>JAQFVV010000004.1:10748173-11183173 GCA_028023455.1 Epiperipatus broadwayi
TATTGAACTGAGTTCAGATCTATATGACTATATAAGCTAAAGAGCTTGGATTGAAAATATTTTTGTGTTTTCAATTTTATTCTCATAGTTTTGTAGTTAAGTAGAGATAAAAGGTGGCTGTTGGAGAATTGCATTAGATCCTAAGATCTAGGTGCAGTGCTCTCAGATCCAAGGCTTCTCACTGATGAAAGCCACAAGCTAAAAACTAATCTGAGGATATTGGATGAGTAGGCACTAGATATGAATTTTATGCACAAGCTTCTGGCATCCATTGATTACTCTGGCTTGCACTGAGTGGCACTACTGTATGGAGAGTTTTGCCTGTTTTAATAACAGTTATGAGCAAGCATAAGAAATGGTGATCATGTGATGTTTAGTGGTTTAAGATTGACCTTCTGGCTAACTATGAGATAACTATACTATATTACATTTAAGTTACGTAAACAATGACTGTTAAAAATAATTAATATTAGGATTAAGTCAAGATACACTACTAGCATACTATATCTAATATAATCAACATTTTATAATAATAATTAACTATAAGAAACTTATTATATTACAATATAATACTTAGGCTCACAATAAATAATTAAAGCTCCAATTAAATACTCAACTCATTTCTTTTTGCTAATAAATTTAATTTATAACTAGTTCGTTATTATAAATAAAATATGGTTCGATTAAAATAACAAATACAATTATAAACTCTTCACATGAGATGTTCAGTAAGGTACAATGGCTTAAACATTGAGGATACATCTATAAGGATACATTCCAAATGGCATAAGAATATTGCCAACTAAATTCATAAAACAACACTACCACGTAATACTCTCACGTCTTTAAACACACATATAATAATCCTATAGAAATAATAAACACCTCCATACTTCCCCATTCTTTTTAAATTCATATAAATAAAGATACAATAAAAAACAAATGACTCCCATAATAATCCTAGTATATGATTTACAAATTTATTATAGAAAATAATAAATTGTTACTACTCCTTTAATTAATAAAAATACGAATTGAAAATTAGTATCAACTGATAATTCTTACTCATCATCTTTTAATACAAATTTTACAATTCTTTTAAAAGTAATCCAAGGTTCATTTCTAATACTAATAATATAAATAAATTAATTAAGACCCTGTAGTTAAATAGGATACCTTAATGACATCTTGACATTAAATCTAGTTAAAAATCAATGTTTAGCAATAAACATAAATACAATAATAAGATTATGAAAAAACCATTGTACAATCTTTAATTATTCTTGTCGTATTCCTTAAATATAATATATTTTAATATAGTGACAATATTAAGTATCTCAAATTGGTGTTCGATTAGGTTAAAATAACTAACAATGATTATATCTTCTACAACAACAACAACAACGCCACTACCATCAACAACAACAACAATAATAATAATAATACACCTGGGTATTGCACAAAAATAGACGTAACTTACCTTGAAAAAGGGGGGATATGAACTGTGATTTTTCGAAAATCGCATAAAAGCAAAGCACCAATGTAAAATTACTTTAAAATTCACGCAAAAAAAAAATAAGGAAATAAAATATGACTAATAAAAAATTTCAAATTTGAAAAAAATTGATACAAGACAAACTTTTTTTAACTATAATATTTAATTTTATTCAAAACAATATATTTTTATGCATAATTACATTTTTTATACACATTTTAATTATTATCACTATTTGCTGATAAACAGGTTTGTTTGCAAACTGATAAAAAATCAGATTCTTCACAAGAGGAAATACAACTAGCACCAACTTCATTCTCATGTTGTGTTAATGGTTTTCTGGTGACAACATAATTAGTAATTAATCTTTGAGATGATGATTTTATTAATTGTTTATGAAGCTCACTATACCCAGACATACAACCATTTAGCTCTCATTGGAATTTAAGAGCACGTTTGTGATTAGTGTCATTAATAAGAAAATAATTTGCCAACTGATTAGAAAGTTGAAGACCTTCTCGAATCATTTTTGCAGTGAAAGGAACAGGTCCATCTTCTGTTTCATTATCTTTTTCTACACTGCTGAGAAAAATTTAATTAAAACTAACAACTAAAAATCAAATTCTTATTTTTGTCTTTAATTTTTTAATTTTCAATTCCGTTTAAAAATCAAATTTTGTTTCACATCACAATTTCAGGTCATGTTAAGTAATTTTTAAATTGTTAATGACAATTAAAAATCAGACTTTAATTTTCAATTGTCAAATTTAATTGTGCCCACTGCTATTACTCACCTTTTAAAAATAAACTTGCGGACACTAAATGATTAATAATTGATTACATTCTTTTTTAAAAAGCAAAAGCAGAATGTGATTTAAAATGCAAAATTAACACGCACAATGTTTGAACAAATTTACATTATAATCTTGTAAAATTTAATGTGTGTATATAAAACATGGAAATCATGATTTTAATTTTATTATTGCATAAAATCTTACTATTATAAAGCACTGAAAATATTGAAATTATTAAGATGAAAGTCGAATTCCAATAATGTGTTATTACTTTAAATATGATATAAGTACATGAAATTTATTATTTAAAGTAATAGCGCATTATCAGAGTTCCACTTCCAATTTAATACAGTGTTAATGCATAAAAGAAAACCGCATACAAAAATATTAAGAAGAAACATGAATCGCATAACTTCAAAATCACATTAAATAAATCCACATAAAATGAGACCCAGGTGTAACAATAATAATATACTTTCAGCATTTTTTTTTAATTTTTTCAATAATAGACAATTATGTAATAGTAATAATATTCTAAGTAATCTTTACAAATCATGTGCAAACAAGTAATGTCTTAAACCATTAATTTCTATGGATCATGTATGTGAAATGAAGAATCAATGAATGACACTCAGAAAAATTAAAACTCTCAACAATGAAGTAATTTAAAAAAATATTAACAATTTTATTATATTTGAACAACATTATAGTTATTATACAATAAGATTCTAAATATTAAAAAAAAGTTACAAATGGTAATATAAAAATTAACATCTAAATTAAAATATTTATACAACAAATATTACAAGTAAATAAAAATAAAATAGCCTTCATTCTGACTACCTAAAATGAAATAAAATCTTATACTAATAATGATAATATACTATTTTTATTTAATAAAATAATAGCATTTTATTGTTTTGTGGTGAGAAAATAGTAATAAATATCCAATTTCTAAACTTAATGCTACATTTATAAGATCTTAAAATATATATAGTTATTATTATGTAATTCTTAAGTATAAGTTTAGATTTAAAATACACCTATCTAAACTCAATATAAAGTAAAATATTTTAAAATTATTAAAATACTTCTTCTGCAGTTCAGAAGCATTATCTTAATCTTTTACCATATTCAAATATTCTATACCAGAAAATTTAAAGAAAAAATATATTAATACCTCTCTTTTCAAATTAACTACTTATGAAAAAATACTTAAAATATAACTATTGATTTTCTCTACTTTAAATAAGTTTACATTCCTTATAGCAAAGTTTAAAAAAAAACTTTCAATAAATTATATTGCTTATATTTTATATTTCTTTTATTTTTTTTATATTTTACATTCATCACAGCATTCAAATTCTTTTTTCATTACTCCCAATTTTAATCCAATTCAAATAGGCATTTATATGAGTTTAATGATATCTAATATTTATAATATTTGTAGAAATATTAATCATTCTTCTCCTATTTTTCTATTATGATAGACATTAAACATTTCAATATCATTTGTGATAAAAATTCTTATATTTCTCACTTTGCCAGCACATAAACTACCAATTCTAACAGTTTAGCTATTACTTTATTATCTTTTAGAAACTATCCTTTACAATGTGATTACAGTGATGATAGACAGTGATTATAGTGTAGGATCTGGAATAATAACAATAATAACTTCAATAAGTAGGAAAAATATTATCATGGATGCAGTACTAAAAGAAAGGTCCATATTTAACAAGCATCTTAAAATTCATGTCATGGTTTTATTTCAGCTCTTATTGACTATAAGAGAATGCAACTGCCCATGAAAAAATACTATAGTCCTTTGTTACCTGTATATTTAATGAATTCAAAGTGCGACAATATATTCACACATAACATCCTTTCAAACATATCCCTAAACACCTAGGATTTTCTATAACAATTACTCTCTCAACCACCATCCTATATCTTCCACATATGGAATAACTCTATTAACATTGTAAAAATATACAAGTCTCATTACAAAATAATTTCCAAACCACTTTACTAAAAAGCAACAAAGATCTAAAATTTATTTCAAGATGGTTTTAAAAGTTTTTTCAAGCATAAATGATTTTGATAAGACATACATTGATCTTATATATTTATTCATTTGTTTTTACATTATATAATTTAGAGCAGTGGTTTTCAACCTTTTCACACCTGTGGACTGGCAAAAATAAGGATAAGATTTCACGGACCAGCAGAAGTCTATAGATAAATTTTCTTAAAGATTTAAACTGCTTAGCCTTATATGAGCATAATTGTTATAACTGACAAAACAACACCCTAATTACTGTGTGTTGTAATGGTGTTGCTTACCTTCACATGCTAAACACTCTTACTTGAGTTGTGCAGTCATACTGTTACAGAAAACAATACAATAACAATCATTCTCATTAATGTGTGTGCATTGCTACATTTATTATTTCATTGTTATAACATGCAAGAATAAAATGTTATTCACCTAAATGTTGGGAAATATCAGTGTAATTACATGATAATTATTGTGATAAATGTAATATCTATATTTAATGTTAAATATACAAGATATGAAATTTTATATATATATATATATGGAGTTTGTATAATAAAAAAAACTTTTTTTTTAATTTTGAATTTTTTTAGAAAAATAATAAAAAATTAAATTCTACCCCCCCCCCCCCATAAACATCTGTGATAACTAGAAAAACAAATTAATTCATGTATGATTGATTAGATTTTGTTTTTGGTCTGTTTCTTTTTTTTAATTGGGTAAAAATGAGATTAATGTAACACCACCTGTAAAGCCAATGGAAAAATTGAGCTGAAAAGTTGTTTTGGTAAAGTGTCACATAGAAATAAAACAATCAGTATAAAGATACCATTTTGCTATAAAAAAAAGATAATAGATTTACATTCTGGATGAAGGGAAATTATTATCATCAATAATCTGTAGAATTAAAATATTTTCAGGTAGTCAATGGTCTTTTATAGTTAAAGATTAAAATTATGATTTCTTAAGATCTGATGATGATTATAATAATTACTAGAAATTATAAAGAAAATGTTGAAATGAACAGTCAAATATATCTGTAAATCAAATGGATAGCCGGTATATGAATGATTACAATTTATGTGATTCTCCTCCAATAACACAGTCGATCAGTTCCATTATATATTGGTTCAATTACATATTGAGTGACTCCTTTCATTCAGGTGGGTGGTTGTGTTCTTATCACTATATATATATATATATATAATTCGTTCAAATTCCAATTAAAAAAAGACACAATCAGCTTTGAAGGCTTAAAAAACATAGTAATTAGGGCAAAAAAATGTTCATATAAAACTGCATTTAAAAAATTCTATATATTTTTCTAACATAGAAATAAAAACTATTGTAGGTAATATTTTATTTACAAAAAAACCTAAATTCTAAATTTTTTTACCTACCTAATGTGACATCTGCTGTTGTTTCTTCATTATTAAATTTGATATGCATGGCTATAGCATTGTTTCAGAAAGACAAAGTGCTGCTTTAACATCCATTCTATTTCCTTGTTTATTTTTTATTATTGACATTGCTGAAAATGTTTTTTTGCATAAATACAAGATTGAACAAATCACTAATAATTTGATAGCTTTGTAACTAAAGGTTGGATATTCTTTTTCAAGTGATAGCCAAAATTGAGATGATTGCATTTTATGCCTGGACACCACAGTGAGATCAGATAACAATTCGATCAGATTTTTTTTTTCATGAGATTCAAGTGTACAAGTGTTTATATCTTCCAAAAAAGGATTTCCAGAGATTACCTTTACAAAGGTCCTCACTTTCAGAAAACAGTTATCAAAGTTTTCAGCTAACACTCTTAAATGCTGACTAATTATGTTGAATATGACTTTCTGGTTAATATCAGCAGCAGTCAAAAATTCTTCTAAAAGTGGAAACATAGCTATATCTTTTTGTTGTACGCGACTATCCCAAATTGACAGCTTTTTTCTAAATGCGTCCATTTTATTTCTCAATATAAAAATATTTGTACAAGGTCCCTGGAGAGAAACATTAAGAAGGTCAAATATATCCCTAAGTATGCAAGTTTAGTCACTCATTCATCATTCCACAAAGGTTCTACTAGGTCTGATTTCTGCTCTAGTAAAAACTGTTTTACTTCTCTAAATTTGAAAAGACATACAATAACTCTTCCTCTTGAAAACCACTTCACTTCTGTATGTAAAAGATGTTGGTGGTGTGATTCCATGCCCTCACACAATATTGTGAATAATCCGGAGTTCTTTGCTTGACTACAAATTTCACTAATAATTTTAACAGCATCATTCATTACAATATTTAATTCAGCAGAAAGCTTCCTTGCAGCTGGTTGTTCTCAGTGGATCATGCAGTGAGTGAACAAAATGTCTGGGTGCGTGACCTTTTTTTATTTTTATAACTACTCCCGAGTGACATCCAGTCATGCTAGCAGCACCATCCATCCATACTCCTATGCATTTACTCCAGTCCAAACCTTGTGCTTGAAAATACTTGTCAGAACATTAAATATCTCTGAACCAGTAGTCCATGCAGGTAAATCAAGGCAACAAAAAAATTATTCCCTTAAGTCTTTATCTTCATTATATCTCATGAAGCAGAGTAGAACAGCATGATTACTCACATCAGTTGATTCGTCAAGCTGAATCGCAAAACCTTTCAATTTCTTAATGCTCTCTATAACTTGTTCTTCAATATCTGTGGCCATACCAACAATTCTTCTCCTAATAGTATCAGAAAGTGATAAAGGCTTTGGGTTTTTAGCAGCTTGGGGACCCAAAATTTCTTGTACATCCAAGATATTAGGCTTTACTAATTCCCCTCCAATCGTAAATGTTTTTTTTGTTTTAGCTATTTAAAGAGCAACTATATAAGATGCTTGAAGCAGTGATTTGTCACTAGTCATCATCGTACTCATTTGATTTATCTGAAATTTTCATTTGATCACATAATCTTTCAAAAAAGTCTAATGGCTTATGCATAAGTTCTCCATGCTATAACGGTCAGGGTGATTATTTTGAATTTTACGTATCTGCCGTACAGAGTGCCACCAGTCCGTTTGAACCTAGAAAATTTATATAGTGGGCAGATATGTACTGATAAGATCTAATTTTATATTATTTTATTTTATTATGACAGTTAGTCCATGCCACTAGCTCATGGAGATGCAGAGATATATTTTTAATACTAAAATCAAAATATTTTTTTAAAAAATAAATAAAACAAGCCACTGCCAGTAATAACACACAAAAAACATTTATTAATGCACATATATAAATATTTAAAATTGAGGAATAAAATTTATCTTGTTTAGATTTTAATATTAATTTTAAGTTGGTTATTATTTTTTAAATTTAAATTATTAAGAAAGTCTACATAGATAGACAGTTTAATAATATTTTTACTTTAGAATGTTAAGTATAAATAGGCTACATAGGTTTCTCAGCCAAAACTTTTCAAACAATCATTCAATCTCAGACTAAAAGTTTGTAGCCAAACTAACACCTGCTTCCAGCTACACAGATGCAGCCAATCCAATATGAAGATGCTAGCGTAAAAACACGCTGACAGGAATGTGCATCTGACAGCATGATTTTATTTGAAGGACATGATCCTTGTCCAGTACAGGAATGTGCACTTGCCTGGTGAAGGAATCATGTGTATAAAATAATTAAAGAGAAATGCTATGTATGGGAGAGAGCGGTCTATCTGCTGACTTATAGTCCCTATCCATAGAACTAAAAAGGGGTCAATGGCACAGGAAATATGTCTGTGCGCATTGCAACACAATGACTATATCTTTGGGTCATGCATTCAATTGGGCTTTGCCATGTATGCTAAACATGCTTCACATTAAATTGATATAAACACCCATATATATCTCCACCAGCATTGACCTAACTACAAGACAAATAGCGAAAATTAAACCCCTTCAAAATAAACATAAACGATTAAAATATAAAGTTATTGATGGAATTGCAGAGGAAAATTTACAATAAACCCAATGGCACTCATCATAAGGTGCCGCATTGACCCCAATAACTTAAAAAAATATATGAATAAATATGTTTCTCAGCATGAGGTGTCATATTTACTGATATCTATATATTTTAATCATATGAAAATAAAATAAAAATAACTAAATGTTAATGAATCTATGCAGCTATCTACACCCAACTTAAATTTAATACATTTAAATAATTTAGTTAATAAATATTAATAAAAAAAATTGAAATGATTTAATTAAATTAGCAAACTCAAATATATAAAATTTGAAATCTTAATAAGTCAGATAAAGTTCATTTTAAAAGTTATATTTAGCTGGTTTTTAAAAGTTTGTTAAATATAGACAAAAGTTTTTAATTACTTTTTAAAATTTAATAGTTCATACATTACAGTAGAGGAGCTCACAGTTCTTTGAGCCAATTCCCATAAAGACTTTATTAGTTATACTTTCATGGAAGACCGGTCTGTTGTTCATACCATAGTTAATCCGGAGGCTATCTTAGCTGATTCAATCCTGAAACTATTTTATTGTAGGACCCATATGATTTGGGTCTACAATAGTGCCATTCATAAATTAACAGTCACTTCATTTGAAATAAGAGAGAGGGTGAAAAGTGCATCTTTTCACCCTTTTCAAAAAATCAAGCTGGAACTAACTTTTATTGGATTTTTTGATTTTTATTTTAACCCTCCAGATTCATTGAACATGGTTACATGGTTTCCTGTTCCAATGATTTTCATTAACGTCCAGCATTAATTGCTGCTTCTATTGGACATTCTAATTTTTTATTCTCTTATCTGACTTTTTAATTATATAAGAGCCCCAAAGGCTAGTTTGCTTTTCGTTTAATTAACAAAACAATCATTTCCATTTGCTGAGATTACATAGGAATCTTTTAATAAAAATATCTTATCATTAGATCTTTACTTTTTTTTTTATAAAAGAATATGTTCAAATACTTTTTTCTTTTTAAAAAAATACTTTTAAAATTTTCCATCTGTAATTCTTTTAATTTTGACTTTTAGTTTTTTTTCCTTTAAAACAATTTTATTTCAGATTTGTTTTGCCCTTTTATTTTATTTTTAAAATAATGTAACACATATGTATACCGTTACAATGCTTTGAATGCAAATGACAAGCAAGTTTGGAAGGTTTCATAGCTTCATTTGACAAAATTTCGGAACATACTACACGCAAAGGCTGTGGTGATAGTTCACTGTCAGGAGCAACTATGAAACCAAGTTTTAGATACTCCTTACTATAATTTCTAATAAAATGATCTTTTTTGTTTTTTACTGCACATTCTGAAATATCGACATATCTCTTTTTCCTAATTTCTTAAAGAATTGAAACACTAGTACTTGGCATACTTTCAGTATCAGCATCATTTTTTACTGGAATATTATCCTTGTCTCTTCTTAAGAAGGCCAAAAAGTTTTGCTCTTTGACTTTTTTTGTCTCTATTTTGTGAAGTTTACAAGTTCAAAAAGAAATGTCACGCACAAAATAAAAAAGATGATACAAATGCAATAAAAATGTTGCTATATGTGACCAATGAACGAGCTGACGCAATACAGAAATGCCTACTAGGTATAGAAATTGACTTGTAAGGAGTGGTGCAATTATCATGAGATTGACATTTTGTCTTTTAAAGATTGCATTTTCAGATAAATTCCTTTGATTATTATTTAGTAATTATAGTATTATCTAATAATTTAAATAAAATTTTGATTTATAATTAATTTTATTTAAGCAATTGTGATAACAAATAAATAAAAATTGTTTATATTAATTAAAAGTTTAAAATCTTATTATTTTGTTATTATAAACTTTCCTGCCAGTCTAGCATGGACTGGCAGGAAACTTCTATAGCCCAGTGCCAGTCCGTGGACCAAGGGTTGAAGACCACTGATTTAGAGATTAATACTTCCATATTTCTTTGTATATTAAAAGATACCATTCATAATGATAATACATTAATAACTCAACTATAGTATAAAATGTATGCATAACAAACATTTATGATAAACAAATATTTTAAAATACCCTTAGATATTTTCAGGCATTCACTTGCATTAATCTTTTATAATACATCCAATAATTTTATAAATGGTTCATTCAGCTTGTAAATATTCAAGCAATGTGACCCATAACAATAATAAAGTACTAATTTTAAGAAATATTTTTAAAATATTAGCAAATAATGCAATATAAATAAATAATATTACCCATGATTTCAACAATTATTGAAATCATGAACAGTGATCCACTTCTTCTCTACCATTCATCCAAACAAGTTATAAGTATGTATTACCTGTCAGAAAATTATTTTCTGAAACCCAATTTTTCTTTATTTAATATAAATAAAACTAATCTATCTTAATTTTAAATTAAGAACACATATAATAAACATGTTAGTTAAACCTTATTTTAAAATATAGACTAAAATAACAAGAAAAATTTAAATTTACTAAAAGTCTTTTATTCTGCTTTCAAAATTCTTCTCCCATTGCTTAGTTATGAGTAGAAAGTTCTGAATGAATATTGCTTTCCTTGCTAATTCATAATTATATTTTCTTAAAATCATTATCAATTTTTTTGTATCATCTTATAAAATTATAGATAATCAATTCTTCTTAATGGGTCATTTCTATATATTTTCATATTCCTTTTCTTCATACATTGTATTATCTCAATAAAAAATTTACTGGTCAATTATTCTTTATACCAGCCATTTTTGATGCAATTTTTAATAATGTATTTCATTAAAATCTGAATCATCTCCAATATATAATAATATTTTATACTGATTTGCAAGTTCTAATTAAAATTTATTGGAATGTTTATAAAATTTTTGAATATCAACTGTGAATGTTGTTTTTGTTTTTTTTAATAATTTTTGTCTCTCTAGGTTTTCATTAACATATACAATGGAACCATGATATATGCTATATTTCATGATACATGCTATATTTTATTCCAAGAATCTCATGTATATTGTATATTAGGTATAATAGTTAACATTTGTTGACAAGTTTTGAATCCACTACAATAAGTATTGTTTATTGTACAATATTGGACAATGCTGTAAAAATACATAATGAATGCTTCTTATAAGTATAGTATACATTTATAAACTAAGATTATAATATAAACAATTTTTTTAAAATAATGTAGTTATTAATAATAAAAAGCACATTTTCATATATGTTTACAGTACTGCGTGTGTTCAATTATTCACATTTATTTAAAAAATAATAAAATCATCTTTCTGATGCAATACAAAATCATTAACCAAAATATTCTTATGATTCACATTATTTAACCATGACTTTAACTTCTTAACTATCTGTTCCATTAATTTACATGATTTGTTTACTTCAGCAGTAGTTTTGTAGTTCTATCACTTTATATAATTTTTTGTTATCTTTATTGATATAAACCTAGATTTTTTGTAATATTAAAACTGCAGTTCTGCTATTATGAATTCAAAAAAGAAATTTAATAATGTGTAGTATTTTCTGAATTTTTGGAAATATTCAAAGACCTTTACCATATTCATCACAAAAGAAAGTCACCAAAAACATTTAGCTCTTACAGAATTTGTGAATTACTTTGAGAAAATTTTTGGAATGAAATATTATTTTTTGCTGGTTTATTAAATATTTCTGATTATTTTTATACAATAAAGGAAAGTTTACTCATATATATTCCATTTTATAAAAAATTTTTTTTTTTAATTTGACCTTAATGTTTACAATTGACAGTGTGCTAGAATCTTTTGAGATATTCTAAAAATTATAAACTGATTTTAAGATTTTAAAGCAAAATTTGATAGATTTATCAGATTTATTTTTCATTAGTATTTTCAAAATAAATTTAAAATAAAAAAGATTTCATTGATTTTCTGAACAGTGTTTTTCTTCAGATTGTTGAATGATATTTTATGTTCATTGTTCATGTTACATCTCATTTTTTTAATATTTGCAAAGTTCAAATATGATGTTTTAGAATGTGTTTAATTTATAAATTAAAAAGAAATCAATTCCAATTTATTGAGTTTTAGTATAAAATAAAAATTTTATACAAAAATGAAAGATTAAAAATTTAGCAAAAATTGTCATTAGGTGTAACAATAAAAAATGTCAGCATTTGAAAGGGTTAAAGCTTTTTTATTTTAACAAAAATTGTTCTTATTTTAGTTACAACTTTTAGGGGCATAATCAGCAATAGCATAAATCTGCTTTTATCTCTTTATAATTTATTTTATAGAAAATTCATTCTTTTGATACATATGGTTCACTTTAGAATACAATTTATCTTTCTTTACTAAATCAATGATATTCATTTTTTCATTTAATGAAAGTATTTTATGACTTTTATTTGATTTATTGCTCATTGTTCTACAAAATATTTGACCAAATATATATCTATTGCATACAATAAAAATGCAAATAAAAATTTGGTCAAGTGCTTGTAACTATTGTATTGAACTGTATATAACTCATGAAGAAAACATCATGTTTAACATTTGACAATGTGATATTTAGCAAAAAAAGAAATTTAAAAATTTTAACAAGTTTGTAAATTTCAATGTTTTTATCATTTGTTTCTTTACATTTTTTTGGCTAGTGGGTAATTAAGTAATTTACTTTAAAAGTAATACAATATAGTTTGCAGATTAACTATGTCTTACATTTCACTAATCAGTGATCACTTCCTGTGTTGAATTTATTAAAAACATTGCAATATTGAAGAACTTATTTTTTGATAATCAAAATATAATCTAATTCTGCTATTGATTTCAGTTTAGCATGTATTTCAATAATATATAGTTTTTTTCAGTGAACTCACCATAATCAAATTTAATTTTAATCTTTTCAATTGTTAATCCTTCAAGCATTAAATTCTCCCATAACAATTTTTAAATGTTATTTAATTTTATCAAAAATATTTTGTATATCTATATAAAAATTCCATCACAATTTGAGCTTGTTAGAATATATACCTGAGTTATCCATTTGACACCTTCCATTAAGTTGTTGAATAACCATCTCCATAATGTTGTTCTCCCAATTTTTATTTATAATTAATCAACCTACACTTGTGCTAGACATATTTGTGCCTAAAGTAAATGTCCACTTCCAATTATCTCTTCATCTTCTAATTTTACAAAGTCCAAAAATGTCCTATTTAATACTAGACAGTTTTTGATTTGCAGTTATAAGTAGCTGTGTAAAAAAACTAGGAAATTGCAGCCTGTATCTGCATTCTGGGAATTCTTAGCAATCTCTATATTTCAACACCAACCACTGCCTAAAAAACCCATCAGCAAATTGCAGCCTGTATCTGCATTCTGGTAATTTAGAAATCTCTATATTTGAGTACCAAACACTGCCTTAGCTGGTAACTTTACATTTTCCAGGGTATAAGGGCTATAATTTAGTTTTTGACTGTCATGGCTGTAAATATCTTTTTAAAAAAGTTTATTCACACACTGCATTAAAAAAATTTATTTCAGTTGAAAACAATTGGTTCACTTAGTAGAAAGACCATGTTTCTTAATCTTAAATCTAAAGATGAAAAGTTAATAAACCTATCACCCTGCTTGATGTATGTTGGTGAACAGCCTCTCTATATGAATAATCACATAGTAATAGCAGCTGCAATGACAATAACATATGAATGAACATTAAGGATTTGCTTTGATAAATTCTTTTTTAAGATGTTGAAGAGAAATCAAAGGCTTTGTTTTCTATTAACAGCAGTTTGTCTGTGTATAAACAATCCCAAATGCATATTGGTTATCAAAAGTTCTGCTGTTTTTATTGTTAATAAAAACTGATGAAAATCAAACAGAAAATTGAGTTCAGGCAAAAGCTACCCCTTTTAATGAGGTGCTAAAATTTTGTCAATGCTTAATATGAAGTATGCACTTTTATTTATATATTTAAACAGGCAAAACTCTCCATATAGTAGTGCCACTCAGTGCCAACCAGAGTAATCAATGGATGCCAGAAGGCTTATGCATAAAATCCCCATCTATTGCCTACTCATCCAATATCTCCAGACTACTTTCTGACTTGTGGCCTTTGTCAGTGAGGAGCTTTGGATCTGAGAGCACTGCACCTAGATCTTAGGATCTAATACAACCCTCCAGCAGCCATCTTTTATCTCTACTTAACTACAAAACTATGAGAATGAAATTGGGAAACACAATAATATTTTCAATTTAAGCTCACTCATACATTTTGGTCTCTTTGGCTCTTTAACAACCATAGCCACCACTATCCTATTGATCAGGATTGGTGTTAAACCACTAAACATCACATGATCACTATTTCTTATGTTAGCACTTAACTGTTATTAAAACAGGCAAAACTCTCAATACAGTTGGATGCCAGAAGGCTTATGTATAAAATCCCTATCTAGTGTCTACTTATCCAATATCTCCAGAATAGTTTCTGGTGAACAGGACATTGGATGAGTAGCCATGCCAGAAACTATTCTGGAGATATTGGATGAGTAGGCATTAGAGGGGGATTTTATGCATAAGCCTTCTGGCATCCATTGATTACTCTAGTTGGCACTGAGTGGTGGCACTACTGTATAAAGAGTTTTGCCTGTTTTAATAACAGTTATGTGCTAGCACCAGAGACTAGTCTGGAGACATTGGATGAGTAGGCATTAGATGGGGATTTTATGCATAAGCCTTCTGGCATCCATTGATTACTCTGGTTGGCACTGAGTGGCACTACTGTATGGAGAGTTTTTCCTGTTTTAATAACAGTTATGTGCTAGCATAAGAAATAGTGATCATGTGATGTTTTGTGGTTAACACCAATTCTGCCTAATAGGATAGTGGTGGCTACGATTGTTAAAGAGCCCAAGTCACCAAAATGTGTGGGTACTGAACTGAGTTCAGACCTATATGACTATATAAGTCAATGAGCTTGGATTGAAAATATTATGGTGTTTTCAGTTTAAGACTCATGGTTTTGTAGTTGAGATAAAATGTGGCTGCTGGAGGGTTGCATTAGATCCTAAGGTCTAGGTGCAGTGCTGTCAGATCTAAAGCTCCTCACTGACGAAGGCCACAAGCCAGAAACTAGTCTGGGGATATTGGATGAGTAGGCACTAAATGGGGATTTTATGCACAAGCCTTCTGGCATCCATTGATTACTTTGATTGGCACTACTGTATGGAGAGTTTTGCCTGTTTTAATAACTGACACACATTAATGAGAAATGCACACATATTCATTTACATTGTGAAGAATTACATGCTAATAATTGTTAAGAAGGCATTAAGTATAAAATAAACAAAAAATTATTCTGATTCTTTTGATGTAGGATTACCTTTGAAGTTAATTGCAAACTTATATATATAAAAATTCAATTGCTTTTAAATATTTTCCAATATCAAAAAGTATTTTTTTACACTTTTTAATAATATTATTTAAAATCATTAATTTCAATTTATCCATAAATCTCGGTATTAAATTTATACAGCTATTCAACTTTATGTTACAACAATTCGGGAATACTTAGAATTTTTGGAAAAAACGAAGTTTGCATTTAAGCTTAATATTTTTTTTTACATTGCTTCCGCCATTCCTTAATGATCCACCGTTTCTTAATATTATTTTGATCCATTGTATTAAATACTATAACAAGAAATTAACCGAAAGTACTTCTGCGGATTGAAAGACTGGTTATAACAGTTTATTACCGTTATATTTATTATTTTTATTACGAGTACAATTTTGTTTTAATTAACGAACATTTTATTTATATTACATATTTTTATTTTTGTTATAGTATTTAATACAATGCATCAAAATAATATTAAGAAACGGTGGATCGTTAAGGAATGGCGGAAGCAATGTAAAAAAATTATTAAGCTTAAATGCAAACTTCGTTTTTTCAAAAATTGTAAGTATTCTCGAATTGTAACATAAAGTTGAATAGCTGTATAAATTTAATACCGAGATGTATGGATAAATTGAAATTAATGATTTTAAATAATATTATTAAAAAGTGTAAAAAGGAACTTTTTGATATTCGAAAATATTTAAAAGCCATTAAATCTTTTATATATACTTGTAACGTGATAAAAATGATGCTGCTGGAAAAATGATCAATATAATCTGAATAAAACATAGCCCAATCATTGGTCGCCATTTTGTTGGAATATTGATTATAATATGGGATGATAATCAAAAAAACTTTATTATGTTTTAGGATTGAGACATCATTCACAATAATATAAATTTAGCCTAAATGTGGAGTGCCATTTTATAACAGTCCCAAAGTTGATTTGGCATTTTGTAATAATTGCAACTTGTACATGATCATCATCAGCTAGCATTGGGTAGCTACTTTGTATCAATAATAATGGATCTTTTATCTTACTACCTCTCTACATTTGTTCAGTCAACATTTATTCCAAAATAAAGAAATTGATCTATAGATTTTAAGACATATTACTGACACTATATGGAAATAAAAGATCATGAAGAAATGTCCTTATGATTTAAATATTATTTATAACAGAGCAAAACATGCATCAGTAAATGATAACTCTGTTATAACCTGTGTAAAATTATCTAGCTCAGTTATTGGTCACACTAGGCCATAACAATATTTCCAATACATAATTATTTAGACTGCCTATCACACTACAATAAAATACTAATGACAATCTTTATTAAAAACTAATTTATTCAGATAGTATTTAAAACAAAATAAAGCAAACGAGTTCATCGCTTCAGACATCACCAAATCTATTCATTATTCCAAAGTATACTGCAGTAAGTAGTGAAATCATATATCATTGCCCTACACAACGATGTATGATTAAGATATCTATTTTATTTATTATTGAATGAAACCAAATTCAAATCAATAAATCACCAAGTTCTAACATACTTTACCAATCTAATATTACTTACAGTAATGTAAATTTACGTTAACATTTAATGATATTCTATGTGAATCAACTAGTTTCTAAATAATTGTAATAAAATTTGAGAACAGTTTATAAAGCTATACAATATTTATAATGTTCAAATAAAAATAAACCCTTATTCAGTTTTGTACCTAATTTAATAAACGATAAACTTAATATTAATATTCTGTTAACAATGTACATTATATCGATATGCAATTATTGCTTAAGTTGTTTTAAAATAAAACACTCTACAAGAATTCATCGTCAATAAATCTATTAGATAATCTTGTATTTTGCCATATCCAATCACATTGTATATAAAATATAAAGTAGGTTTCTATTGGATATTTACCAATTTACAATCACTGATATTATTCATCTATTTAAATCTTCAATCAATCCATTATAAAAATGGATTTTATAACACTTAAACTATATATATATATATGATTATTGGCAGTTATCCAAGTCAAAGATAATATTAAGTTGTACTACTCAATAAAATTTATGATCTCCACTTCAAAGAAGTTTAAAAATAATTAGGACAGATCATTCTGACTAATAATAGAATAAAATCTATTAAGAATTCTGTAACTGTATAAGTTGAGTTCATTAATAATCAATCATAAACTAATGAAATTATTTCTACCAGTAATGTTGACTTAGATGAGTAACCAAATATTTCAATGTAATGATAAATATAACATTTATATCTAATCGTATCTAAATCTAATTCACTTACCAAGATGTGTTTCATCCTGGATCAAACTTCAAGTACCAAACTTAGCCAGATTCACCGGATTTTAAATCAACTCTAAATTTATTGCTTTATAATAAACATTTATAATAGTAATAATAATAAAATATATATCAGAACAAACAAATGATGGTTGCAATAGATTAAAATCGTAGCCAGTAAAAAAATCAGTAAGAGCTTAAATAATAACAAAAATAAATCCGATCTTTTTATCATGTGAACCCTATAATAATCCATATATATTGTAACGTTTTCCACGTTTTAATAGATTCTGGTGGGCCATCTTTTACGCGCCTTAAATTTAATGAAAGTTAATCAAGTTATGAATACAGAAAATGCAAATATTTCGTTCATATTTCTATAAAACATAGCTATATTTCTTGATTAACTGACCTACCAATTATTTTGACTTACACTAACAGCGGAATCAGATGTTTATTTATTTTTATAAGAGCACCAGGATTCATATAAGAATCTGCTCCAATCCATTGCATCGCACATCATAAATTAAAAGGAAAATGATTTTTTAAAAAAACTGGGTCATAGTTTACCATAGCTAAGGTTATTATTTTTTTTTTTTTTTGAGATATTATTCCTGGGGCTTAATTAATAAATATTGGCAAAGGGTAAATTATACATTCAAGTTCTAACAAACTAAAATAAATAACTAAAATTAATAATGTACAAATGAAATTGATTTTAAAAGATAAATATTTTATTATTCAATTAAAATATTTAATAAATAGTTATTATTATTTAGAAAGGACCATGCATGCTAATCCGGGTAATCATTTTATATAATCAAACAGTCCATTTCTTTCAGTTCTCTCTTTAAATAATCCATATATCAAAATGTCATAAATCAGGGAATGTCTGGTTCATGTTATAGCTGGAGCTAGAAGCTCGGTCGTGATAACCTCTTTGTTACGGTGTTCATGAGGCTTCGTTTTCCATTCTTGCATGATGGCTTCATTCAGCAATTGGTGTACCTGTGCAGAAGTATATTACTGCCACAAATTATGCTCATGGAAACTCTCAACTCTAAGCCTCGTAACCAGAAGATAAAGAAAGACCTAGATCGAAGTTGTCCTCTTCTTTTTATACCTCGATCCAGTTTTTGAAACTTCTGCACATGTTATTATTATCATGACACTTAGGTTTATAATCTTGTACATTCTTTTTAACTTTCTGTAACAAAGTTCTTTTTTTTAGTAAATCATTTCTGCCATCTTTAATTAGAGTTAGAAAGATTTTCTGGATCATAATCTTTGTACTTTTGGAATTCTTTTCCAATTTTAAGTTTTAATTGAATTACAGATAAATAATTCGAAACAAAAATAATCAACTCTCATAGTACGTTTAAAAAAAAACTAAATTACACAAACTAAAAAAAATAATTTTTAAATGCATAAATTTAAAAGATTTTGAAATTTACTTTTTCTTTTTTAGCTTTTAAATATTTTAAATGTCAATATTTTTGGACCATCTATTTGTCTAGGTACAATATATATCTATCATTTAAGCCTATGTTTTAAAATAAAATATAAACAAACATAAACACTCTTTTTCTTTTAACAAATAAAAATATATACAAAGATATCATACCATCTAAGTGAAAGTCTGTCCATTTTCACACATTAGGGCTTCTGGTTTCTCATTTCTAATCCTAAGGCATAGAGATGATTTTCCTTTAAGTTGAGAAGACAAGTATGAATAATAACTGTCACTGATATGAATCCAATTATTTTCGTGTTTAAATTCTGATATTTTCTTTTAAGCATATAAATGTATCCAAGCTTTTAAAACAACAGATATTTAGTCAATGCAAAATCACACATCACCAGCTTTATTTTCCTCCTTCATTGGTAATAATGCATAAAGGGAATTTTTATCATTGACAAAATTCGGTTATATTCAGGTGAATAAATGGTAGCTTTTTTTTTTTTTCCAAATTAAGGAAGTAAAATTTGAATTGCTTAATATTACACATAAGTTAAATTAACTGATCTTGTGAAATCCATTAATTTGAAATATGATATTCATATACACACCATTGAATTTGTATTCATCATAAATAAAGATGGAATTCTAGATTTTGACAAGGAATATTTTTTATAGCCGGCTTGCCATACAATGCATTTTGATGGTTTTGTTTTGTTTGACATTTTGCCATATCCCTTGGGCTTTCATCAACAAGCTGCCCCAATTGAATGGAAAAACATCTGGTTCAGTCTCTCATGATTTTAGAAATTAATCACGTAAAAATATAAAATTTAAAAGTTTTTAAATACGAATACAAATGTGTCCCTTCTAGGCAATGATAAAATTATAAGAACTCAAGTTACAACATCTCAGTTCTATTTATAACATACTCTTGATATGCTAATGTTGTCAGGATGACTTGAAAATTATTCAAATCTCACTTGATAATATAAGAAAATTATTCAAAAACATTTATCTCCAATTAACAAGTGAAATGGAGATTTTAAAATAATTGGATACAGTGAAATAAAATCAAGTTTTGAAAGTTCAATATTACTTTTAATTTTAAACCAAAATGAAAAAAATTGTATAACATTTTCAATTTTTTTAAAATTAATATGTATATTTTTAGAGATGTTTTTAGTAATATTTTCCAATAAAGTGATTTATAAACAAACATATATGAAACATAAATGATTCAATTAAAAATACTAGGAAAATTATGAAACTTTGCACAAGATATTTTGCAAGGTGCACTGTTGGTTTAACATTGAGGATGTATCCCAAAAGATATACTCTCAATGCTATAAGAATGTTACTCCTATCTAATTTATAAAAAACTACCTTATAATATTTTCATGGCACACTACACACAAAATAAATCCTAATTAAATAATTTATAAAATTTATTATGAAACAATAAAACAATTACTATTCTTTCATAAAAGATAATATTTAAATATAACATTAACTAAAAATTCTTATCCTTTATCACTTCATCTAACTCTTATAAGTATTCAACATCTCAGGTTCATCTCCTAATAATAATGATAAACAAATTAGTACATTGTAGCTAAATATGAGGGATTTTACATATATTTAACAACAAACATCTAGAATATTTTCAAAATTCTTACGCCAGTAAACAAAAATTATAAATTCTGATAAAAAATCATATAGAATATTTTAATAAGTTCTAAAATATTTATATCATATTATGCTATAAAATATTTTACTTCTTATGTGGCATTTCAAAAACATCATACTTTTAATATAATTGCAATATTAGATAATTTTTAATGTTGGTGTTATATAATCTTCATAATTAGCAATAATAAGATCTACAATAATAATGATAATTATAATATTATATTCTTGTTAACCATGTGCAGTAAAATAATGATACAATTAATCTTTATAACTTGTGTGTGGATATGAAGATCCAAAACCACTCGGACACATCAAACAAAGAAACTCTTGAGACAATATAAATTCCAAAACATTAACAAGTTTATTATTTAACAATATACTTAAATTTACAAAAATATAAATTTATAAAAATGTAAACATTTACAAAATAAAATAAAAAAATAAGTAAATTAAAATATTTATATAAGAGATACTATGAAAATAATAAAATATTAAATAGACTTCATTCTATTTGCTCCATAAAATTATATAAAATATTGTACATTGTAATAGTAATACTATTACTATCTTTTATACTTATGATAGTGATATTCCATCATCACTATCATACTAAAATAAAATAACAGCAGAAATGAATACAATTTACTTACATTATCATTTGTAACTAATAGTATACTTCATATTTCTGAAAGAAAATTATGATTATAGTAACGCCCATCAATACTATAAATTTAAACTAAGATTAATACTTATTAAAAAAATTAAACATAACATTATCCTTAAAATATTAGTATTTCATTTATATACCAACAAAGTATTTACCTTCCAGGTATATTTAACATTCTAATGCTATAAACCTCAAAAATATGTGCGTGAAATGCGAAGGTAGAGACCTCTACAGGTCTTGACTACAAGCTTAAGCTTTGGAGGTTTATAACCTTAGTAAATATTACTTATATAATCAATGTGTGTTTAAATACATTTATAATTAACATTCTAATATAAAATTGAATAAAAAATATTGTTAATAAAATAACTTCCTTCATAATTTTGTAAGTTATTTGCTATAAAATATTTAAAATAAGCATAACTTTACTTATAAAATGAGATTACATTAAATAATTATATATTGCTTGTATATACTATATTTATTTATTTCAATATCTATCACCATAATATATTGCATTTAGATGTTGCATTCCATCAGTCTCTCTCTCAAACAAAAATATGCATTTAACATTTGAGTTTAATGATCTCCATTATTAATATATATATATATATGTTCAAAAGATGGCGCTTCACCAAAACCACTGAACAAGTGTAAGATTTGTTTACATAAATGAAAAAAGAGTCAGAAATTAACTACCTCTTTCATTTGCTCACCCCCAGATCAGCTGATTTCAAGCTGGTTTGCTCTCCTATATATATATATATATATAGGAATATCAAATCATTCCTTTTATCTTTATCCATAAAAAATGAATATCATTTATGATACAATTTTTCTTAACTCTTGCATTCATAAATACTAATGATCTTCTACAGTCCAGCTATTATTCTGACCAACTTTTAAACTATATCATTTATGATGTAATATCCAATGGTGATCAATAGTGATTACAGTGAGGAATATGAATATAACAATAATTCAAAGTAATATGAAATATCATGATTACAGTGCTTAAGGTCACATATTTATCATGTATTCTGATCATGGCTTCTACCCGAGATCTTACTGAACTACTGAAAGAACACAACTGACCATGTCCTAAATATACAGAACTTTTTTACCTGTATTTAATTCATTAATTCATGACAATATATTTCAAATATGATATTTCTCCTCAATACCCCCTATCATCCAGGATTACACTTTACAACTAATTTTCCAGACCACTATCCTTCACCTTTCACATTCTAAATACTTCTCTTGACATCGCAAAGAAATTCTAACTACTTTCCATAAAATAATCTTCAAACTACACTTCAAAGTAACTATCAAATATTAAAATCAAGAAGGTTCAAAAACATTGTATACACAAATGATTTTATAAAATCCACTTTTATCACACATTCATTCAATTATATAATAATACTAAATAATTCAGAGATCAGCATTTTCATTTATTGAATTTAAACAGATGTCTAGAATAATAATTATATTTAAAGATATGCATATTTAAGCATTCATAAAATTATATAAATACCTTTAGATAACACATATGATACATTCTATTTTTATATTCCATTCAGAAAACAACATTTTTAATCATATAAATATGATATTATCTGGTTTCAATAATCAAGCAATATGATAACAAATAAAAACACTTTAAAATGTTATTAAAATGCATAATAATTTACCTTCAATTCCAAAAATTGCTGGAATTAAATATAGTGATCCCATTTTTTGCAATCATCCTCACAGACAAAAGTTATAGGCAATTTTTTTTATCTCTCAGAAAAAATAATTTTTTCTGATACCTATATATTATTTCTAAAAAATATTAATATTACGAAATAGAAAATAAAATTTAAAGTGACATTTTCTTTCTTTGCTCCAGCTCCATTGATAAAAAGAGAGAGCTCGCATTGTTGCTATGACAATGAACAAAGTTTTTTTCTCTCCTCCGTCTGCTGAACAAACTCCATAATACTCAAGTAAATCTTCCAAAATCCCTTTAAAATACTGTCCATCGATACTTGATAAAAAGTTTGTTTAAGCATACTTCCTTAACACTTCAAGGAGAACAGACATTTCAGGGAAAACATTCATTAAAATAATTATTATATTAGGTAATAATTTCTTCTATTCAAACAATTTCTTTATACAGATCCAGACAATAATAATATTTCTCCCAGAAGCCTTTGTATATTTTATAAAATATCATAATTATTTCATTCATTTTTATAAACAACTTTCATTTAAATTTCTTTTCATGTATATTCATAAATAATTTGTAGTATATTAGTTTTTTTTAATTTCAAGTTTTTTTTCTTTTAGACATTTACGCATTCATTAATGAATCTTTTGCAATATTTTATAGTTTCTTCATTCAGATTAATGTTATATTAAAAACTTAAAGAATTTTAAAATACTATTAAAAATTCATTTTCTATTTTAAAATATCGATCTTTTAATGATAATTTTATGAAAAGACATTTTCTCTTCATTTTCCATGCAATATTTTTTTAAAATATAATACTCATTCAGGTTGTTTTTCTCTTCTTAAAAGATTAGTAGCAAAACATTTTCACAAACTCATTTGCAGATAATAATACAAATATATGCACATTTATGAAGTTCCATCACATGTATTTTATTTTACTTGCATAATACAACTTTTCATTCCTTCTTTTCTTCCTTTTAAAGAAAAAAATATTTTTTCAAATAGCTGTGATAATTATCCTCAAAATAATAGTGGCACATAATTTCAACAAGTCTCTATTTATGAGAATTAATCATAATTGCTAAATATAAATGTCTTCTCATTTCACTCACACAGACAAAATTAAATAAAAAGTTCTTATGGCTCATATGGTTTTTCTTGATAATATGGTTGCAGTTTATATAGCTGCTTCTCCACATTAAAGCATTGGTTTGATAACTAGTAATGGTATTCATAAATTTATCATGGTTTCATTAAGCGTCAATGTGAAATTTTACTGACAGGGAATTAACTCATTTATCTAACCATGGGATACATTATACTAAATTATTTAAAATTTTGTTTTCAACTTTACTAATAAAACAAAAAAATATTTTATAAAAAATTAAAACTTTACTTGACTCATTTAATAGCTGAAATACACAGGCTTATATATACCTGCATCTATATATGTAATAGACAGGGTATGAGCACAGACTTTCACATGACCCACCACTCTCCACACTATCTCATAACACTGATACACCTGAACACACATATGTTGAAAAGATAAATAATCACCAATATCTGGACCAACTGATGATTGCTGGTTTAGCATGAAATACGTATATTGGTGATTATTTATCTTTTCAACATATGTGTGTTCAGGTGTATCAGTGTTTGAGATAGTGTGGAGAGTGGTGGGTCATGTGAAAGTCTGTGCTCATACTCTGTCTATTGACTCATTTAATTAAAAACAGATCTAAACTTAATTAAAAAATAGATTTAATCTTAGACTAGATTGTTACCTGTATTTATACCCTTTTTCATAATTATTTCATTAGTTGATCCCAGTTATTCTTAAACACTAATTTACATACAGATTGTATCACTGTCTACAATTTATTTTCTAGAATAATCTAATTTAATTATATTTTGTTTATTATTTTTATTTAATATTTTATAAAATAACATTCCTTTATTTAAACATTAGAAACATTATTAGTAACTTTAATAATAATTTTAGAAGATAGAATGACTTAAACATTATAATACAAAAATTTTGATTACACTATTAAAATACAATTTATCATAATCTGCAACATTTGATATGTCAATTTTACTAACAAGGAACTAAAAATTAATATTTCTGACAAAAACATGTAAGCTCAATGGCAAAGTCACACACTTTAAAGACATGTGACACTATTTTAGAATATTCTAGAATATTTTAAATAATGATTATTTAATATAATAACTGAATAAAATAAAATAATTTAAAAATATTAGAAAAATTATATATTTAATTTTACAATTAAAATACTAATTTAACATTATATTTTTTAAATATAATAATCATTAAGTAATTTTATCTTTCAAATAATAAATTATATCCTAGATTCTTATTTTGTAATTATACTTATTTAACTTTAAAATACTTTAAATAGCTTTATTAATCCTTTATCTAACAGGTTTAAGATTACCTTATACACAAAATCAATACAAAATATTATTGACTAATAAACTTTAATTTTTTTTCAAACTTGCTATTTTTAGATCATTTTTAAAAAAATGACTGTGGCAAATGGCACAGGCACAATATATATATCGTAACAGCACAGAATTAATGTGTGTTACTGTAAATGAATATTTTTCAGATAAATATGAATACAGTAAAGGATTAGCAACAGAAGGAAATATAATTAAAAAATAGCATCACCAGAAATGATCATTGACGATCAAAATATCAAAAGGATCAACAATTAATAGATAGTTTTTATGAGTGTATTTACAAGAAACATAATAAAAAATATTAGGCTAATCATTATCAAGCCAATGACAAACATGAAGCACAATTCTATAAAAGCAATCATTAATACTTCAATTGCATGCATATACCTAAGTGGTATAATAACCATACAGCTAATCATATGTTAAAATGTTGGTATCATTTTATAAATGCTCATCATCATTAATGATCACATGTATTTAATAGCATAAGTGTACTGACAACAATGAAATATAAATTATTATAAAATAATAATAAACTGGACTTGGGTGACTTTTATTACTATAGCTCCATCTAAATAATTCTAAATAGAATCACATACTGTTCACACACACCCATATATATATATATATTATTAATTTGAAGCTAGTTTGTTGGATTCTATGATTGGAAACTGAGAATATATGTTACTTAAACTATGCTAGTATTAAAAACTTCACTGGAATGACTTGAAACAATGATTACTAAATTTATTGATTAATAGGAAGTTAAAAAATAATAATAAATGAAATTAAAAATTTGATAATATTCCATATTGCAAATAAATCATTCTTATTTAGTCAAACATTGGTGGCCAAGTGGTCAGCACAGCAGCCTTACAAGCAGTTGTCCTGGGTTTGGGGTTCGCTACTCGGCCGATGCTTTGACCAATGAAAAAAAATCATTCTTATTTTAACTATCCCAAATATCAGATATTATTCTGACATGTTGAAAAACAACATTATACATGTAATATTGATCAAATTGTAATCTGCAGAAATAAAGTTGTAAGTAATCATAAATATCACAAAATATGTAAGCATTTATGTAAATGTCTGATAATCCAAAAGATTCCATTTATTAATAAGCTAATAAATATTATTCTATTTTAAGTTCAATCTTTTAAAACTGTTTTGAATATGACTACCAGGAAGTTGAAAGCATGCTTAGCATACTATGCTGTTAAAGTATTAAACTAAACTTTTCTTTATATACATTTTATATGTATTTATTTTGTATTCTAATTTAATAATCTACAAATAATTACATATTAAACATATATATAAGTTCACTCATACATGTGTATTCTAATATAAAAATAGTATTTCAATTTCCAATAATTAACTATTAATCTATTACAATTATTTTTTTGTCCAACCTCTGGCATGCCAGGAAATTCTTAGTAGGAAAAAAATGATAAAAATTTAATTGTTATAATATTTTATTAAATTAAATTAAGGAGTTAACTTAAAAATTCACAAAATAATTGTATACATTTTGCCATATAGAAGTCAATACTAATTATAACTTTTATTAATGAGATTTTTGTTGTTGCACTTCGGGTGCCAAATGTTGTATATTGCATTCATAAGTCATAACTTTAAGCAATGCACATGCTGTGCTGGATTCATCAGTCAACTTATTTCTATAACTATCTTTTGTAAATAAGCATTTATTTTATATAGCGTATGTTTACAATTGTATTACATTCAAATATCAGCCTTTCAAGCTAATTGTGCAAACGTTTTGAGTGTTAATAATAATAAATGAATACTTTCTCTCCAATACAAGATATAGTATTTATGCAGGAATAAAATGAATCCACTTATTCCTATGACTCAAATGCTTATATATGAGCAAATCTGAAGTACTAGCAAGGAAAGCATGAGGATGGAACAGTCACTTTAAATTACTATATACGATGTCTGAATGAATGACGTTGGTGAAATTGTCTAGAATTTACTAAACGTCATTCTAACTGAAACTTAATCATATGTAAATAAGCATTTATTTTATATAGCATATGTTTACAATTGTATTACATTCAAATATTAGCCTTTCAAGCTAATTGTGCAAACGCTTTTGCGAATGTTAATAATAATAAATGAATACTTTCTCTCCAATAGAAGATATAGCATTTATGCAGGAATAAAATGAATCCACTTATTCATTCAGACATCGTATATAGTAATTTAAAGTGACTGTTCCATCCTCATGCTTTCCTTGCAAGTACTTCAGATTTGCTCATATATAAGCATTTGAGTTGTAGGAATAAAAGGATTCATTTTATTCCTGCATAAATACTATATCTTGTATTGGAGAGAAAGTATTCATTTATTATTATTAACACTCGCAAAAGCATTTGCACAATTAGCTTGAAAGGCTGATATTTGAATATAACTATCTTTTATAAAGTTTATTTCAAAAAATAATGACTTGCAAGCATAAGTTGAGAAGAAAATAGACAGTAAAGCAGTTGCCAGTTTTTTTAAAACAGTTGGAAGTTTTGGGAATGACATTCCAAGTTCTTCTCATTTCATATTCTGTGTTATTTTCAATTGTGTCCAATAACCAATCATTTTCAATTGCTTCCAAGTCCTTTCTTAAATCGACAAATTTTTGTTTCCACATGGAACTAGACTGAAATTCAATTAATTGCATTTCTAAATCTTCCAAGTTGAGTCACTCAAAAATCTCTATATTGAGTTTATCTAATCCGATGGTATCAGGACATAAAATAAATTTTGATGTTTCTGCAAATTGCCTGAAATCTTGAAACCTTGAAAAAAAATTCATTGCTTATCGCCTGAATTACTGCAGAAAATTCTTATGTTATTTTAATTTAATCTGGTTTTTCATGAGTTTTTATATCTAAGAAGAATTTTTTGTATTTGAGAAATACCTAAATGTATTAGAAATAACGTCACGGTTGAAAACTTGCATTTTAACTGCAAATGTTTAAATTAAATCGAACATAACAATAACTGTCTTATTAATACCTTGCAACTTAACATTTAATTCACTCAAAATGTGAGCATAAATCAGTGAAAAATATTAATTTGCAAAGCCATTCGATATCCAGTAACCGACTATATTTTTCCATAATTTTTTCATTATGAAAAAAAAGTCTAATTTCATCTAAACAGTCCATGAATCTTTGGAGAACTTTTCCGCGACTTAATCATCGAACATTGTTGTATATAAGTAAACCATTATAGATTGAGTTTACCTCATGCAGTAATTCCAAAAATTTTCTTTTATTTAAAACGCATCCAGATATAAAATTTATCACTTTTGTTACAGCACTCATAATATCTTCCAGAGACTTGAAACTAGTCTTGGCTCATAAAACTTGCTGGTGTATAATAAAGTGAAAACCAAGAACTGAATGTTCAATTTGTTTGGTGAATAAATTGAGGAAACTATTTTCCTTTCCAATCATACTACAAGCACCATCAGTAGTAATTGATACAATTTTGTTTAAATCAATTTTTTTTCTGAAAGTGCATTTACAACTGCGTTGTAAATATCCACCCCTTTTGTTATTGTTGCTAATGATGTTATATTAATCAATTCCTCTTTAATATGATTCCCACCACAATAACGAATAAAAATTGTTGAAGGAGCTGATCCAGTTATATCAGTGCTTTCATCAAGACAGAGAGACACAAAGTCAGAAGAATTTATATCCGTTTTTTGCTGATAAGTTATATTTTTAGCCATGTCCAGAATTCTGTCTTTTATAATATTCCTAGCCAAAGGCAAATCATTTATTCTCTGAGTAATCTTTTCCTTGTTTTCAAAGTCTTCAAAGAAAACAGATGCACATTTCAACCATGTTTCCATCATATATTCCCAGTTACTAAAAGGTTTTCCACATTTAGCAATATGGGCTGAAAGATGTTCATTAATTTTCCATAACAAGAAATATAATTAGGTTAAAAAAACTAGAAAATGATTGGGATAAATACTATTATCAATGTATAAAATATCTGCCAAAAAAACAAATTGAAAAAAGATAGGGTGGATTTTTCCTAGGTATGTAAAATATGGAATAGTGTTTATTATTTAAAAATATTTGTTAGTTATCTTGTAAAGTAGAAATATTTTTTGTTAATATTTAAATATTTGTTGTTGTTTTTTTATTTTTATGTTAATAAAGTTATTTTACTTAAAAAAAAAAAAACTAGAAGCATTTATGTTTTCCTGAAGATTTGCGATGATAGTGTTCTGATTGTATTTTTATATTGGACTATTTCCATCATCTAATATGCATATTGAATGTCTTTAGAAAAATTTAACTTTATTTAATATAATTCAGCAAAGTTTTTATTTATATGTAAATTATTAATTTTAATAATTTTATATATAAGTTAAAAACGATGATTTGTATATGATGACATTATTTTAGTAATTGCGAACAACTAGTAAGTAAACAGGACTAACCTGTTTGATGTGCTATTACTAACAGCCGAATGTATTTGGAATATTTAAATAAAATTAAATTTTTCTAAAGACATTCAATACGCATATTAGATGATGGAAATAATCCAATATAAAAATATAACTAGAAGCGGTTATATTTGAAGAACTGCTGATAAATTTTATTAGGGATGCTGACTGCATATTCTTGTTTTTAATTGCCTGAGCAATAAATTCCATTTGTTCTTCCTTGCGTTTCTCAAAGAGCAGCTTACGATTTGTTTCATAATGCCGTTTTACTGAGAAGGTCCTACATACAACTGTCCCGGAACATAAAACGCACACCGCTTTATTTTCTTTATTAATCATCCCATATTCTTGAGTCCATCAACTTTGGAATTCTCTGCTGCTTGTTTTTAATAGTAGTTTTTATTTTTTATTTTCACTAGCCATGTTGGGTAAAAACAGAAAAAAATTACGAAAATTGATAACGAAAATATTTCTTTAAATATTTCAAAAATCTTCATTTTAATGTATGTTTAAAATTCAACTACAAAGCAATATTATTACGTAGTGCACAGGACCAACATTATTATTCTTGTCACAACCAAATTTCAAACTCAACTGAGTACTCTGCACGCACTCTATCTGTATTGACACGTCCCACTCGTGTCGTATCGCAAAGTATAGTCAGGACAAGAAATAAGCAAATTTAGAGGAAGATCAATTAATAACCACAAAGCTGAGAGATTATTATAAATATAAAACTTATGAAAGAATAATCCGATGCACGAGAATTAAACAACAAAAATGGGAGCAACTTGTTAAATTATGAACAAGATACCAATAAAAAAAAAAAACTTCTGTCACATAACATAATTTATGTACTTGCCACGCGAATTTTCGGTCTCACTTTCTGCAAATGTGTTCTTTGTCTGCTCGCATTTCTCCCCCTTTGAATATAAAGTTTCTATCATATCACAATTACAACGTTACTATTCGAAAATTTATGTTTGGCCGTTTGTTCAAATTTAGTATTCTATGGCTAGATAGCGCCTTGAATTTTTGAAATCTTGCATTTTTTGTTGTAAAATGAGGATACAATTTGAAAATTGATAACGTGCCAGAAAAAATTTCATATGTGCCACATGCGTGCCATAGGTTCGCCACCGCTGCTATAGACTAATTATATTTTAACTATTTACAAATATTAAATGTTAAATGTATATACAATATTCACATTATATAGAAATAGTAAATATTAAATGTACATTTAATATGCACACATTCGCCGTATATTCTGATATAAAATATTGCAACTATTATTATCTTAATCTGTAGTCTAATGACATAAATATATTAAAGCTCATTTCAAAATCACCAATTTCAGTATATTTTTTAACACCAGAAAATAAATTCAATAAATAGATACCTAGAGTTTCTATGACCTGAAGTCATTTTCCATTAGTCAGTCTGTAGCTTTTAATTTCTTCCAGAATATGTTTGTCCAATAGCTGGACACTTTATTTAAAATGTTCACTTTTAAAACAAATAGTGTAATATAGCTTAATTATTAACCAGACATTTATTTCAATTAATTGCAGAGTTAATGATTGAGATGATATATCATTATATGCTTTACTTATTAATCAGTTTTTTTTCCATCTATGCTTATACTTTGTAAAATATATCTTATGCATATATATATATAACTGATAAAAAAATTCTATTATATATGCTTCCATGTATATGTAAAATAGTATATGTATAAAATATAGCACAGAGACTAAACTCTTCATACAGTAGTGCCATTAGTGCAAGCCAGAGTAATCAATGAATGCAAGAAGGCTTGTGCATAAAATACCTATGCAGTGCCTATTCATCCAATATCCCCAGACTAGCTTCCAGGGTTGTGACTTTCATCAGTGAGGAACCTTGGATCTGAGAGCATTGTACCTAGATCTTTTTGCGTCCATTGATTACTCTGGTTTGCACTGGTGGCACTACTGTATGGAGAGTTTAGCCTCTGTGTAAACAGCTTATGTAAGCATAAGAAATGGTTATCATGTGATGTTTAATGATTAATAAAGCATAACTTTGGAATTTCATTTGTAGGCTTCAATAGATTGCCACAGTAACAAGTTCTGGTTAACAGATACATAGCATATATGCCAGTAATTCTCAACCAAGTTCATCTTTGATAATTCAGACAAGATTAATTTTATTCATACTGGGCTAGCAAATAATAAAGAACCTGCACAGTTCTATTTGTCTGGTAATTCAAACTCAACTTATATAAACACTAGCAAACAAATAATTTTCTATATTATCTAAAGTAAGTATCAATTAATCTGAACTCACTATTTATAAACATACAATGGGATTTTTAAAAAAGGTTTAACATTAAATGTTGTAATGGACCAGGCATTTCCACAAGAGGGGGGGGGGAGCACATTTCATTATGGTTAGACCTAGAGTTTTCTGGTAGAGTGCTGTCAATGGTGTAATGAAATACATAATCTATGATCAGATGTGATATGTTGGACTATTTTTATCATCTATGAGAGAATATTGAATGTATAGAAAATTTTAAACTTTATTTAAACTTTCCAAATATAAACAACTTGATAGTAATAACACACAAATAGACAACACAGTTGTTTGTATTAATAAAGTTTAAAATTTTCTATACATTCAACGTTCACTCATAGATGATGGAAATAGTCCAACATATCACATCTAATAATATACCATCATCACAAACCTTCAGGCAAATAATAATCTATGATCATATCTACCTCCAATGGGCTAGCTCTGTATTTACTCATTAAATCTAGATACAATTTGGGTTAGTTCAGCCACATATCACCCCCTTTCTGGCTCTGTTATGCCTCAGTATTCAAACTCAGGAAGAATTCTGCCTTTTACTTTCTTCAGGGATGAATTTATACAAGTTAACAACTGCTGCATCTCTATATAGGTTACAATTGATTTAAATATCCACCTAAGTATATTTCAGAATTATTATATAAGTGAGATGTATGTGTATCCAAGATTACCAGTTGATTAGTGAATGCAAGATGATTTTAATAAACTAGTGACTAGTTTGATATGAATAAATTCTTCAACATTTATTATATAACAAAACAAAGTAAGAAAAAATTAAAACTTTTTAACAAGATAAAACAGTATAATTATATGGTTCAAGGATGGATTTCTACCATATCAACAATTGAATATATTTACAATTCCAAACCCTGACCCAATGGTAGAAATGCATGACATGGCATACATTATTTACAAAGCCAAAAAAAATAATTTATTATTATTAAAATGACCATGAAGTCAACTAGCTAATTTAAAATATTCTGATACATCTGCAGTAGCATTGTCATCCAATACAGATTAACGGTGTTTGAACTTCTTGGGAATCCCTTTATCTATGTATAATTCTCTACTATTGACAGAAAAGAGCATCTGCACAAGAAGATTAGTCATGTACACCAAAAATAAATATACAATGATTATTAGTTAACAACAAACAAATAACATAAACTCTGTCCTGTAATAATTGTATGCACTTAATATGGAATAGTCTTAAAGATCTTACCTTATCCCATATTATGATGATCAATATCAAGTCACTTCAGAGGGAAAGCCAATCTAAATTTTTATTAAACATAAACAACAAAAACTTAATGACTCTCCCCTCTTTTTGTTGCTTTCACTTATAATGAACTCTTTCAAGTTATAAACATGTATGCTTCCAAGTGTGGAAATAAAATTAATTTTTTTTTTTACAAACATATATATATATATGATAAGAATACATAACAAAATCAAAGCTTTCATTAAATCATCTTGATTAATGTTCATGAGTTCTGCAATGATGTCCTTTATGGGTCAGTCTCTCTCTTTTCAGACCACTCTCCTTAGGTAAAATATTCATCACTCATTGGAATCCCTACATAACATGCCAAAGTAATATTGCATTAATTCTCTCCAGTTGCTCTTTTTCATGATCTATGTAGACAGTTGGAGTCTGTAGGCATTACATGAGTAAATGAAGTCATTGTGCTTCCAGGATTGGAATAATGGCACTTAGTCCTATGGCACTAATAATTTAGCCAGAATACATCATACAGTGATTTATAATAGAATTACATTTTTTGTATTTGCAGTTTGGCATTTAATGATTTTATATGTGAGGGAAGTTACTTCATCATTTTGTTTAACTGCTGGTGATGTTTTATTCCTTTTCTGTTCATGTTTGAATAATATTGTTGTTTCTCCAATATCAGTTTGAAAATAATTTACATATTTTATTAAACCACACAAATTTATCAAACCTCTCTTAATTTGAATATTGATTTTAATTTCTTATAGCTTTATGCTAATAAACTTATATGGATATGCCAGAATATTCAAATGAGGCATCCATTTTCAGTCTCACAATGTTGAATTTCTATGGTTAATGCATTACTTTAAAAAATAGAAAAGAGAATGAACATGTACTGAGCTTAGTTTCCAGTATTTGGTATACTAAATCTTCCATTTCCTTCGATATTGTTGCAGTTGCCTTTTGTGGCATAAATTATCTTGGTGGTAGTTAATTTAAAGAATTATATAATAGAATTCTAATTTTATTTTCCACACTTGGTTGCCTAGTGATTAGCTTGACATTGGGTCATTACTATGCTTATTTAGTCTCTGCCTCAATTTGTGATGTACATTACATTGATCATTAGTCTATTATTAGTGTATATATATATATATATATATATATGATAAACAAAAATGCAAGTTAAAAAACTTGCTAACGCTTGTATTTATGTCCACAGATGGCGTCCTACCAAAAACACCTATCAAGCGTATATTTTGTTTACATAAACGTCAGAGTAGTTAGTATTCACTATCTCTAACTATAATTCCACTTTCAGATCATGATTTCAAGCTATTTGCTATCGTCAGTGAAAGACAGGAATAAAGAAACTAGATCTAAATACAAACTCTGAGCGTTTATGAAACAATTTCTATTCAGCTTGCAAGCGTGAATTTTTTAGACACGTAATGTCTTCAAACTCAGCATAGCAAACCAGATAGCTATATGGGTCTGATCTCAGTTCTGAACTGAGATCAGACCCATATAGCTATCTGGTTTGCTATGCTGAGTTTGAAGACATTACGTGTCTAAAAAATTCACGCTTGCAAGCTGAATAGAAATTGTTTCATAAACGCTCAGAGTTTGTATTTAGATCTAGTTTCTTTATTCCTGTCTTTCACTGACGATAGCAAATAGCTTGAAATCATGATCTGAAAGTGGAATTATAGTTAGAGATAGTGAATACTAACTACTCTGACGTTTATGTAAACGAAATATACGCTTGATAGGTGTTTTTGGTAGGACGCCATCTGTGGACATATATATATATATATAAATGATTTCTTTAGAGTGTTTAATTCTATTTTTTCATTAAATAGGCTTTACTCTTTTTATTAAGTAAAAAAAAATTAGTTTATTGTGACATTTATTTACTTTGATATTTAATAAAGTAAACATTCATTGCATGTGTATAAATAAGCTTAAAAAGAAAAGATAGCATATATTCAGCCACTTATTAATTATGCTTTTGTTTTGAATGGGCTTAGTTTAGTGGTGTGGATTAATATAGGCTGGTTTTGTGGTATTATCAGCTATTCTCACAATGTTTTTCTTTTCATTAATAAACACAAGATAATAACCACTAGGGAATCATCCCTCTACACATGCACTGTATAGATTTAAACACTTCAGGCGTACTCTTCTTTCCAAACAGAAGATAGAGTCTTTTGAAAAGATAAGATGAATCCATCTTAACTTTTTAACCTAAGCATATATGTATAAGCAAATCATAAGCAATTAGAAATGAGAGTGTGAAAAACTCAAACATTTTTAAATCCATCTACTATGTCTTAATAATTGACATTTGCCAATGTTTTACAATTTACTGAATGTCAGTACTAAATGTAATATTAAACATATATAACAAGTTATTTATTTATCTAGTACTACGTTTGTAATCACTAGGGGATCACTCTTCTATACATGAATTTCAGGAATACTCTTTCCAAATACAAGATTAAATCTTTTGAACAGATAAGATGAATCCACTAAAGGCTTTATATTGTGTTTGGAAATGAGAGTATTCCTTAAAAGTTTAAATCTATACAGCACATGTATAGAGGCATGATTGCCCAGTTGTTGTTACAAATTAAAAATAGAATGCTTGACAAATAAATAACTCTTTATATATGTTTGGAAAAAAGATAACTACAATCTTGATGTTTTTTAAATTTACATTTATCAAAATGTAAAATAAGTCTTAAGTAAAAAAAAATTTTTTTCTTAGTAATTAAAATACAAACAGATTAGATAATTAACACTATAATTAATGAGTATTATAAAAAACATCCTTGTTTTAGCAAAAAAAAAAAAATTCAACTTTTGTTACAGTATAAATTAGATTTTTGTTAAAATCAAAAATAAATAGAGTGCATTTTTACATTTGTTGTTAAATAATTTATAGTACTCATATTAAAAAATATTATTAGTTAATCCATGTTTCAATTATTCCAGGCACTATTTTAAATAATTATATGCGTAAATTTTGTCTGCATTCATATCAATTGTCTACATATATTGTGTACCATAAAACCAACCTGTCTCAATAAATAAAAGAGCTATTGTTTAAGCTAATGGATGTTCTGCCTCAGGATTTTCAATTAGTAATTGATTTTCCAGCAATATAAAATGGTAAAGTTATCTCTGTTTACATGGATAAAATATCTTTACTTCTATTCTTTATTAAAATCATTAAAAACATATAATTCAACATATATAACTTTCTGGAGAAGATTAATTATTATTTGCAGAATGTCATAAAATATCTAATTAAACACACACACACACACACACACACACATATTCTAAACTTTCAACTTACATTTTTTTTATTTTAGTAGATTACCTAATGTTAAACATTTTCATTTTGAATTTTTATAACCAACAGGAAAATGCTTGAAATGAAATTTATCAAATGACATTGTAATTTTAAAATGTTATCATTTAAAATTAGTTTTATTCATAATTATTGTGAGATAATATTTTGCTTCTAGCTAAGTTTTATTTTTAAAATATGTAAAATGGAAATTTCCTATTCTCATTCTTTTTAAGCATGTTAATGTCTTCTAATAATAGATAAACAATTTTAAACTGGAGATGAATAAATAACATCTTTTGCTTTTATAACTACTACTAAAAAGGTAATCTTTTTTTTTTAAAATCATTTTTATTAATTGAAGAAAGCATCAGCATTCAAATTAATATTTAGAATAGCACACACCCTATCAACGATATATTCATAATTAAATTTAATATTTTATATAATGCATTTATATATATATATATTGTAGCTTTAAAACACATTTAAAATTATTAGTTGCAAAACTCTGAAATCAAACAAATTTAACCTTTGGTGAACTGTACTGTTTACATCTAGAAAATCCAAATAATCCCATCATTTGACTGAATTTATTATGGAGTTTATATTATAAAGATAATCTAATAAAATTAAGAAATTATTATATGAAAATATTAAACAGGCAAAAACTCTACATATAGTAGTGCAGCCTTGTGCTAACCAGAGTAGTCAATGGATGCCAGAAGGCTTGTGCATAAAATCCCTATCTAGTGCCTACTCATCCAATATCCCCAGACTAGTTTCTGGCTTGTGGCCTTCGTCAGTGAGGAGCTTTGGATCTGAGAGCACTGCACCTAGATCTTAGAATCTAATGCACAAGGTGGCACTACTATATGGAGAGTTTTTGCCTGTTTACTAACAGTTATGTGCTAGCATGAGATGGTGATCATGTGATGTTTAGTAGTTTAATATGAAAATATTGCGATAAAATATTTAAGTTATAAGTACCAGTAAACATTTAACAAGAGATTACGTCTAGACAAGTCAATCTAAATATCTTAGTATCTTTTCAAGTAAAATGTGGGCTAAACTTTGAACTGCAGGACAACCTCAAATGTTCTCGTTTTACAAGTTAAATGATAGGGTATTTCATTACAGTGAAATAAAATTACTACAACGATATGAATATGTTTAATAAAGATCAACGTCAATTTAAATTTCCAATTTATGCATTAAAACACAGCATTTAATAAAATTTAATTTGAATTGATCAACGATTGACAATATTTATAAAAAGATAACTTTATTGAGTCAAACACTTTCAATATTAGCAATAGACAGTATAAAATGATTTAATTTAAAGATAAACTTTGTGTGATATTTATATTAACATCATATAAAAAAAAAATCAAAAGTGAATTCATATTATTTATACAAAAGACTTTCTAAATTAATTATGAGATTGAGAATTTATAACCTTTAATAAAATAGTTTTTACTTCATCAATATTTAAAAAGTATTTATTTAAAATTATCGTTTAAATGAAATTAGTAAAAAATATAGTCAATGAACGGATAGGCAACTTGTAGAATGGATCGAGATAAACAACATGCAGTTACTTTATCATGCCAAGAAAAGAGAAATATTCTCTTCAGACAGATGAGGAATCAAAACAACTCCCGATTTATATTCTATTTCAATTAAAAATGATTCATTATTACCTGATATATTATTCATTAAGAGATTTTTTTTTTTCTTTATTACTATATAATTTTTTATACTTCCAAAGTAATTTATAAAATCATCTCCTTTATTTTTAGTAATAATCTAATGTTTGTGAGAAAGTTCACTGAATATTACTTTAGACTTTTTAGCATTTGTCTTTAATCCTACTTTTTTATTTTCATCTGACAATTCTTGCAGCGTTTTTAACACTCTAAATCTGCATTTGAAAAATCAACCACATTATTTGAAATGCAGGGAGCTTGAAAGTTTATCTGTGTATCCACAATGCATTCCATCATAAACATTTCTATATAGGATAAGCTTGCATACATATTTATTTGTATAGCCTTTTATGGTGCTGATATAGTATGTGCTCGGCGGCCTTTCTTAATTACACCTAACAATGTAGATTTGTAGCAATGTTTTCTTAGTTACACCTAACACATTTTTTCAAAATATCACTTTTAAAAAAGCTTAAAAGATTGGGGCATGTGACATATAACTTTTTTTTATCACTTTAAATGCTGTTTAATGTTACGTTTACAGACCTATCAGCCTTTTATCAGTTTTATATAAAATTTTTACCAAGATAATTACTACTCGTCTACAGAGAACATTGGATTTCCACCAACCAAGAGAACAAGCCAGATTTAAAAGGGTTTTAGTACAGTAGATCATATCCAAGTATTGAAAGAAGTTATAGAAAGGACAAATGAATATGAGTTGGCATTATGCTTAGGATTTGTAGATTATGAAAAGGCATTTGATTCTATAAAGATTTCTTCAGTCATTAAAGCATTAGATCATCAAGGTATAGATCCAGGATATTGTCATATTTTAAAGAATATTTATAAAAATGCAACAGCAACAATTAGATTATATAATGACACTGGGAAAGTCAACATTGAGAAAGGTGTAAGACAAGGTGACTCCATATCTCCAAAACTTTTTACAGCAGTGCTGCATGAAGTATTTTGTGGATTAAAATGGGAAACTAAAGGAGTGAAAGTAAATGATTATTTAAGTCATTTAGATTTCGCAGATGATGTAGTTGTTTTTGCAAATAATGCTTCAGATCTGCAGGAAATGTTGCAGGAATTATCAGATGAAAGTAGGAAAGTAGGACTAAAGATAAATGTTAAAAAGACTAAAGTAATGTTTAATCGATTTGCTCAAAATATGAAAATAAAGATTGATTATGATGAATTAGAAGAAGTTAACAGTTACAAATACCTTGGTCCGATTATTAATACAGATGGAAACATAATGGAGGAAATTAATCATAGAATTAAACTTGGTTGGAGTGCTTTTGGTAGAAATAACTTGATACTAAAAGGAAATATGCCTATGTGTTTGAAAAGGAAGGTTTTTAACAAATGTGTTTTACCAGTTCTTACTTATGGATCTGAGACTTGGACACTTAATAGAAGAGCAATTCAGAGACTTCATACCGCTCAAAGAAGTATGGAGAGATGTATGTTGGGAGTAACAAGAAGAGATCGTAAACACAATGTATGGGTAAGAGAACTGACCTCATTGAAAAAATTAAAAGATTGAAGTGGAGTTGGGCTGGACATATTGTTAGAAGAGATGATAATAGATGGACAATTGAAATTTTAAACTGGATTCCAAGAGATTGTAAAAGACCCAGAAAGAGACCACATGTGAGATGGAAGGATGAAATAAGAAAGTGTGCAGGGGTGATGTGGAGAAGAGAAGCTAAAGATCGGAGAAGATGGATTAAACTTGGAGAGACCTTCATCCTGCAGTGGATTGATAATGGTTGATAATGATGATGAATGTTACGTCACAATGTTTGATTTATAGCATTATAGTTTTTAAATATTGTTTTTTTAAAATACTGATTTAGTATATACTGTTGAAGACAGGTATAAGCTTTCTTTTTGCAAATAGCATTTATGATTTTTCTTAAATGCCTTAAGATACATTAATTTTTTGAGATTTACTATTACAATGCTTGGATTTATAGTGTTTTTGATTTTTTAATTTTTTGAGATTTACTATTACAATGCTTGGATTTATAGTGTTTTTGATTTTTTAATTTTTTGAGATTTACTATTACAATGCTTGGATTTATAGCATTTTTGATTTTTTAATTTTTTGAGATTTACTATTACAATGCTTGGATTTATAGCGTTTTTAATTTTTTGAGATTTGCTATTACAATGCTTGGATTTATAATGTTTTTGATTTTTTAATTTTTTGAGATTTATTATTACAATGCTTGGATTTATAGCGTTTTTAAAATAGCATTTATTATTTTTCTAATGATCGCTATATTTTAACGGGTTTTTGTAAAAATATCATTTACAATTTTTTTTTTAAAAATGCCTTAACATAGGGTTAATTTTTTGAGATTTACGATTGCAATATTTGATTATTATCACTATATATATTAGCATTTTTGGTTTATTTTAAAGTATTTCTTAATTTTCAATGTTCACCTCTTTTTCTTTTCCCGCACTTTTTTTCCATAGTAACCTTTGGCTATTTAATGTGACGTAACAACTCAATGTTTGATTTATAGCATTATAATTTTTAAATATTGTTTTTTAAAATTATAATACTGATTTAATATATAGCGTTGATAGACCGACTGAGATTTCTAAAATAGCATTTATTATTTTTCTAGTGATTGCTATATTTTAAAGGGTTTTTGTAAATATTGCAATGTTTGATTATGACTATATATATAAATTAGCATTTTTGGTTTATTTTAAAGTATTTTTTAATTTTCAATGTTCACCTCTTTTTCTTTTCCTGCACTTTTTTTTTTGATAGTAGCACCTTAGGCTATTTAATGTGATGTTTTCCTGCCATTTTTTAAGTGTAGTCCCTTCCCACCACCCTTTTTAATTATAGTGCCTCAGGCGTTTTATTTTTTTGAAAAATGAGTGTTTTTAGTCGATGACATTTATCGCTTGCATGTGCCAGCAGTGTTTTTGGGTGTTTCCAAATTCAAAATGGCCGTCGAGCATATATTATATCAGCACCCATTTTAGACAACATGAACTGTTTTCCATATTATGAAACTTATGTATAAAAGATGTTTTCTCACCAAAACACTCACATATTTTCAGTTAATTCTATTACAATATATATGTTAGAAAATCATGATATACTTTTGGCTACTGGTTTTGAATCTAGTTGGAGTAAAACTTGAATATTTATTGTAGTTTTTAATCTGACTTATCCCCTAGTTAATCCAACTAAACAGTTGGGTTGGCAATAAATAATTATTTAGTTGTTCTTAGCTAGAGAGTAAATAAGAATAGAAAAGTCCCAAACTTTCACTATTCAAAATTTTTTTCATTGCTTTTTTTATTTCTGTAGAAGCTGTCGAAGTCTGTCTTACATGGTGTGTGTATTGGGAGGCGTGGCTATTTAAAAAAATATTTTGCAGTTTTCATATACACTCTCATATATATGAGCACACATATAATGAGTAAATAACCTAAAAGTCTATAGTCTACATGCATAAATGTTTTAAACATTAACTAAGTAAAGATTTATTCCATATTTTAATGGTAGCTGAGATCGCATTTAAGCAAACCAATTACAAATAGGATAAGTAAAAAAAAAATAATGTGTACATACGTTTAAAAAAAATGTCGTCCGAACATTAAAAATAAGTTATTTTAGAAAGATTTTTTTTTTTTAAATCTATAATGAAAAAAAAATAGATATATGATTTTAAAAAGTTAATAATATCCGGTAAATAAAATCTTACTATCTTGAAAAGATTGTAATTTTTTTTTCAGGCAAAACTTTTTAAATCAAACATTTTAATTGGTTAATTTCTTATCATTATTATTGCATTTGTTAAACCAAATGTACTGAATTTATTTCAAAATTGATATTAAGTAAAAATAGGAAACATCAAATAATTAGTTTTTACATATATAACTATTTTGCATGATTTTGTCCAGTTGTGGAGTCGTGGATTTGGAACCCAAAGTCAATATATCATGACCCCTGCTTTGTCATTTCCAGTATTAATGCTTAGCATTAACAAATTTCAAGTTAATAAATAAATAATACTTCTGTTAATATATAACTATAAATATAACAATTTGTCAATTGTTAAAACAGAATCTTTAATTGAAATAAAATAAATTAATAACTAAATATTGCCAAGCGCTTTCAACTCTTACGAGTCCTTATCAAGACAATGTAAAAAATTCTATTTTGTCCTAGGCGATAAATTCAACATTTCATTTAGTTGTTGCTGGTCAATACAATGAAATGTTGAATTTATCGCCTAGAAGAACATAGATTTTTTTATATTGCCTTGATAAGGACTTGTAAGAGTTGAAAACGCTTCGCAATAATAGTTAGTTATTAATTTATTTTATTTATATTAAACATTCTCTGTTTAAACAATTGATAAATTTGAAGTTATATTTTGCCCATATAAAAAGTATTATATCCATGGTTTCGTTTGATAAAGTCATATGCGTATTTTATTTATGTATACATATATAAAATTATTATTTATATGTGAGAATGCAAACAACCTCATGCCTAAACTGTTATTAATATAAATGAACTGTTTCTTAACAGTATTTAAACTAAACCAATTAATCATTCCACAAATAAAAATCTTTATCAATTTTAATATTACATTAAAATAATCAATTCTTTTAGGATAATTACTATGATATCAATGTTATATGAGTTTATCACAGGTGAATTTATTGGCTGGTTTAATTTACAATAACATAACATTTAACGGATTATAATGTATTATTCTTTATTTTTTTTATAACTATGAAAAATAAAGTTAATTGCAAATTAAAATTATTATTATTATTACTTTGTTGGAAGTTTTATTTCAGTAATTTAATGTTTACTTTTGGATGGCAAATGTATTAAGACATACTCCATGTTACCATTGCCAAGTTTGATACAAAATATAAAATTTGCAACCTTTCAACAAAGCAAATTTATGTTTTCCAAAAGGATTCTCATGCTATGATTTTGAAAATAAAATGATAAGAAAACTTGCTATGATATACAAAAACAAACAAAATATTAATTCTATTTTAAAAGTTAAAATTAAATGAGACAAAAAAAAAAAACATTGTTGCCATATCTATGGTATATTTAGTCTACAAGTTTTAATTATATAAATGTTTCTAAAAAAATGTGTAAATCTGCCAAAGACATCTATGCCAATAAAAAACAATAACATGTTATAAAAAAATTAACATTTAAAAAGTATATAGAAATGACTAACAAAGGATCTTAAATTTAAACTTAAACAGAAATGCAAAAACTTAATTTCTTATGTTTTGCTATAAACTTGAAAGTAAAGTCTTCAATGACGATCAATAAACGATTGATAAACCATTTGCAATAGTTCTTAAATAACAGTTAAAATGCAGCGAAAAAAAAATTATTAATCTGGTATTTGAACTTATACATTCAAGACTAGATTTGAAAAGTTTATAAAAATTACATTAAAATTAATAAAATAATAATAAAACGCAGTATTAACTGAAATGACATTCTATTTATAAATCTAATTTGTTTTGAATAATTTAATAAGTTAACATTCTACTGATTTATTGGATTTTTTATAAAAAAAATTCGATCAGCAATAGTATATATACTTAACAAGGATTATATTATTTACTACCATCAGTTATAAAAGAAAGCTGTTAATTCAAAATATAATGAGTGTTAATTATATTCAGTTCTATGCGATGAAAGTCCCCCATTACACAATCTACAATTTACTATCATAAGCTCGTTAATTTTTAAAATCATTTGTTTTTGATAGATATGTAAAACAACGAAATGTTTTGTTGCTCATTAGAACATAAGATGTTTTTTTTTTTAAGTGTCATGGCATCGGCCGGGACGCGAACCCGCAACCCGGGCAACTGCCTGCAAGTGCAAGGCAGTCGCGCTGACCTCTCGACCACCAATGCAAGACTAAAGGATGGACTGGGTTTGTTAATCCTTGGCTTTAAATCCATTATTTTATCAGTGCATTTAATTACACAGGATAAATTAGTAGTTATAAAAACTAAAGAATTATCTAATATTCATAAATACTATTAACAAAATTATAATATCTTTGAATTGCGTTTTAACTAAAACAAAAAAAAAACTGATATAAAAAGAAAAAATCCAAACATATAATAAAACAACAGTAATACAAAATAAATACTTAAACAAGTCAAAAACCCATTGGTCAGAGGTTATGTAAACCAAAAGCAATATACAATACTTAATAAGTTTATCCAAATAATTACATATTTTTAGTATATGATGTCACCTGAAAATCAAAATTATTGTTTTCTGAGCTTAATCAATTCTTATATTTAAGTTATTAGCTTCTAAACCACCGACATATGGATTCAATGGGTAACCTAAAAGTTTAGCAATGCAAACCAATAGCTACATATTCTTAGTAGTATTTCAATATTAACAGTAACTTTCTAAAGAATACAGGAAGTTTTCAAATTATCTAAGTAAATGCTAAAGAGTGAAAAGAACTCCCTGGCACTTGAAAAGGTTATTACATTGTCTTATAAAAATCATCATACTTACAAGAAATACAAATACTAGACATCTGTAAATATATAAATAAATATGTCATTTTTGATTCTATTTTATTTATTTATCTATAAGTTTTTTTATTATTTTGCCTTTTTTTTTTTTTACTTAATTAGGTGATCATATTTTGTTATTACTAAAGTACTTTACAACAACATGTTCAGATTACTTTTTAAGAAAGTATACAGTAGGTGCAGTTATAGAGAGAATATTTTGATCCTTAACAGCTTGGATTATTGAAGATTTTGATATTAAATTCTAGCGAATATGCAGATTTATTTTAATTTTTATTTTTTAATAAGTATCTCACTGGTATCGAAATTAAAGTAATATCTCTTTTAAGATAAATACAATGTATAATTTTAAACCATTCTATTTTGACATATATTGAATTTAATAATGTTATAAAAGAGTCAACATGTTGAAAATTACTTTCATTTGCAGAGACAAGGTCATTCTTGTGTAAAGATCGGCTTTTTTGCTTCAGAAATAATTATCCAGAATTATAATCAAAATTATAAATTATTTTATCTATAGTTATATAAAGTAGCTTGGATAAATAAAAAAAAAAATTAAGTAAAAAAACTGGTTGATTAAAGAGGTCAATAAACTATATATTTAATCACCTTCAAAAATTAAGCTTAAGAACATCATTATTTTATTACTGGAATTAATTTTTTTCAGGCAACAATTATCGACTTAGTCACTTGCTTTTAATTGAAAAGATAAAAAGAGTGCCAATACAAATGAATTATAAAGCCAGGGTGACATGACTTATTTAGAAATCTTGTAGAAAAAAAGCGCACAAACATTTAATATGATTTTATAGATATAGATATTAATACTCCTTAAGGGAAAACTATATATATATATTGTGAAAATGGACGAATCAATGCCATTTTAATAAGTACTCATAACCAACCTTTAACATTTCATTTACCATACATATATAACTGTTCCAGATATTTCTTTCTGTCTACATAAGAAATTTTAATTTTCATTGAAAAAAAACAGAGATTTCATAGAAATAACCTACAAAACAATCCAAACTGTTTTTTTTTTTTTTGTGACGGACCCTTCCACAATTTTATTTTCTGACAGATTTTCATGAAACTTGGCAGTATCATTAAGATTTAGTTTATGTTTCATTGTATCAACTTTAATTTGCTGTATCTCAATGTTTTCATTGATCTTTAGCCTAATATCTATCGAATTTTCGGTAGCGTTTGAATTTTCTTTTAGAACAGTTTTTTTATTTCCCTCAAATTTCATTTTTTTCTGAACTTCCTTTAATTCTTTCACTTCTAAACATCTTTCTGAACTATTTTTAACTGATTTAGGTTGTTTAAATACTTCCAGAATTACTTGATCACTTCTCAATATGTCATTAAGTTTAATACTACTGAATGCTTGCTTATTCTGACTTTAATAGTCAGCATCCATTTTAGGAAAGTTATAAAACCTTCCCCGTTGCACTTTATCAATTTTGGACACTTAATCAACAAAATTAAGAACTAGAAAACACTCTGCTACAGGTTTGTAACTTAATCTTGGGTCTTAGAATAATTGAAATGAAATTATTAACAATTTTCCTTACAATATTTTGAAATTCTTCAACTGATATGACAGTCTTCTTAGCTTCATGCGCCACGCCCTCTGCTGGCTATCCAAACTGTTTCCAATATTTTGTCCCAAAATCAATTTCTAAATAAACATAGAAATTAATTACCGCATTTATGATGATAAAATAAATCATTAAGTCAAGTTTAAAAAATAACAACGAAAAATATTACTACCATCTATTAAAATCAAAACCGTATGGATATTACATTAAACATAAAAACGTAAATATTTCAAAATAGTACTTATAGTTTAACAAATACTAATATTTGACAAAAAATACTAGCATTTTTTGAAATGTAATCAGTAAATATTAAAATCAAAATACTACGGATATTATATTAAAATGAAAAAAAAAAAAACAATATTTAAAGTCTAGCAAATAATATTTAACAAATATATATATATATTAGTGTTTTGTCGGGAAAATAAATGATTGTTTACTTGGAAAAATAATTACTTGAGAATAAAATAACTTTAGAGATTTCATCTTAAGTATCTATAAAATTGTTCCAGATAAATTACTAAACTAACATAAAAACATATTTTAATTATTTTTCAATTAACACCATTAAAAAAGTTAAAACAAATAAAACATCAAATACACGATTAAACTAATTACTAAATAAACTACTTCATATTTAAACTGTGTTTTTCATGTTTAACAAGAAAATATTATAAATTAATAAATAACTGAAATACAGACATATTATATACCTGTATCAATATATGTAATATGTAGGGTATATGAGCACAGACTTTCACATGACCCACAGCTCACCACTCTATCTCATATCACTGATACACTTGAGCACATATATGTTGAAAAGATAAATAATCACACCAATACATGTATTTCATACTAAACCAGCAATCATCAGTTGGTCCAGATTATTATCTCTATACATATATGCAATAAGTGCTCAGATATATATTAAGATAGCCAATTTTCATACTTTAATGGACAAGCTTCAATCCACTCCACACTCCAACTCTTCAATCGTCCATCCAATTGAAAATCTGATGATGGAATGCTCAAAGGCCACCCTGAGGCCGAGATTCTTGTCACACCCATGTTGACCTAAAGTCAATCTGACCCCTCATGTACAGGACATAATCCATTTAATACATATACTAGGGATGGGCAGACATCTCTACTTATTAAATACAGACATTATATACCTGTATCAATATATATAATATATAGGGTATATGAGCACAGACTTTCACACAACCCACAGCTCACCACTCTATCTCATAACACTGATACACTTGAATGCATATATGTTGAAAAGATAAATAATCACCAATAAATTAATAAAGCATTTAACTTGCTGAGCATGCTTTCAACATTTATGGTCAGATTCATAGCTCTAGTAATAACAGCAGGATATTGCATATTGTTTATATAATGGATAGATAATATTTAAATGTTCTAACAATTATGTAAATATTTAATTTGCATATTCCATTTCTTTGATAATGGCATGCATGATTCTTTTTTACTGATTGCATGAATGTTATTGATGATAAACCACGACTCCTTAATTTTGCATTTTCTATCATCTGCACCAACTATACTATCCTAATAAATAGCAATGAATATATACAGAAAATTACCACACAAATAAACAATTTAAAATTTAAACTAATACATACATATAATATATATAAAAAAGAAACAAATTCATATCTTCTATTTTAAGAAAACATTGCTGCAAAGCTTTTAATAAATCAGAATATCTATGAATGTACTCAACTGGAGCCATCCCTCTATGAATTTTTGTAAACATTAAATTGTGCAAAGTTAATTACTCTCACAAATTAATGATTGACTTTGGGGGATCCTTTTATTGTAAAGCTACAATAATGATTGCAGAATGGTTTACTAAGCAGTTAGGATTTGGAAGACATACAATTAAATCTTCTTTTGACTGTGTTAATAATATTAAAGATCAAAATTGATCTAAATCACAAATTAGTATCATTGGATAACACTTAACTATGGCTCTGTTTCCTGCACACATTCAATAAGTATTGTTAATGAGTTTCTACACAAATCGGATTAATCTGAGAAAATTCAATTTATTATTGATAGTTTGAATAGGATAGACAGTGATATCATAACCTTAATAAAGAACATTTATTATAAAATTGAATACAGATGAGTGATGGGCTTACTGATGAGTGAAGTTATATGTAGCAGCACCATAACAAAATTCAAAGAACTAGTGATTCTTCAGCTAATGCTCCTGATTTTATCTACACAAAGTATATGTAATTTTAATGCATAAAATCAACACATAACAGCAGAGCCTCTTAAAGTTAAATTCCAATTTATTATAAAAATTAATATAAATTATAAATACATAATAATTAGTCCCCGAGTGCTCTCAAGAGAACTTAGCTCTTATAATCATGTGCAATAAAGAGTAAACATAACCAGGTTGCTATATGTAAATACATGTAAATTAAAGTATGCAAATGATGTGCTTATTTGTGTTTCTAAGAATCACATTATGATCATGTATCAAGAGCTTGCATGGTTAACATTCTTCAAATGGAGCATTAAACTGGAGGCTGCAGAAAGTGGTATGATGTTTCTAGATTTATACATACAAAGAAAAAAATACAATAAGTATCTGGATTATAAAATAATTGTCAAACTATTACAAATTAGAGAAGCAATTTATCCTTGGTCATTAACCCCTATCTCACACAAATTAGTTGGCCTCAAAGGCTTCTTACATCAAAACTTTAAATTGTCCAAATACAAAAGCCAACTGCAAAAATGGTCAACATAAGATGCTTCCCATGTAATTATTTTTTGCATTATGTTATGATTGTAGGATTTCCTTCATGTGAACTTTTGCATTACTTTAAGTTTATAAACATTTTAAATTTTTTTCTAGTCAGATATTAAGTAGTCACAATGCTATGTTTTCTTTCTCAAAATTCATGTAAACATTCTTGTTTTTTTTTTTTTAGTGTGTTTAATAGAATATCCAGTGTTTTAATTTTAATAATTGGTAATTACAGGTAACATATCTTTTTACTAATGAATTATATAAAATAAATACCATTTAAAGAATATAAGTATTTTTAATAAAATATGTAAAGTTGTAAGATGTGATATTTTGGACTATTTCCATCATTTATGAGTGAATGTTGAATGTATTGAAAATTTTAAACTTTACTTAAACTTTCCAAATACATCAACTTGTTAGTAGTAACACACAAATAGATAATACAGGTTAGTAATTACACAACATTTTGAATAGTATTATTCTCCACTCTTCTTCAGGTGTTGCTGGCCTCTATGCACAGTGACAATATTCGCTTAGAAGTTGAACTCGCACCTTTAGATTCTTAAATATTGAATTTAAGGCAAACGCTGTACCAACTGAGCTATTTGCCTTAAATTCAATATTCAAGAATCTATAAAGGTGCGAGTTCAACTTCTAAGTTAATATTGTCACTGTGCATATAGGCCAGCAACACCTGAAGAAGAGTGGAGAATAATACTACTCGAAACGTTGTGTAATTACTAACCTGTATTGTCTATTTGTGTGTTATTACTAACAAGTTGATGTATTTGGAAAGTTTAAATAAAGTTTAAAATTTTCGATACATTCAACATTCACTCATAAATGATGGAAATAGTCCAGCATATCACATCTTATAATATACCATCATTACAAACCTTCAGACATATATGTAAAGTTGTATTCTGCTGCCCTAAACTTACTTGTTTTATTTTTTTCTCATGTTAGTTTAGAAATTTGTTTAGTAATTAGTTTAAACAAGTATTTGATGTGTTATTTGTTTTAAGTTTTTTTTTTTCATGTGTCAAAGCATTAACTGGGAAGCAAACCCAGGCCAGTTGCTTGGAAGGCAGCTATGCTAACCACAAAGCCACCATCGCTTGACATATTCATGTCATTGTAAAAATAATTTTAATATCTTTTTATGTTTGTTTTGTAATTTATCTGATACATTTTTACAGATATTTTAGATGAAATCTCTAAAATTGTTTTATTCTCACTGTAATTATTATTCCATGTAAGCAGTTTATTTTGTCGACAAAACACTAATATTTTTTTTTGCTAAATATTAATATTTTCTAAACTCCAAATATTGTTTTCAAATTTTTATTTTTTTTAATTAACATAATATTTGTAGTACTTTGAATCTAATTCTTAGTCATTACGATTTTAATAGATATTAATAATTTGTTAGTTTATATTTTTTTGTCAAATATTGTAAATATTGTTTTGAAATTTTTATTTCTTTTTGTTTAACAAAATATCAATATTGTTTCGATTTCTTTAGTTATTAGTAATTTATTTGTGTGTGTGTGTGACATATTTTTATCTTTGTTTGAGAATTTATTGTGGCACCATACATTTTCATTAGTTTAATAATTGATTTTTGAGATAAAATATCAGAAATAGCTCATAACAGTTTTTAGATTATGTCTATAAAATCTCTGTTTTAATTTTATTTTTCGATGAAAATTTTTATGGCAACCAAACAAAATATCTGGAACAGTTTTGTTGGTTAGTTTCATATCAGTAGCACTTCTGTGACTTTTTCTAATATCAAGAATGGCATACAGAACTTATTAAAACAGTACAGGAGAAATGTATATTGATATATAACAAAAAATATATAAGAAATACTTCATAATGAAATATTGGTTCAAAAATTTAAGTATTATTTTCTCTTTTTGTTATTGCTTTAATTGAATAAAGATTTAGTAAAACAGAAAATAAAAATCGACCTAATAAAATAGAAAATTTCACTATGCATATAATCTCTGTATAACCATATTATGGCTTACATACCCTTCTCTCAGTATATTTATTTAATATGTTTATGCTAGAACACACATATGGGAAAGTAAAATTGCAACGAAGTAGAAATTTTCATATTAATTCTAAAACTTTGTAAATTAATAATATTTTAAACTCAAAGATAACAGAAATTAAATTTTTATAAACATTTTGAAATTATTTATGTTTTATTTATTTGTTTTTCTTTCTTCTTTAAAATTTGTAATAATACTTTTATTAATACAGAATTACACTTTTTTTCTTTTCACAAAATGTTCTTTTATTTTGCCCAGATATATGAGCTCACTGAAAACTTTAAAAATGCTGCAAAAGTAATTAATATTACAATTGTGAGTCCTAATTAAACATTTTATTGAAAATTAAGACTTGTACTAAATACTTCTAAAGAATGAACAATTATTTTGTTGGTATATATATATATATATATAATAATAATTAATAAAACAAGTCATAAATTTTGTAACTTGCTTTTAAGCTTGCATTTAAATGATCACTAGATGGAGCTTACCAATAGCTCTAATCAAGCTTTACTTTATAAGTGCCAAAAGTGGAAGAACTCAAAATCTCTATCGGAAAATCCCTATCTCTAGACCAATTTGTTTTGAGCTTATGGCTCACCTCAATGGAGCACTGGGACTCTAGAAACTAAAGCTTGATTAGAGCTATTGGTAAGCTCCATCTAGTGATCATATATATATGACCAATCTTCCAAATGCTGTTAGTATCAAATATCTCATTATCAAATTGCTTAGCACATATAAAACAACAATTTCAGATAAAGTTGGTAAATCGGACAAGTGATATTATTCAGGCCAAACCTCAAATCAAACACAAATGTAAACACAATATATATAAATGTCATCAAATTTTAAATTTCATAAGAAGGAGATAATTTCTCCTTTTTGAACCATTACAAATAAATAATCTATAGTCAAATATGAATAACTAATTGAGGAACATTTGAAACTACATGTAAAAAAATGACCAACTTTAAATTTATTAATACCAATGTATCAGCCACATTTTCAATATATTATTAATCTACAATAGTTTAAAAATGAGTGGAAATTATCTCTATTTAATGAAGTTTAATTTTAACAAAGAGGTTGTATTTACATCTCTGTTTGATTTGGAGTTTGGTCTAAATAATATCATTTATCAGAATTCTATCACTGTAAGATCTGAAGCTACATGTATAAATGATCATACAGTTAAACAGTTTGATAAAGGGACTGATGTGTCCATATTAATGACATTTGAAAAGTTAATCATTCCAGTGTATACATATACTTTAAATTGCTGTACAGAATAGTTAGCTAATACAGTGTTTCTTATAATATATAATATTAATATCAGGTTATTAATTAACATTTATACATTTTATAAGTGCTTATTTATTCGCAAACATGCTAAAATGAGTAGCATCTAACTTTAACTTGTGAAATTAACTTATTTGCCATAATGAATGATGTTTTGTTAGCATATGAGTGTAATTATAAATTTATCTGATTAATATTTATTATGACATTAGCTAATCTTATAAGATCTAAAAAAGCAAATATAAACATAATCATTTCATATTTGCCAAGTGATGATGGATAATGTCTATATGTGGTTTATTTTATCTTTCAGGATTTCAACGAAATAAGAAAATTTACTATTTATTACCTTTTTTAGTTGCAATTCATTTGTGATTTTATAATGTGTGGTTGCAACTGTCAGCATACATTTCTATTGGAATTTAGATACTATAATGAATTTCAACATAAATTTTAAAATGGTGTATAATAATGTTTGGTTCATGTAGTCTTTATTGAATATTTTTCTACAATATAAAAATTCAAATTATGAATAACAAACATTAAAAATGGATTTTTTTTAAATTTCCCATTCTTAGTGTAAAATATTATTATACATTTTTTATTTTGTTTTAGAAGATATAATTTTAAGCAATATTATTATGGATTGGTTCAGCAAAGTGTCAATTTTTCTTTTACTTTAATTAAACCATAAAAAAACATTGATAAATAAATATGCATATATAGGCCGTGAAAAAAAAAAATAGTATTACCTTTCTGTTGACAAATGCATTTTGCTCAATATGGATTCTAGAAATAAATGTGAATTTCTTAATTAAAATTTAAATATTAGATTTAAGACTGTTAGTAATTGTGATAGGTACAGTGCACATCAATAAGTATCAGAAGTTAAAAAAACAAATATTAACAAACTTATTAAATTTTATTTTTTAATAAATATAAATTGAAGAATTGACTAATTTATACATAAGAGTAAAAGTGGAAATAATTTTAAAGAGATTTAAAATATCACAGAGGCAAAACTTTCCATACAGTAGTACCATTCAGTGCAGGCCAGAGTAATCAATGGATGCAGAAAGGTTTGTGCATAAAATCCCTATTTAATGCTTACTCATCCAATATCCCCCATAATAGTTTCTAGCTCATGGTTTTCATCAATGAGGAGCCTTGGATCTGAGAGCACTACAATTAGATCTTAGGATCTAATGCATCCCTCCAGGAGCCACTTTTTACTTTTTTTAGCTAACTATAAATTTAGTATAAAGAATAGTGATCATGTGAGATTTAAAATATATTATGTTAACCACACAAGCTTCTTTTTCAAGTCAAATGTAATCGAAAAATTATATATTTTAGAAATAGATGACTGGCCAAATAAAATTTATTTAGATTTTGGAAAAAATAAAATATAATTTCTTATAAATTATTTACTTGTTTACGACATCCAACATTTTGGCCATTTTATTTGTAGTCATTTTCAAGGATCTACAAAATGCATATTTATATCATTATAATTATCAATGCAATTAAAGATAAAATAAAAACATAAAAATGCATCTATCCTTACAAATAAAGTATCCGAAACAATGGATGTGGTAAACAAGTAAATGTGTGTATATATATATATATATATATATATATATATATATATGGTAATGGAAAAAGTAAAGGTTTTGGGAAGAAAGAAGGAGAGTGTATATATTTTTTGATTGGATTTAGTGGAAAAGAACATTATATTTTATAAGTCATATATATATATTGAAAAAAAAAGGTGTGTGTTAAAAAGATTTTAACAGCAGTGATAATAAATAAGAGTAAAACTATTAGTTCAACATGTTTAAATAAATATCTTGTTATCAATAACAAGAGATATTCCTGTTTCTTTTAGCATATCACCACTAAGTGAGTGAAATTTATATTATTTTTCAAAATTGTTTTTTTAAAAAGCAAAGTGCTTTCAAAGGATATGATAATTCTGTATTTATAAAATCATTTTAGTTACTATTGTTTTGGTGATTATGAACGTTTAATTGAAATCATCTGTTAAAATTAGATTTCCACTGAAGTCCATGTCATTTATTATATACTTATAAACTGATCGATTTGTTATAACTTCATGACGTGAGAAGTTTGGTTTGAGAGCACTTAATAAAAATTGAATTTTTGTTAAAATTTATATTCCACAATTTTCCTATTCATAAATTTTAGATAAGATAGAATAATGTGCATTTATTAAATTATGCTATATACAAAATTAAGAACTTATTGTTAAAAGGAGGTTGCCTTGATAACAATTTGAGATTGTTGATTGTTATTTATATTGGGATTGTTTAAGTGTTGACTGAATTTAAGAATTATATATATTAATAATTCAAACAAATATATTTAACACAATATTCAAAATTAAATAATATATTCTTTACCAGAAGTACTTTCAATTGTTTCACTGACAATCTTTATCAACTGTTAATACAAACGTACAAAAAATAAAAACTTGCATTACCCATCATTCAATCTATTCAAATTTCCCACAATTCTGTTATCTTTATATTAGCCAATTGTTTATTCATTAACCTTTTGACTGTTTGACTCGTTCTTAATCGAGGCAATTTTTGATACATATTCGTTTTAATCGAGTAAATTTGACATCGCTGTAAATTGCTTAGTTTTTGGACTACGTTTACGGTTTTAACGTCATTTTTTAGAACGCAAAAAGTTTTATAATATACTGCCATCTATTGAATTATTTTACAAGTAAAAAATCAATTAATTGATGATTTATGTCAAACAAAAACTAAGCACTGCCTTTTCACATCTTTTCTTGAATCTTATTGGCTGTTGAAATTTTGTAAACAAAAGAAAATGGAAAAGCTCCGCCTTCTCATCATCTTTTCTTGAATCTTATTGGCTGTTAAAATTTTTATATGGCTGCCAAAAATTAAAAATTTACGAACGCTTTTGTTTTATTTTGAAAATGATAAACGAATGTTTTAGAGCATTTTAAAAATATTTTTTGATGAAATACAAATAAAATACAAATTATTTTCATATAATATGTCAAAAATAAATATTATTTTACAAAAATAGTTACGATTTTAGCAAGAATTATTTATTTATTGCAAAGTCGGGAAAAAAAAATCATAACGTGAAATTATGATTGCCGTTTCTTTTCATGTCAACCGTAACAAATATTTTTAAAATTAAAAATCAAAATTTATTTTTGAACAAACTTTCGTTTATTTTTATAATGTGAGAAATTACTAATATACTTTTTAAAAACGAAACTAAAGTGAATATATTTAAAAAAACGGTCAATAACTTTTGAAAAATTGATACATTATTTTGTGCATCGGCTAATTAAAAGCTTTGAGTGATACCACCTGCAGCGAATGAACAATTGGACAGTTAAAGGGTTAAACTACCTCTATTCCTAGATATCATCGTTGCCTCTTTAATTTTACGTTTTTCACTACACCTTTCAATTTGAATAATTTTTATATCTCTATTATTAAATTTAAACCCATAATTACATGTTCTATTATGATCAAATATAATTGATGGAGTATTCATATTTACTGAAGATATATATTTTCTTTCTGTACACATTTATATAATATCTTATGATCATTCATCATTATATCGTTTTTGCAATGTACATTTGGATTCCCCTATATATTTTATTCCACAACCCACATTCCAACATATATATAACAGAACTTAATTCAAACTTAGAAATCTTGGCTTTGGGAAATTTGAATAGATTGAATGATGGGTAATGCAAGTTTTTATTTTTTGTACGTTTGTATTAACTGTTAATAAAGATTGTCAGTGAAACAATTGAAAGTACTTCTGGTAAAGAATCTATTATTTAATTTTGAATACTGTGTTAAATATATTTGTTTGAATTATTATTATATGATTTAAAAATACAGACATTTAATGGTTGTAGTTATATATATATATATATATATATATATATATATATATATATATATGATATGATATGCAAGTAATCTATGAAAAGAAAGTAAGGCCATAAAATGAAGAAGTTATTATTGATATATAAAAAGAATCAGATGAAGAAATAGTAAAATTGTTGGTACAACTACATAAAAGTATCTACAAGATAATAATGTACCACATGACTAGAAAAACATCATAGTAATTTTAATATTTTAAAAAAAGTGATAAATAATATATTAAAAATCACAAAATTATTAGTCTTCTCAAAATCATCACCAAAATAATTAGTATTTATCTATGGTAAAATTTGTATCTAAACCAAACAAAAACACATAAGCTGAATGTAAAAGGTTTTATCACAGTGGAACATATCCAAGTATGAAAAACATTACAGAAAGAATGAATATAAGTTTCTATTATGCTTTGGAATTATAGAGTAGGCAAAAGACATATTCTTCTTTAAGATTCTCCACATTGTTCAAAACTTTTGTCCATTGACATATTGATTTAGGATATTGTTATATTTTGAAGAATATTAAAATACAATACCAAAATGAGATAAAATGGTTATATTAAAAAGTATAACATTGAAAATAGCATAAGACAGATAGAGTGATTCTAACTTTCAAACACATTTTGTAGTAGTTTTACAATAATAAATATTAAAATAACTAAAATAATGTTCAATGGATTTTTTTCAGAAGATAAAAATAAAGTTTGATAAACATAAATTACCAAAAATTAGCAATTATAAGTCTTTCAGAAAATTATTAATAAATATGGAAAAATAATGGATTAAATTAATCATAGAATTAAATTTCAATGAAGTGTTCTTCGTAGAAATAATTTAATATTAAAAGGAAATAAGTCTATGTATTTGAAAAAGTAGATTTTTAATAGATATGTTTTTATTAGCTCTTATTTGTGGATTTGAAATTTGGACACTTAGCAGATGAACAATTCAGAGATTTCAGACTATTCAATAAAATAAGAGATATGTATGTTGGAAATAAAACAAATGATCAAATTTAAATACTTGGGTGAGAGAATAAACATATGATATCATTGAAAGACTTAAAAAACTGAAGTGGAGCTGAATTGAACTTATTTCTAAAAGAGATAATAATAGTTCGATAGTTGAAATCAAAATTATATTCCAAGATATTGTTAAAAAAATGTAGAAAGATATGACATGTGTGATGGATGACTAAAATAAAAGTTTACTAATGTGATGGATTAAAGAAACTGAATTAAACCCAGAGATACATTTTACATTGCAATGAATCTATAATTCCAAAACCATGAAATATTATATAATATATATAGAGCTCTGATTTCTTCAAGCTCTGCATATATAAATAAGATAAAATGTTTTAGATTATTAATATATACATTTTCTAAAAAGACAAAAGCGAGCCTTTGTTGCTTGCAAGGCAAATCTTATATATAAAATAATTTAGTCAATGGTAAAGTAAAATTCTATTCATTGTAAATGTAACCAATGATGAATATATATTATAATGATCGAAATGAAAGTGAAGATCGAATCTAACCACAAACTACGATATCTGCTCTACAAGCCACCATCTAGGCATTTAAACCTAGAAAAATTTATAGAGTAGGCAGATACGCGCTGTTAAGATTCCACTTTATTTAAATATTCAGATCGTTAGCCCAAGAGCCAGTTTGGTTTTCGATAATTCATAAACAATCATTTCCATTTACAGATTACATTAATTAATATCTGTTTTTATTTTTAAATCTTGTACTTTTTTATAAAAAAGTACGTTCAAATACTTATTTGTTTTTTTAAAAAAAATATTTTTAAAGTTTGGCCTCTGTGCGAATGTATATACGTTTAACAAACATTTTAATTTTAGTGTTTAGTTTTTTATTTTTATTTGCGAACTTTTAAGTTTTTATTTTAAATTATGTAACGACATATTTGTATATCGTTACATATCAATAAACTTCCTCAAAAAACAAAAAAAACATTTAAAAAAAAAAAAAGACTTTACTTAGTGTTAGTAATTTCGTTACACAAATTGATTATATATGAAAATTTCAAAAGAACAAAACTTTTTTTTTTAAAAGACAAAACAGTAATTACACACAAATATAATGATTAAAAAAAAATGTTGACTGTTGATTCCTTATTACCAGCTAAATTTCTGCCCCCTCCCTTCCAAGTTTCATTTCTCCTACCTTTAACTATTACTTAGGCAAGTTGAACGATTAGATTTTAATTTAACAAGACTTTTTTTTTAAAAAAAAATGATTTAGATTTATTATTACGTTTTATTTATTAGTTTTTATTCCTCGAATTTATCTCTACATATGCGCAATTTTTCTTACTGGCAGCACTTTTTAAAGAAAACTTCAAACTGCAACTCCACGTCAATACAACAAATATATTTATACTAATTTCAGAAAAAATATTATGAGCATGATTCACTTTTAAAATTCTCAGGGCACTCGTGTTTATTAAAGATCGGCCCAAGTTGATTCACCAGTTATAACGATTGAAATGAATGTGAAGAATGAATCTAACTGCAAACTACGATATCTGCTCTATGGGGCACCATCTAGGCATTTAAACCTAGAAAAATTTATAGAGTAGGCAGATACGCGCTGTTAAGATTCCACTTTATTTAAATATTCAGATCATTAGCTCAAGTCACTAGCTCAGTGGATTAGCAGAGATAATAAAATATAAATTTTATATCTTAAATATAAAAGAATAAAAGCCACTGCCAGAAATTAACACATAAAAATATTTATTTACGCACATATAAAATAACATTTAAATTTTGAGGAATAAATTCAACATTTTAGATTTTTCTATTAATCTTTAGTTTTACATTTAAGTAAATTACAACCATGAGTTTAATATTTATTTAGTGAGTTGAGTATGAATAGACTACATAGATCTGCATTTGAAAAGAAAATATTCTTCCCTGATTTAACCTTAGGCAACAAATTTTGCAATCAACCCGGCGCCAATCCATCTGATACATTTATGTATTCAATGTAGCATGAAAATATGACAACACAAAATACTATACTGTCAGGAATGTACATCTCAACAGCAAGTAGAATTAGAGAAGACATTGTCTCTCCACCAACAGGAATGTTACCTCTGTTGGCGAGTAGAACAATAAACATAAAACTCCATAGGAATGGGTCGCGGTCCTTTGCCATCTTACAAACCCATCCATAGGCAAACAGAAAGGTGTGTGGCATATATATATAATCCTGCCCATAGCGAATCTCATACTACATCTACAGTTACACAAATATATCCAATCCATTGAACCAATTCAACTACGAAATGAATAACCTAAGATTACCCTCCCTTAATATAACTTTACAAAACTATATAGCCATTCACGCCCGACTTAAATTTAACATTTAAATACGTTCGCACAGATTATTTTTATACAATTTGTTTTATAATGTCAAGTATAGATCGGCTGCATAGATTCCATGGCCAAAAACATTCCAAATTAAACACAACCGATCAAAATACAAAGTCAATCGATAATGTCAATTGCTGAGGGAATACAGGAGACCCTTTGGTGTTCATCATAAGACACTGCAGTGATATCGTTGATTTATATATTCTAATCGACTGTGAAAACCACAACATAATCAACCGCTAACGAATCTATGCAACATCTATATCCAACTTAAATGTAATGCATTTAATAATTTCTACAATAAATATTACTACAAATAAAAATAATAAAATGGAAATGATTTTAGCAAAACTTAACTATATAAATTTAAACAATCAATTATTAATTTGAAAATCAAATAAGAGTTCATTTTAAAATTTAAATTAGCTGAATCTTTAAAAAAAACAATGACGAAAGTTCTTAATTACTTTTTTTTGTTGTTGTTAATTTGTAAAGTTCATAGCTCACGGTAGAAGAGTCCAGGTTTCTGCTTTTAATTCCCACGATGCCTCCGTTGGGAGATAATGTTCTGGAGATGGCAATAGCTGGTTCAAGGTATCACAGTCTTTTCATTTTTTTTTAAATAGAGAGTGTAGTATGTGCATCCTACCACATCTCTCAAATACAAAACGCTAGAACTCCCCCAAAAAACTGTATTTCTCTTTTTATATTGTCCTCACGGATTCAATCAACAAAACATCACTAATCCATCACTTTCATTAGGGTCTGAGCCAAGGCTTGGTGCTTCCATTGATCAAGCTAATTCCTCTTTATTTTCTTATCTATCTTTCATCAGATCATTTTAATTATACAAGAGCCCAAGGCTAGCTTGCTTTTCAAACAATTTATAAACAATCATTTCCATTTACAGATTACATTAATTAATATCTGTTTTTATTTTTAAATCTTGTACTTTTTTATAAAAAAGTACGTTCAAATACTTATTTGTTTTTTTTTTAAAAATATTTTTAAAGTTTGGCCTCTGTGCGAATGTATATATGTTTAACAAACATTTTAATTTTAGCGTTTAGTTTTTTATTTTTATTTGCGAACTTTTAAGTTTTTATTTTAAATTATGTAATGACATATTTATATATCGTTACATACTCGTGATTTATTAAAGATAGAAAATTTCATCATCATCAATTCCCCTTCTCAGGGTCAATCTCTGAGGTAAGGCCACACTTGGGATGCCAATTATAATGATCGAAATGAAAGTGAAGATCGAATCTAACCGCAAACTACAATATCTGCTCTAGGGGGCGCCATCTAGGCATTTAAACCGAGAAAAATTTATAGAGTAGGCAGATACGCGCTGTTAAGATTCCACTTTATTTAAATATTCAGATCGTTAGCCCAAGAGCCAGTTTGGTTTTCGATAATTCATAAACAATCATTTCCATTTACAGATTACATTAATTAATATCTGTTTTTATTTTTAAATCTTGTACTTTTTTATAAAAAAGTACGTTCAAATACTTATTTGCTTTTTAAAAAAAATATTTTTAAAGTTTGGCCTCTGTGCGAATGTATATACTTTTAACAAACATTTTAATTTTAGCGTTTAGTTTTTTATTTTTATTTGCGAACTTTTAAGTTTTTATTTTAAATTATGTAATGACATATTTATATATCGTTACAATATATATATATAAACAAAAACAAGTTATAATCATGTTAACTTGCTGTCACTTGTATTTATGATCAATAGATGGTGTTTTACCAAAACCACCGAACAAGCGTGTTTACATAAATGTCAAAAGAATCAGAATTCACTATCTCTTTCATTTGTCCACCCTCAGATCAGCTGATTTCAAGATAATTTGCTATCATCAGTGAAGGATAGAGCTAGAAACTAGATCTAAACACTGACTCCAAGTGTTTATGCAAAAAGTTTCTATCAGTTTGCAAGTATGAATTTTTCAGACCGGTAAAGTCTTCAAACCCAGCCTAACAAGCCAGATAGCTACAAGGGTCTGATCTTAGTTCAGTTTCACCACATAGTCAAAGCCTCTGCAATATATATCATTGCAAAAACCTTTAAAGGTACATATATATATATATATTTATAACTCTGTGGATGGCTTGTGTGACCAAGTCGAAACGTCAGTGTATTGGTATTAAAAGTTTTTAACACGGATGAACCCGCAAAATATGTATTTTATATATATATAATCCTTGAAGAGATAATCAGTCTTAATATATCATAATTGCAATTTCTAATATATATTAATGTTATTATTAGTCTTTCACAAAAATATTAAAGAATAAGTATTTAGTGATTCTGTCTTTAAATATTTATTCTAATCAATTTTAATTAGCTGTTGTTTGTACTACTAATAAATAGAATTCCAATATTGCATTTATCATTCTCTAAATTTATTTTACAAATAAGATGTTGAATTGCAAACAAAAATGGATTTATATTTATCAGCTTAATGATTTGAATATTAAAACTTCATAACATTATATGTTACTTAAATAATATTCTTTGAGAGTTCATCAGTCTTAAATATCTGCAGTAATTAATGTGTAATCAATGAAAATATTAATACTTATATATATATTGTACTGCTATTTAAAAGACCGGCACATGTTTCTTGATTTTTTTTATTATTTAAATTAAATGATAATGCATTAAATTTTTTTTTTTTAAACAAAAATTAAAAAAAAAACAACAAACAAAAGTACTGTGGAATTAGTTATTAAGAAATAGTTTATAAAAGTTAAAGACTTTTGTTAAAAGAAATAATTTGTAGAAGTTTGAAGAGTTTTTTTTCATTAGTTAAAATGTGTTGATTTTAAAGATACTTTTAAATGTGTATACATGTGCGTATAAAAAGAAATTGAATTTAAAAAAAAAATTAAAAATAAAGTTTTTAATATATAAAAAAATTAAGTTAAATTCAAACATGGCTACAAATAAATAATGGGAATAATTAATCAGCAATGGCTACTAATAAACAATGGGAATAATTAAAAAAGGGTTATATCTTATCATAAGTAAACTAATCTGATAAGAAATGTGAACACATAATGGGAATTTAATTAATAAATTTAATCAAAAGCAAGCTGAACAATAGGAGAAACATCATATAAATAGGCCCAGAAAAAAGAGTCATCATCAGAGATCAGATAATCTTTCAGCAGTGTAGTCCAGTCTGTGTAAATAAAATAATAGTTTGTGAACATCAAAAACCATGCATTGCTAATAAGAAGTATGCCGCTGAGCTCCATTCTCTGGCCGTCCTAAAGTATCTAAAGGTCCCCGAAGTAGCCACAATGAATATATAACAACCTGAGCCATTCGAACATTTGTCTGCCAGACTGAAATGCAGCAAGGAACCACATTCGTCTTTAAATCTAAATTCCAACTTGTTGGTACAACATGCATCACACAGGAGAAAAGAACAGCTGCTTATCCAGGATCATGTATCTGAAAACTTATAGGTAATATTAATTATTCTTTATTCCCATTGTGTCATAGTATATTATTGTAGCCATTGCAATCTTTGAAGCCTCCAAAGTCAGTAAAAGAAACGAACTCTATAGCATGCGTAAAATGAACTATTGGTGTGCATGTTTTAAATGCTTTGTACTTATTAAATGCTTTATGTTAAATTATATTACTATTGTATATCTTATTATAATATGTGTGTCTCTGAGATTATTATGAATTAATGTTTATATTTAATTAAAAATTTATAATTAGTTTACAAATTACAGTAAGCATCTTAGTTAAAATAAATTATCTTTGAAATTAATATTTTGTCAGTCAATTCTTTACTCATACCATTAATTAATTAAAGCAGTTCATTATATTACTTTTAGATTGAGCTAGTCATGGGATATTCCAAGCACTGGATTATAGGTTTACCATCCACAGCATGTTAATTACTTCATGTAATTAGCTGGCACCTGAGGTTTACCTCTAAACAAATAAAATGCTTTGGATGGTAGGGGTTTGAATCTAGCAGTCAAGGTGGGCCACAGTCTAAAAATGTGATCGTGTTATGCTTTGCATAGCCCGGTCTGACCATGGGTATCATTGATAGCTCTGCTATTGATGGTATTCTCTCCTCTGCTTGAAGGGCCAATCTGTTCATATAATATTTATAATATAAAAATTAAAGTTATGTTTAAAAAAAGGTTAAAATCCAATAAAATATTTTCTATTAGATGGACCTGGTTCATTACATATAACATTATATTACATTATATATACATATACATATATATTACATTATATTACCATTGTGAATACAAGCTAATTAAATCATGTAATATATTCATTGATTTCTTTACTATTATAGTTTGTTTTTTAAGGCTTTGATGATGTTATATTGCTAAGGCTATTAATATATGGTGTATCTGAATTTAATTCAGCCCCATATGGCTATTTAAGTTAGATAGCTGGATTTAAAGACATATAGATGTCTGAAATTTTCATCTTTTCTACTTAATAGTTAAGTTTTAGATAAAGTGGGCTTGAGTTTGTATTTTAGATCTAGTGCCTGAATGACCCAGTGCCTCACTGTCAAAAATCATTAGCTTAAAATTAGTTTGGGGCTAGGTTTAATTCTAGAGAGAGATTTTAAATACTTTCTCTTGTGGCATTTATCAAAAACCTTGTTTAGAGCTATTAGCACACTTGTTATATTACATTTGTATATACAAGCTAATTAAATCAAGTGATATATGACTTCATTTCCTTACTATTATATTAACACTTAAATAGCATTTTCTAATTGACTAAATACTGTTAATGCAATTTTTCTAGCACTCCTGAAAAGTATAGTAACAATATTTGGTTAATTAAACGAGACTAGAAATTACATAAAATGTTGGAAAAATACTGTATTTCATTATGTTAAGAGGAAGATTAAGGAGGCATGTTACATCACCAGCGATGCCATGTCAATCAATAGAAAAGACACGTGCTTCGCAATCTCGAAAAGGTGGATGTTATAATTTGCATGCATTTGCATAGAATCAACAGCATGTAAAAAGGACTATGATTATGGAGCTGTAGGTGCTCCGAAAGCGCTAAGTCCATAAATAGAGGCTCACTAATAACAAACTTATAGCTGCACCTCAGCTATTAATCTTAGCTTAACAGTAAATATTCATCTTGCAAATTTTTCATTTATATACGTGACAAAATGAATAATCAATTAATATCATATAGAACAGAATAAATCATATATAAAATGGGCCATGTTTATATCAGGAATTTATTGGATTTCTCTCTTGTTTAGACATTTTGTAGATATGCTATGTTAATATACATCTGGGGCTGCTGGTGTATATGCTATTTTGTATTTACATAGCAATTTAGTAAGCATAGCAAACTGAAAAACATAATAAAATATCGGCTGTTGAAAATTCCATACTTTTGGTATTTGTTTAAAGATGCAATTTTCCAATTACATGAGTATATATAACATAAAATATTAAATGTTTTATAAAGTTAACATACTTTAAAAATAATAAAACTAAAAAAGTGTAATAATTGTTATAAGATAAAAGTAATAAGGAATTTATACATTTTTAAAGTTATTACTTTCAAATTTATTCATAAATTATAAATTTTGATATGTCGATTCTAAAACAACAGATTTGTTAATGATTTACAATTATTCTACACAAAATTTGCAATTAATATATATATATAAGGTTACCAGTCATTATTAAAAACAAGTTTTTTAATAAAATAATCTATTATTGCTCCAACAGATTCTTAATCATAGGTAAAAGATATCTGTGAATGAATTCTTTCTTTCCTAACAAAATAAGTATGAGATTATTCATTGATTTGCTTTCAAGTATTTATTTAATAATAATATTGATAAAAATAAATTGTTAACTGAATTTAGCCATTTTAAACACATGTATATTTCATGCAGAATCATATACGTATATTGAAATATGGCCAATTTTATTTACAAACTAATAATAAAAAATGTAACTAATATTGTATAATAAATAAACAATCATTAACTTCTAAATATTTGTAACTATGAAGTGAAAGTAATTACAATCAACTAAGTTATGTAGCATCAAAAACCAATGAAAAAGTAGAATGATACCATTCTAATTTGTACAAAAATTAAAACAATAGAGAAAATTCACCATATAATTTGAAACCAATTCAAACTACAATACAAAACTCAGTGGAAACTAATATTGTGTAATAAATTTAATTTTCTTTTTATAATTAAAAGTAATTTTACATTGAGATTATTTATTTTAATGTGATGTTAATAAAATCAAGTCATACATCACATGATTTATGTAGCTTGTATTTACAAATATATAAAATAAATAAAGAGTATGCTAATAGCTCTAAACAAGCTTATTTTATTATTTTTTTATGATAAATAGCATAAAACAATGCATCCAAAATCTTTATCTATGATTGTCTCCATCCCCAGACTGGTTTCAAGCTATAACTCTCGTCAGTGAGGAGCTAAGACACCAGATTCAAAATATCAACTCAAACCCAGCATTTATCTAATACTTAACTATTAAGTAGAAGATTTGAAATTTTCAGACATCTATATGTCTTCAAATCCAGCTCTCCAACTGAAATATCCATATTGCCATGAACTAAATTCAGATACCCCATATATTAATAGCCTCAGCAATCGAATATAGCCAAAGCTTCAACAGCTAAATTATAATATTAATAAAATTAAGTCATACACCACATCATAAAAACTAATAATAACAGTAATAATAATAAAATAAGCTTGTTTAGAGCTATTATCATTGGCTATATTATATTGCTAAGGATATTAATATATGGTTTATCTGAATTTAGTTCAGTCCCATATGGCTATTTCAGTTGGAGAACTGGATTTGAAGACATCTATATGTCTAAAAATTTCAGATCTTCTATTTAATAGTTAAGTATTAGATAAATTCTGGGTTTCAGTTGGTATTCTGAATCTGGAATTACAGCTCCTCACTGACGAGAGCCATAGCTCGAAACTGATCTGGAGATGGGGAAAATCCTAGATAAAGATTTTGAATGTGTTCTCTTGTGGTATTTATTATAAATAATAATAATAATAAAATAAGCTTGTTTAGAGTTATTAGCATGCTCTTTATTTATTTTAATGTAATGTAAAAATGTAATTATTAAAATTGTATATATTTGAAAACATTCATTAATTTATTTAAAAATTCTTGTTAATGAATTTTTCATGCTTTTTTTTAATAAAAAAAACATTTTTTAAAAAAATATAACTTTGATGGAAAAAATTATGAAAATAAAAATTTATATTCTTATCACCATTTTGAAAATGTCATTGGAAAGGAGCAAAAATATAACCTTCAATGTGACATATTATAAGCATATATTATGAATACTATTTTAATGCTTTCTCAAAAATAATTTCACTGACATTTAATTTACTATATTTACTAATTTAATATATATATATATATATTTGGGAAGCAGGAGTATATATATATATATATAAGAAAAAGAGAAAAAAAAAGAAGGAAGAGAGATGTTTTTATTAAGTTTGTAAATTAAATATATTCACATATACAGCTTACATATAGCACAATGAAACACAACCCCATTTTTTTAAAATTTCTTAATATTAGTATTATTTATTAATATCTAGGCTATTTTTTTAATGTTAATTTAAAGCAATAAATATAAGTGATACATATGAAAAATAGAAGTTTTTAATTTTTTTTTGAAAACTTGAATTAAATAAATGGAATATATATATATGAGTGTATGTGCATATTTAGTAATTTTTGAACAAGTAAATAAATAAAAACCATAAAAAGTTACAGAATGTATATTTTTAATAGAAATTGTAATATTTTACATATTCATTTGTTTTGTTATAAACATATTTTTGGCATCTATGTTAAAGTCAAATTAAAAAGTATATACACCTGGGTCTCATTTTATGCGGATTATTTTAATGCGATTTTGAAGCTATGTGATTCATGTTTCTTCTTAATGTCTTTCATATTTCACTATATTTATTAGATATCAAGAAATTTAAATTATTAATAACTTATTTTGACTTGAAATACTTTTTTTTTTTTCAAAAATATAATGTTATATTAGCAGCTAACGTGAATATGGCCTGAAGCTGTATCTAGAATCTTAGCTTTTATGTAAATAACCTACTTATACTAATGAGTAAATAATAATAATAGATTTATATATAAGTATAAAAATATCGCAATAAATATTCAAAAATTTTAAACTTTTAAAATGTATTTTGTTAGATATAACAAAAATAAATATTTTTTTAGATTTTTAAAATAAATAATAACGAAGATTTCATTGATTTTGTAAAATGAAAATAACATTTCTAATGATAATGTATAATCTTTTTGTTTTAATTGTGATCTCATTTTTTAATATAGAAACAGAAAACCATTAACCCAGCACAAGACTGAAAGTGGCGCTAGTTGTACATCACATCACTAATCTGATTTCTTACTTGTTCACAAATGAATACATACTGTCAAATAGTGGTAATGATTAAAATATGTATAAAAAATGTAAAATTAAATACTGTAGGTAATAAAAAAAGTAAAAAAAGTTTGTCATGTATTAATTTTTTTCAAATATTTGAAATTTTTTATTAGTCATATTTTATTTCCTTATTATTTTAATGCAAATTTTAAAGTAATTTTTCCTTGTTGCTTTGCTTTTATGCCAATTTCTAAAAATTACAGAACCTATCCCCCATTTTTCAAGGTAAGTTACATTTATTTTTGTGCGATTTTTTTTGTGCATGTTTTCTGAGGAACCTATCTACCACATAAAACAAGACCCAGGTGTATAAAGTAATTTGATAAATGATAAAGAGATAGTAAATCTACAACAACAGAAAACAAATATTAAGAATCTCTTGAGAAAAATTAACAGTGCCTAATGAAACATTAGTGAAGATTTCAATCTAAAGCTCAATAATAATAGGTAATAAACAAATACAAGTGTTTGTGATAATGATTACTATACAGCAGATCTTCAAACATCCCATAATCAAAATAATATACTATTGACACAAATAATAACTTTATTTTTAACAATAAATTATGCAATTGTTATAAAATAAATCTAGCTTTGTGGTCTTTTGAATCATTAATATTAGTTTTACATTGCCAACTATTAGTAATGAATGAAAAAAATTAATAAATATTTTGCATTGAGATGTTTCATTGTGCAATTTTAAGATAATATATAAATTAAGTATATATAAGAGACAAAATTATATATGATTAAAACAATTGATAAAATGAAGCTGTGATTATAAAATAAGTGAGTCTACAAACATAAGTTTTTAATTCTATATGAATGTTTAAAGGAAAAAAGAAATATTTGATTGGAAGTATCCATTTTATTTTATTTTCCTAATCTCTATTTCAAAAGTCTTAAAGAATATATTAAAAAGTGTGGCATTGGCAACTATAGGTATAAACTGCAATATAAAGATATATAGAAATCAACATATGCTAGTACTCTAATTAAATGAGTGAGATGGTGGGGGGATAAGAACACAAAAAAGGCTAATATATCAAATTTATTAAGCACAAGCAGATAACACTGAAATAATGTGAAAGCTAAAACCTTCATAAGATGTGCTTTAAACATGCTTACGTGACAGCCAATCAGATGGAATAATGACATCACATGGACCTCTCAATTCTCAAACACAAGTCAGAACTATAAGAAAAAGATAGGACCCACCTTCATCTATGCCTCAATTTATATATAAATAAGCCAGACTCAAGCATTTCGAACTAAGAGTGTGAAGATTAAAATACCTTCACATTTAATTCACTAAATATTATATATAAATAAACAATGCGAAATCTTTCTATTTACTACAAAGCAATTTTCAAATCTAATGAAATGAAAAAAAAAAAAAAGCTAATTGTCCAAGATAAATATTTTCAAAATGATTTACTAACTAATTCAAAAATTATTTCTTTATGAGATATAGAATTCAAAATTGAAAGAAATACAAAAATGAATCCAGAAATCATTTTAATTTCATTTAATTGTTAAGTTAAAAAGACAAAATGTAAATCAGTTTAAGGTTTTAAAACAAGCCAGTTTGTTTAATAGTTATATAGATCTAAAACCACTTCAGTAATTATAAGCATTTGATATTTACTGATTGTTTAAGCATACACTAGATGGCATTAGAGTGGAGAGAGGATCTGGTATTATCATTTGGTTTAAACATGGTAGTTGGATGACTTGTTATTATTATATCCAGTCTAGTTTCTTGTATTTTTCTTAAAAAATAATGTTTGATCAATTATTTTATTCCCAATACTACAATGCCATTTTATCTTTCCATTTATCTTCTTTATTCTCCTCCAACCTATTACTTTTGACAATGTTTTAAAGATTTAGAAATGGTTATGAGAACATTTAAGCATATGAAAATGAACATCTAGTTTGATACATTTAATAACTTTGAAATTAATATAATTAAGCAAAGTTATATGCTTGCCTTTTCTTCTTCAGAAAATTCAATGCTTTTATTCAATGCAATTTATTCTAAGACTCTTCAGCAATATCTATCTTTATGTTTGAGATCTAACTATTAATTTGAAATAAAATAGGAATCAAAAAATTCATTTTTGACTTTGATAAAAACCTAGTAACTGTCAATAAAATTACTGTAAAAGTTATGATTCAGTAAACTGGTTCTATATATGTTTTTATTGGTAATAAATATAAGGAATAATAACTATGATGCTAATGAAAATATAGGTAGATATATTTTCATTAGCATCATAGTTATTGGTGTAGACTTTCAATATTATTTTAACTAAACATAGTCATAAAACTTATAAACTTTACATGTTTCACTTTTTCAGTCACAAATGCACTTTTTAGAAAAAAAAAAAAAATTATTACAAATTAATTTGATGAAACCAAAATTAAATCTTAAACCCAAAATCATGAAATACCTGATTTGTTTATTTAACCATATCTTATACAGTTCTAAACTTGAAAATAAATTCAAACTAAAAAAGATGAAATAGCTCACTGGTTTCTGCCTTCAAAAATTATATATTCCATGATTCAATTTTTTAGGAATACTCATAACAAAATTGTAAATTGTTTAGAATAAGTGTAAATAATAATTAATAAACAAAATCATAAACAAAACATATTTGGATGAATTGATCAAAGTAAAAAAATAAAAAAGGGAAACCTCAGTTATAGCATAAGAATTACAAAACTTCTTTGAAATATTTATTTATTTATTTTACTAACTGGAACTTTAAAGCAGTGGTCTTCAACCATTGGTCCATGGACTAGTGCCGGGCCACAGAACTTTTCTGCCGGTCCGCACTAGACTGGCAGGAAAGTTTGTAATAATAAAATAATTAGAGTTTAAACTTTATTTTTTCATCTCATTTTTACCCAATTAAAAAAAAGAAACAACGAAAACAAAATCTAATCAATCATACATAAATTAATTTCTTTTTCTAGTTATCACAGATGTTTATGGGGGGGGGGGGGTAGAATAAAAAATTTTATTACTTTCTAAAAAAATTCAAAATTAAAAAAAAAAGTTTTTTATTATACAAACTCCATATATATATAACTTTATCTTGTATATTTAACATTGTTGTTTTGATCAGTTATAACAATTATGTTCATCTAAGGCTAAGCAGTTTACATCTTTAAAAAAATTTATCTCTAGACTTCTGCTGGCTCATGAAACCTTATCCTTATTTTTACTGGTCTGCAGATATGAAAAGGTTGAAGACCACTGTTTTAAAGGACTAAATTATATTTTGAAGTATAGTTAGATTTTAAAATAAAATAAAAACTATGCAAATATGGTCACTTTTATTTAAAAAAAACAATTATTTTTTCTCTCTCTTTTTAAAACAATAATATAAATCAAATAATTAGAAATAGTTACATAAATGTATATTAAGCAAGAAATGGTTTATTTATTATCAACTACTATAAAACCTTTTTTTTGTTTGTTTTTGGTAATGATAACGTTTAAGAAAATACACAGTGGACAACTTTTTCATTGTCTTTAAACTTTTTTAAAAATTTTAATTTAATGTAATGTTTATTAAATTTTTAGAAATACAGAGTCAAAATATATATATTAAATTAAAAATTCCTAATAAAAAATGAAATTAAAAAAAGTTCAATACCATTTTGTGATATATATATCTTGTAATCATCCTAACCAATTAAACGAAAATTACAATTAGCAACATATAATAATGAACAAAATACTAGCAGCAAAAGGGCAAAAGTCATCTAAAATAGACATTGCTTATTATAAAAACCAATTATAATAATATATATAAAGATAAAATAAAAATTAATAAAACATTTCAGAAATACAAAATATAAATCCACATGCATTTTTTTTTTTTTAAAAAATCATTAAACTTTAAAGTCTAAAAAAAAAAAGATGGGTTCCAATTTATTTTATAAACTATTATGATTTTATATTAAGCCAGGTAAAAATTAAAAGATTATTAAAACACATTTATGATTACTAATTGAAGAACCAAAAGCATTTTATCTAAATAACATAACAAAAACAATTCTCTCAAAAATGAATTATCATTTTGAAAGTTTATGTACAATATTACATTTAATTAAGCATTCTATAGAAAATAATCTGGTACGGATAATACTTACAATGTCATTATTTGTTAAATGAAATAGCTGAAATTTTTTTTAGTAAACACAATAAAAATAGAAATAAGATTATGACAATAACAAAACATAGTAAAATTGAACAACAATTTTGCAATTTTTGACATTTAGATGATTGTGAAAATAAATAAAACCACATGGTAATCATCTATATAGAGGTGAAAAAGCACTGAGAATCAAATCACTGTTTAAAGGATTTTTTCCTACAAGAAATTAAACTGAGAGACTGCAAACCTCTCAAGCGCTTATAATTATCAACAACCAATTGAAAAACTACTGTGTAGTAAATCGAAAGATTTCACGCTCTATGTTTGTGAACTCAGTGAGTTGAGTGTGAAGATATTTAAGATTCACACTTTCAGATCTAAGTACTTTAGACTGGCTTGGATATATAGAAAGACAAGTAAAGAAGATGGTGGAACCACCCTTTTCTTGTTAAATTCTCTGTCTCAGTGTTTACGATCTGATTGGCTGTTGATAATTATAAGTGCTTGAGAGGTTTGCAGTCTCTCAGTTTAATTTCAATACCATCTGCACTTTGTAAAATAAATATTATCTTCAAGAAAATGTATATATTTTTAGAGATGAATTAATTGTTTCCTAACTGAATTTAAAATTTGTTTCCAACTAACATGTCCATATTTATACCATTAACTAATATAAGGCAGAAAATAGAGTTTATCTACATATAATATATTATTTTTTCTATTGCAATAATTTGTTTTACTTTTTGATCACATGAGTAATTTACTTCATGAGGCAGTTTAGATATAAACATTTATTTATTATTATTATATAATAAGCCGATTTATATGATGGACAAATTAAATAGAAAAATAATCTTTTCTAAAGCTTATAATACTTATATTAGCAAGTTGATGCATGTTTGCGGTTTGATATTAAAATCTAGTGATATTAAATATAGACTTTTAAAAGCTATAAAAAAGTAAGAATAGTCAAATGGACTGTAGTTGAGATTAGAATGTTACTGGAGGTATAACAATAAATATAACCATTAAACATCACATGATCACTATTTCTTGTGGTAGCACATTGCTGTTATTAAAACAAACAAACTAGTCTGGGGATATTGGATGAGTAAGGCACTAGATAGGGATTTTATGCACAAGCCTTCTGGAATCCATTGATTACTCTGTTGGCACTGAGTGGCACTACTGTATGGAGAGTTTTGTGTTTTAATAAAAATAACATGGTAACATAGCTAGAATTTTTGAACCCTTTTAAATTATTTTATTATAAAAAGGCTCTATGACTCAGGGGTACATATGCATTGCCTTGGTTTGATTTCATCAATGAATGAATTTCCATAATGACTTCATTTATAGTCTGTAAGAGAATGCTCTAAAGTAGTCGTTTTGTGCAACTGTATACTTGCTATGCATGTCTTATGGCAGGAAACAGTGATCCATTTGAAATAAGTTGTTTCTAAAATCCTAGTTAAAATTATGGATATTGGCCCTAAATTAAATCAGATTAGATAAATAATTAATTAAAATAACTTTTTTAAATTGAAAAAAATATTTAAATATATATCTTTGATATCAACCTAAATGCCATATACTCATCGTGCGTGTTTTTTTTATTTATATGATTTAGAAGCGAGCAGTCATTGTATGCAATCTAAAATTAAAGAGTTACGTTGTTATCAATTTTAAAAGTTTCCACATTTTACTAAAAGAGTTAAAAGTAGTCTAGTCATCGAGACACAACGCAGTTTAATAATATACTGAATTCTTTTTACACATATCGTATAGGTTTTTAATTATATATATTATTTGTCGCTTGAAGATTAACAATAATTTCAATATATCAACATTTCTTGTGAAATTATCATGAAAATATTTTTATTTCTGAAAATTCATTAAGTATAATCATTTGGAATAAATTATTTTTGAATAAGTAAACATTGAAATTAGTACGTTTTTGTTTTTTTTAGCAGTTTATTAATTGGAAAGATATAAATTTTAACACTAAATAATAATTTGATTATAAAAATATTGCTAATTAACAAAAATAAAAGTTATAATAATAACAATGTTATTGCATAAATAATTTTTTTTTCCTATATGTCAAAGCATCGGCGGGAACCGAACCCGCGACAACCGTCTGAAGGCGACTGCGATCTGGCAAGCACCTGCTTGCTTAGTAAGGCGGCTGCGCTGACCTCCCGGCTACCAAAACTTGACTTTAAATTCGTTAAAATAATTATGGTAAAGTTTTCTTTTTTGAAAAAAAATAATCAACTTATCATTTGTAATCATTTAATAATTAAAAAAAAACAACAACTAAGATTCAATTTCTGTTATTGAAACTTATTACTTTTGATTTAATAATAATTTTGAGATAATCCTTTACTAAGATGACCAAAGTTCCAGTTTTGACTAGGACAGCCCCGTTTTAAAGTAATATGCGCAGTTTTAAAATAGTATGTCCCATTATCCCGATGAATTACATTAGTATGGGTGTTTGTCTCGTTTTTTAACAAGCAATAAAATTTTGCATATTTTTTTGTTTTCCGAAACTTTTGAAATGCTGGCGATGCGATGCACTGTGGCTTTTCCTTTTTTCAGAGTCAGGAATCTCTCAGCCACTATGCCCAGACAAACCTGTTAGCCACCTTCCTTTCCTACCCTAAGTTTATCCTATATTCTTCACTATCCTGCTCTATTCCATTTCCACAACATAATCTTTGTCAACTCTATGGTCTTTATATCAAAATCTCCTTACCTTTACCCAAAGTCAGCATAAAAACCAATAACATACTTTCTGTATAATCACTGTTTATATTCATTCTTACACAACTTCATTATTTGTACTCTTTCTGCTTTCAGGCATTTACATTCAAATAACAAATGCTTAATATTTTCTAAGCCTTCCTTACATAATTCATCCATATTTTTCCATTTATATGTATATTGCCTTGTTGCTAATGATCCTGTTTGAGCCTTATACAGTAAACTACTTTCCTTGCTATTATCATAAATTAACTTGCACCCAATATTCTGTTTACTTCTATATATATTTAAATTCTTTTTACTATCTATCCTAGTTTTCTATCTTTCCAACTCCCTATTTTTTATTAATGCATCTATTTTTCTATTTCCTTACTTGCCACTATAACACAACAATTCTAACACAATCATCCCACCTTTTGTATAAGTATACTGACATAAATTCTTTATCCAAATCTTCTGCATAATGTACTATCTTTTCCACATATCTTGTTGCCTGTCCTTTATTCATAATCCAATGAAATACTACTTGGCTATTCTCTTAATATCCATAAATTGCAATCTACCAAACATTTTCATTTTGCTTTTTGCAACTCACATATAAAAACTTGATTATCCCATTTCTCCTTGAATTTCTTCCTTTGCCATTCACACATATGCATCTAATGCATGACTTTCTATTTTTCTTTGTAGTTTTGCTAAGTAATGTAACATCCCCTTACTAACACATAACACATCATTACCATAAGTTAACCCTGATACTGCCATTCATTTCTGTACAATTCTAGCTACATCATATTTATTATATGAAAACATTGTTAATTTCTTTATCAATCCCTTTCTTTTCTTTGCTTCATTTATCAATTTTTTCTCCCATTCATCCAAGCAATTTATCTGGTTATTTAAGATGATTTCCATATAGTTATATCTATTCACTACATTTAATTTTATATCACCCAATAAAAATTCTTTCTCTTCTCTTTCCCCATTATTTATCATCATTACTTTTGATTTTTCTCACTAAATTTAATCCCTATCTCTTTACCCATCTTTGCACATGTACCCAGGATAATTTCCATACCTTACCTACTTTCTTTTCACAAGAAGATATCATCCACAAATAAAGGATTAGATAATGTATATACTTTCTTGCCATCTATTAATGGTATATCTACCCCTCTTCCTAGTTTTTCTATTGCTCTCTCCATTTCTCTCAATATAACAAAAATAAAATAAGTAACATAGGGCATTTTTGTCTTGGTCCGACACCATTTTTAATTTTAACTGGTTCTATATTTCCCAATTGTCACATATCGTAATTATTTTCATACAATCTCTTAATATGATTCACTAAAGCTCCATTCATTCCCAAATTTACTCAACTTATCCATAATCTATTTCTACTTACTATATCACATGCATTCTTTATATCCATAAAAACCATACATAACTGTCTACCTATATTTTTACTCATATCTATAAGTTGTGTAACTATATATAAACTATCTACTATATACCTACCCAATTGAAAATTTCCTTGCATTTCTCACACTATTTTAGTTTCTTCCATCGTTTTTATGACCCTTACACCACCATATATTCCAAAATTTTATATAGTTGTAATTATTTATTAAGTGCACAGGAAGTATATGTAAATACTTTTAAAACAGGCTTTAACCTGTATCAAATGTGCCTTGAAATTTATAACAGTCAAGCAATGTATAATTTTGCCGATAGAGGGACCTCTCAAACCATGATACAAAATAGGAACTTTTATAAAAATAAGAGCAGCATCTTATTTTTAACCTAACTTTTCACTTATATAAGCCAATCTAAAGTATCTTGATTTGGGAGTGTGAAGCTGTAGTTCTCTCCACTGTTTAAGTCCACTATTTCCTATACAAATTAACATTCAGGAAATCTTGTGATTTACAGTGAGTTAATATTACAATCTTTATCCTGGAAATGTATAAACTATTGTAAAGCCACTTGAAAGTAATGTGAATTGTGAGAAATTAGGATAACACACTACAAGGCATTACTGGGTGCCTCTGCTTCAAAAACAGTATATTTAACTGTTTTTGGGTAGCACCAGCACTGTCAAGTGACGGGTACAATCGTTGATACTTGTACTAAACTATTTCTTCATCCCCTACTTTCCTTCTTTTAATATATTTTCAAAATTTTTCACTCCCATCTTTTCCACTTTTATTAATATCCTCCAACATTTTGCTATTTAATTTCATTCTCTCTATATAATTATCTATTTTAACCAACTTATTTTTTAAAATATTTTTCCCATTTAACATTAACATTTTTTTCACTTTCTTTGTTCTTAATAGCACTCATATTCTCCGCATGCTTTTTTCCTCTCTTTTACACTTTTACTTACTCTCACTTTTCTATTACTTTAATTCTTCTGAATATTCTCACCTAGAATCCTATATGCCACTTTTTCTACTTCACCACACCAGTTCTTACATTCATCCCCAACAAACTCTTCTATGATTTTTTCTACTTTTATTTTATATTCTTCTAACTTATTCTTATCATTCATTGTCCAATCACATTTGTTACTACCCTTTCTACTTTTATTACTATTTTTCATCACATTACTAACCATTTCTATTATAAAGAAATTATGTTCACTATCCTGATTGCAGACTTGGTCTGTCATTCAGTAATGACATTTTATAAATTTAAGTACTTATAACTGAAGATCACCATGAAGTAAAGAAATATTGCATAAATTGGAAGAAACTGTATGATATTAAGTGGGTCATCATTAGAATTTATGAAATTAAAAGAAATATGAAAAGACAATTGATTTAAAAAGTGAAAATGTATACTAATGCAAAGCCATACATATTACAAGCACAAGTGAAATGAGACTAATTATATATAGAAAGTGGAAGCAAACCATTGTAGGAATTGATGATATATCAGACAGAGTAGCAAATTCAATTCAATGGATGATACCAATATAGAAAATTAGGTTTATGACTCCAACAAATTAGAATTATTATGCAGATGTATAAAATATTTTTGATAAAATCAAACATTTTAAAATTGTCATTGGTAAACAATTAAAAGATGAAAGTGCTGGAAATAAATTTGATTGTGGTTATAGGAATGGAAGAGAAAAGAAACTTGTGTTGCACAAAAATAAAAGCTGTATATTAAAAATTCTTTCTTAGACAAAAATTCTAAACAGAAATGGCATGGAACCATCCAAATCAAAGTACAAAAAAACTGGATTATATTTTTACTAATAGAGAATATGTAGTTTTAAACTATAATAATCTTAAAAAATTCAAAATAGAAGTGATCATCGACTAATGAGATATAAAATATGTGATAATGCAAAACTAGAAAAACAATTAAAAAAACATTATTTACAGTTAATATTACTAACCTTCAGAAGCATTCCAATAAATTTAAATTAGAACTTGCAAATTATTTTAAAATATTAAAATATTTTGAATATGTCTAAGATTTGAATGAAATCAGCATGAAGATAACTGATACACCATTAAGAATTGCAATAAAGATAGCTGGCACAAAAAGCATTAATTGACTAATAACTTTTTTATTGAGATAAGATGATGTACGAAGAAAAGAAATTATATAACAGTAATCCATTATAAACAATTAAATATGTACTATTTTGAAAAATGATATAAAAATGGTTAATAATGATATAAGAAAATATAACTGTGAATTAATAAGGAAAACTATAGAAGATAAAATCCTAAAAGTCTAAAACAGCAGCATCTTAATAATGGTAGGAGTATTATTTCTGCAATAAAAGAAAAAGATAGAATTATTACTACAAAGAGAGATGACATTGTGAAATGTATGAAAGGATTTATAAAGAATTATGTAATATATAGGGTATATGAACACAGACTTTCACATGACCCACCACTCTCCACACTATCTCATAACACTGATACACTTGAATACATATATGTCGAAAAGATAAATAACCACCAATATACGTAATTCATGCTAAAACAGCAATCATCAGTTGGTCCAGATTACCATCTCTACACATATATGCTATACATGCTCAGATATATATTAAGATAGTCACCTCATACTTTAATGGACAGGCTTCAATCTACTCCACCCTCCAACTCTTCAACCATCCATCCAATTGAAAATATGATGATGGAATGCTCAGAGGCCACCCTGAGGCTGAGATTCTTGTCACACTCATGTTGACCCAAAGTCAATCTGACCCCACATGTACAGTACATAATCCATTTAATACATATACAAGGGATGGTTCAGACATCTCCACTTATGTAATAACTGAAACACACAGGCTTATGTAGTAATAAAGAAGAACATAAAGTAATCCTATAAATAGTATATCTTCTGAATTGCCCAGCATTTAAAATTAATAAGTAATATGATGTTAAAAAATCAGGTGAACAAACAAAATAGTTGTTGATTAAGATATATATCGAATGCAAGGTGTACCAGATGATTGAACTGATATTTTGAAAAGTTGATAAAAAAGATATTAAAAATTATAGACATATCAATCTTTTATGATCTTATACCAAATTTTTGCCAAGATAATCAACTTTAAAGAAAATACCAATGAATATGAATTGCCATTATACTTTGGATTTGTAAATTATGATGAAGCATTTGATTCTATAAGTATTTTTTTAATTAATGATTAAAATATTGGATAATTTAGATATTGATTTAAAATATTGTAACATTTTGAATAATATTTATCAAAATATAACAGTACTGAATAGATTGCATAATAAAACTAAAAGATTAGCATTTTAAAAGTGTATATGACATCTCCATAACATTTCCAACAGTTTTACAAAAAGGAATTTAAGGATTAAAATGGGAAGCTATGAAAAAGAAAGTACACAGATATTATTTAATTCATTTAGATTTTGCAGATGATGTAATTGTTTTAGAAAATAATGCTTCAGAACTTCAGGAAATGTTGCAAAAGTTGTCAGATAAATGTAAGAAAGTAGAACTAAAAATAAATGCTAAAAGAGGTCAAATAAGGTTCAGTGGATTTTCTCAGAACAAGAAAATTAAGATTGAAAATGATGAATTAAAAGAAGTTAATAACTACAAATACTTTGATCAGATTATTAATATAGATGAAAACATAAGTGATGAACTTAATCATAGTATTAAACTTGGAGGGAATGCTTTTGGCAGAAATAATTGAATATTAAAATGAAATATGTTTATGTTTCTACAAAAATCAGGTGTTTTCCCAGTTCTTACTTATGATTGTGGGACTTGGGCACTTAACAGAAGGGCAATACAGAGACTTCAAAGGACCAACAAGAAGGAATCAAAAATGAAATACATGAGTGAGAGAACAAACAAATATTATTGACATCACTGAAAGAATAAACAGACTGAAGTGAAGATAGGCTGGACATATTGCTAGAAGAGATGATAGTAGATAGTTGAAATCTTAAACTGGATCCAAAGCAATTGTAAATTGCCTAGAAAGAGAGCGCATGTGAGATGGATGAATGAAATCAGAAAAAAATGTTTGTATAAAGTGGAGAGACAGATTACAAATGAGAAAAATAGATTAAACATTGAGAAAACTTCCTCATATAGTGGATTATTAATCCTTAAAATCATGATGTTTATGATATAAAATGTACTGTTTTGCTATTGAATGTTTTAGATTTACAGTAAAGTATGCTCATGATTGTATTACTTTTAACAATTTAAAAAATGATCTATTGAATGCATTTAAAGTTTTGAATGCAATGTGCAATGATTTTGGTATATTAATTAATGCTCAAAAACTGTTTTTTTAATCAACCAATAATGAAGAAAAATTCTCCATAACTTTTTGTTTGGGTAGTTATCAACTTGAAAATGTAAATCAAAGTATATATCTTGATAGTTTTATAAGAAAAAAAGTAGACTTATATATTGAGGCATAACACAGATTTCAAACTTTTCACAGGGAAATAACTATTGCACCTAAATTAATTGTATTCACAGCTGTTATTTTAAGTAATTTATTGTGTGAAGATGAAGCATGGACACTATATACACCTGAACGGAAAAGTATTATAAAAGTTATACTTAAGAATCCTTTATAAAATTTTGAAAAAATAATGGCAAGATAAAATAAATCAATATATATTTTTAATTTTCTATATGGGAAACTATAGAATCCACTACTATAAAATTATACTTTCCTTGAAAATGAGTGAACAATAAAAGACTTGCTAAATGACAGTTTTATCTTAAAGTCAAATGTGGTTTTATGAAAGAGGTAAACCTCATTTATGTTATAAGAATTTTCTCAGATGCTCTAAAGAATTGAAACATCAATTTCTTTCAGTGAGAAGATATGGTAGAGAATAAAATCTACAGAAACACGATATTAAAAAATTTCAAAAGGAAAATTTGCCTGATGAAAAAATTATTGAAACATAGCATTATAAAATATCAAACAGATGGAAAAATAGCCTACATGTTCTATATGTAGAATGATTTGGGTTTTACTTATTGGATTATCTAGTCATTGCAAAATTCATCTCTAGAATATATTTTTATCTTTTTTTTTCTCTCTTGGAGTTGGAATAGTTTGTTTATGATGGACTGTTCTATATAGACTATTGAATGTTTGTTTAGTATCTTTCTGGGTGTTGTCTTTTAATTTTTATTTCAGCAAGGTTTGCTTTTTAAAATGTCCAATATTTTGTGTAATTGCATTTCTTCATTACATTGTATCTTAATGCACATTTTGCAAATAAAAGGTGTTAATATTGCAGTTTGTTATAATGGCTTTGATATAATCTTTATAATGTAAATATGGTCCTGTCTTTTATAGGAAATCTGAGGTCAAGTTACTATAAAATACTTTTTTATGAAGCTTGTTATTTTTCATTCATTCTGGCTACTAAATTCTATAAAATTATGACTTTTAAATATCATACTCTTTAATATCATATCCAGCAAGTTGAGGAATTATTAATCAGATTAGGTTGTATCACTTTGCCATCATAGTTATAGAATCTTGAAGAAGATTCTTAAACAAAAAAAATTTATGATAGGATTTTCCTCCCAACCTAGATAAAGTATTGTGATAATCAATCTGTGTGTCAAGCAATAAATTCAATGACAGAAAATTGTTTGGGTTTACAAAAGAATATCTTTATACTCTATAATTTTGTAACAAAGCTTACCTCTCCTGCAATATTTGCATTACATTCTCCAAGAAGTAAAATTTGATTTTTTAATAATGTAAAAACACTATCCATAAAAGAATAAAAGGTTTCTCCTCTGAACTCTATGATGAGATGGACATTGGTTGTCATTCATTAATTACATTTTAGTTCTATATTGCTTTATCTAAAATTTCTGGACACGATATCAAATTAGACTTCACATCAAATCTAACATCATGAGGTCTTTTTTCACTTGATAATCTGCTCCTCCAAAAAAATTATTTCTATCTATCTATTTAATAAAACTGTCATCCTGTAGAAATGAAGTTTCCTATAGAGTAGTTATTTTATTTTTAAATCTTGGTAGCTTTTAAATTAACAATGATATACTCTGTTCAATTTTTGAAGAGTTGCATATTTTGTGAATTTTACTTTAAAAAATAAATTAATTTTAAATATTTATTTTTCCTTTACCACTGTTAACTTTACCAAGTTTACAATTAATTGTGTCACTTTACTGAGTTTTTATGTCTGATGCGATTATCTAGTGAGATTGAATAAACAGATCACTTTTGATCACCATCTTTCTTAGATCATTTCAGTCCATTTCAAGCATAGCATCACTAAATAGGATTATTCAATTACACATTTTGCATTCAGATAAAGTATCTATCTCAAACCTCATGCCAAACTAATTCATTCTTGATTGTATTCTCTTGTACACAGATTATAACTAACCTTTGTCATCTAAGAAATCTGTCGCCATAAATCTTCTCTCAACAAGATAACATATGAAAAATAGGGAATATGAAATCAAAAATTTTGTTTGTTTAATTAAAGAACAGAAATATGATTATCTAAACATAACATTATTGATATAGCCAGTGAAAGAAAATAGCTGATAGTATGAGACTCTCATAATGCTTGGGCTTTATATTAACCTAAAATGACTGGAGATAATTATATACAATAACATGGGAAGAAAACAGTAAAATTATTTATATCATAAATAATATCAGTATTGATGAATCAACATTCATAGAATTGCTTATTAATTATTTGCAATTAATTTCTTATAAGTAAAAATTATTCCAGTATTCATTGTATCTGTTTTAATGTAGTAGTAAAATTGTAGATTAGCACAGCTGCCTTACAAGCAGTTGTCCCAGCGTTCGCTTCCCGACCAACGCTTTGACACATAAAAAATTCATATAAAGTTCCAAACAAAGAAATTATTCCATGATTTCATTTTCTTATTTACTATCCAAGTGTTTGTCAACAGCCTATTATTATTTTATTATTATAATATCACTATGCAAAAAAAAAGTTTTATGTTTTTTGAAGTTTAGCCAATGAATTTTTGCGTAAGAAAAATACAAAGCAACAGCAGTAGAAATTACAAATAGAATCTTGATACAACAAAGTTATATGCATATGTAAAATACAATTAATAGAGTTATTAGAATTTGACAATTAGAAGAAATAATCATTTTTGTCAAAAAAAGTTAGATAAAAACGCATCACTAAAATCTAATGATCAATGGATTCTTATTTATTGTTTAATGACAGTATCTTTTCAGAACGACTTTTAAGCCAAACATCTGACTCAGCAAACAAATTGTTTTTTAAAGTGATTAGTTTGCATACAAGTAAAAGAAGAAAAAAAAGATTTTAAATATCACTCTGTATGCAATAGGTTTTTTCAAAACAGAAAAGATAATTCTCATAATTGTATTTTTATATTGGACTATTTCCATCATCTAATATGTGTGTTGAATGTCTTTAGAAAAGTTTAATTTTTAGTTAAATATTCCAAATGCATTCAACTGTTAGTAATATCACAGCAAACAGGTTAGTATATGCACCAACTGTTAGTAATATCACAGCAAACAAATGTTAATAATATCACAGCAAACAGGTTAGTATATGCACTAACTGTTAGTAATATCACAGCAAACAGGTTAGTATATGCACAACGTTTCGAGAGGTATTTTTCTCCCCTCTTCTTCAGGTGTTGCTGGCCTGACCAGTGACAGTACTAGCATGGGATTCGAACCTGGGTCCTTAGATTCTTGATTATTGAAATTTAAGGTAACGCTCTAACCAACTGAGCCATCCTGCCAAAGGCAACAGTATGTAGTAATTTCATATACTTATCTATGAGGTTCCTCCTGATTTCTCCACTTTTTCCTCAGAGCAAAGTTGATTAGTGATTTCCATACATTATGTATAGTCACACTAGGTTGGCTTATGGGATTTTTTGCCATTGTCATGTGAGCAGCTTCTTTAAATTTTCTTCTTTGTACCTTTTCTTCTTTATCCAATATTTTTGTATTTTCCCAATTGAATGTATGTTTGCTGTGATATTATTAACATTTGTTTGCTGTGATATTACTAACAGTTGGTGCATATACTAACCTGTTTGCTGTGATATTACTAACAGTTGAATGCATTTGGAATATTTAACTAAAAATTAAACTTTTCTAAAGACATTCAACACACATATTAGATGATGGAAATAGTCCAATATAAAAATACAGCTAGAACACCATCATCACAAACCTTCAGAAAAACACTAATTCTCATAATGTTTCAAATTGTTGTTAGGTAAAGACTTTAGCAGTTTCCTACTTTTTTTCTGCCCTATATTGAAAAGTCTCTAGATACTAATTTATCAATCAATATTGGATGTTAATTAAGCTACCAATAAACTATCTATTTGAAAAAAGTATATAAAATGAGAGTGAAACTTGAGTATTATTTTACGTTTTAAATAGTTGTGATTAACATTCAGCTCAAGAACATAAAAGTAAATGTACTAATAGTAAACCAAGATACCTTTACATTCTACACAATGTATAAATATATAGGTTAAATAATAATTTTATTTAGGCTAAACAAGGTTACATTGTCTCAAAACATACATAGATCACCATGCATTATAATTGCGTATTAGATAAATCTTGTATAGTTCATATAATTTGAAGCTGATTAATGTAGAGATAGTCCTTGTGATATAAAGTTCATAGGTGTATGGAATAGCTTCCATGTCCCCTCATAAATAAATTGTTATGATAGTAGTTTATCTCTTTGTTCTATCTTTTGCATTGATTGTATAAAACACAATCTTTCATCAGGGGAAGGCTGCAAATACATTTTCTTGCACCTCGCATACCAGATTGAATATGTGATGAAAATTGACATTCTAATGAGTGGAAATTATTTTTTTAATGCAGTCTTGTAATGATATAATGAAGTAGTAGTATACCTTTATGTTTTGATAAACAATAGATCTTATTATTCCAAGTCCATTGCATGAATTGATGATATGATAATATGTCTCATCTTCTCTTCTGCAGTTTGGCATACTGGATTTATTTTGATGATATGCCATTTAAAGTACAGGAACCACAATGTAGGCATGGCATCCAGGTTTATTTTAATGATAAAGTCCAAATATTTAGGTTCTAAAGCCCAATATTTGAACAATGTTGTAATTTTATAATTGATTATGCCTAATTTTGTATTTCATAAATTTTGATCTGGATTCATTAATTTCTGAGCACTCCAAATATTTTTTTTGTTGGCAATGACGCCTGGCATAATGTTGACATACTGATGGAGGTTTTGTGCTATTCCATATAGCCAGCTACTTTTCTTTGAGGATGGTGTGTCAGTCAGCTGTATTAATTTAATTATGTGATTATACCCGTATTTATTTCCTAGGTTGTAAAGGAGGGTGTGAGTTTTTTGTAGAAGTAATGCTGGAATAGGATGCAAAGACATGCCATTAAATCTACGATGCTGTTGCATTCTGCTTATGTTTATGGTTACTGTTTTATTTCTCCAGAATAACCTGGCACAGAACCTATTTATTTTTTTAATAAATAAATTTGGGGTAGACATTATATAAATATATAGGTTTGCTCAATTCTCTAGCCTTAAAAAGATCAAAATAATTAGACAGTAAGATACTATGGCCATAAAATTGATAGTCAGACAGTTGATTACAATTTTACTCTCTTTATATATATATAATTATAATGAGATTTTTTATGTCTTTGATAAATTTCTGATGTATTTATTATAAGCAGACAAAATAGCAGTTTTGTTTCCAATTGAAATTGCACCATGTAGTAAAACTATTTGCCGAACCCACTTTAAAACAAAAATATATGATCCACTTTTAGTTTATTACATAGTTTATAGATCATCAAAAGTCAAATATGATATATAATAAAATGAAACTGAAGTTAACCTTATAAGTATTATTTGATAATCTTTATATAATCTAAAGGAATAAAATAAAAGCCGATTCATTTAAGATTTAAAGGAAGCAGTTTGATTTCCGTTGGTGATGCCTATTTTAATTTACACTTTCTCTGGTTACATAATAGCTAAAATTTATCCATAAAATTTATTTTGGAATTCCATTTCTATTATTAATACTTACATCTAAAGTACTGTGAATAACTTTAATTACTGTTTATAACTCTTTACAGGAGAAACTTGTTTAGTTGTAAACATATTTAAGAGTTTATTCTTTCCAATTTGCACACATTTAAAGTATTAATATCTGATCTATGATGCTTATTCATTCTAGAGAAGTGAAGTAAAATCAGATTTTCTTTGCTTTAAAGCATATTAGACAAATGTCTTATTACAACTAACTAAAATTTATTTAATGCATAAAGATTAAGATTGCTAATCATCATTATCATCAACCATTATCAATCCACTGCAGGATGAAGGTCTCTCCAAGTTTAATCATTCTTCTCCGATCTTTAGCTTCTCTTCTCCACAACATCCCTGCACATTTTCTTATTTCATCCATCCATCTCACATGTGGTCTCTTTCTGGGTCTTTTACAATCTCTTGGAATCCAGTTTAAAATTTCAATTGTCCATCTATTATTATCTCTTCTAGCAATATGTCCAGCCCAACTCCATTTCAATCTTTTAATTTTTTTAATAAGGTCAGTAACACCTGTTTGTTGTCTTACCCATACATTGCACTTTCGATCTCTTCTTGTTACTCCCAACATACATCTCTCCATACTCCTTTGAGTGGTCTGAAGTCTCTGTATTGCTTTTCTATTAAGTGTCCAAGTCTCAGATCCATAAGTAAGAACTGGTAAAACACATTTGTTATAAACCATCCTTTTCAAACACATAGGCATATTTCCTTTTAGTATCAAGTTATTTCTACCAAAAGCACTCCAACCAAGTTTAATTCTATGATTAATTTCCTCCATTATGTTTCCATCTGTATTAATAATCTGACCAAGGTATTTGTAACTGTTAACTTCTTCTAATTCTTCATAATCAATCTTTATTTTCATATTTTGAGCAAATCGATTAAACATTACTTTAGTCTTTTTAACATTTATCTTTAGTCCTACTTTTCTACTTTCATCTGCTAACTCCTGCAACATTTTCTGCAGCTCTGAAGCATTATTTGCAAAAACAACTACATCATCTGCGAAATCTAAATGACTTAAATACTCTCCATTTACTTTCACTCCTTTAGTTTCTCATTTTAATCCACAAAATACTTCTTGCAGCACTGCTGTAAAGAGTTTTGGAGATATGGAGTCACCTTGTCTTACACCTTTCTCAATGTTGATTTTTCCAGTATCATTATGTAATCTAATTGTTGCTGTTGCATTTTTATAAATATTCTTTAAAATATGACAATATCCTGGATCCAATGCTTTAATCACTGAAGAAATGTGTATAGAATCGAATGCCTTTTCATAATCTACAAATCCAAAACATAATGACAACTCATATTCGTTTGTCCTTTCTATGACTTCTCTCAATACCTGGATATGATCTATTGCACTAAAACCACTTTTAAATCCAGCTTGTTCTCTTGGTTGGTGGAAATCCAAAGTTCTCTGTAGACGAGTTGTAATTATCTTGGTAAAAATTTTATATAAAACTGATAAAAGGCTGAGAGGTCGGTAATTTCTAATATCTTCTTTATCACCTTTTTTAAATATTAATATTATTACTGCATTCTTCCAATCTTCCGGTACATCTTTATCATTTAGACATTTGGTATATAACTTTGCTAAAATTGTTTCTATTTCTTCACCTCCTTCTTTTAATATATCAATTATAATTCCATCATTTCCTGGAGCCTTTCCTTTCTTCATACATTTAATTGCATGTCTCACTTCTTCATTTAAAATTCTGGGCAATTCGGAAGATGTAATAGATATAGGAGGTACTTGTTCTTTATTACTATATAATTCTTGATAAAAATCTTCTACCAATTTCATGATGTCATCTCTCTTTTTAGTAATAATTCCATTTTTTTTTCTTATTGCAGATATAAATTTCCTACCAATACCAAAATGTTGTTTAACATTTTTGAGACTTTTATTTTCTTCTACAGCTTTCCTTGCTATTTTACAGTTATACTTTCTTATATCATTTTCAACTCTTTTCTGTACCATTTTACAAAATTCGAGATATTCAATTCTTTTTAATACATCATTTTTGTATATCTTCATATTCCTTCTTTTCTTCATAAATTCTCTAGTCTCAGTAGAAATTTTATTAGTCAATTGCTGCTTTTTTCTACCAGCTATGTTTGTTGCAGTTTTTAAAAGTGTATCAGTTATTTTCATATTAATTTCATTCAAATCTGTATCATGTTCAAAATCTCCTAACACTTGAAACCTATTTATAAGTTCTAATTTAAATTCATTAGAATGTTTCTGAAGATTAGGAATATCAACTGTAAATATTGTTTTTCTTAATAATTTTTGTCTTTCTAGTTTTACATTAACACGTAACTTACACCTTACTAATCGATGATCACTTCCTGTGTTAAATTTATTAAGAACATTACAATCTTAAAATATGTATTTTCTGTTAGTCAAAATATAATCCAATTCTGCTGTACCTTCATTTGGATGCTTCCATGTCCATTTCCTTTTAACATTTTTCTCAAAAAATGAATTCATAATATAAAGTTTTTCTTTTTCTGCAAACTCCACAAGTCTATATCCTCTCTCATTTCTATTACCATAACCAAAATTACCTACAGCAATTTCATCTTTCATTTGTCTACCAATTCTAGCATTAAAGTCTCCCATAACAATTTTAAAATGTTGTTTACTCTGATCAAAAGCCTTTTGTACATCCATATAAAAATCTTCTACTACTTCATCACTATGAGAACTTGTTGGGTCACTATGAGAACTTGTTGGGGCATAAACCTGAATTATCTGCATTTGGTATCTGCTATTAAATTGTATAACTAATCTTGCCACTCTGTCCGATATACCATCAATCTCCACAATATTGTTCTTTCACTTTTTATTTATAATGAATCCTACTCCACTTGTATTTCCAATATGTGTGCCTTTATAATAGAGTATATGTCCACTTTTTAAATCAATTGTTTCTTCTCCTTTTCTTCTAACTTCACAAAGTCCAATAATGTCCCATTTAATATAAGACAGTTCTTCTTCTAATTCTTGCAATCTTCCTTCACTTGAAAGTGATCTGCAGTTGTAAGTACCTAAATAAAAAGTCGTCATCAAATGGCAGCCTGGGTCTGCAATCAGGGGATTCTTAGCACCCTCTGCCTTCAGCCACCAACTGCTGCCTTGGTTGGAGCCTCCTGGGAATAAGGGCCATGCTTTATTTTTGTCTGTCATAATTGTATATATGTATTAGAAAAATATTTATCATTTACAAACATTCATTCTGCCTTATCAGGCACTGAGAAGAAAGACCATGGTGTTTCTTGATCTTAAACTCAGAGGTAAAAAGCCAATAAACTCACCACGCTGGCTAATGCGTGTTGGTGAGCAGCCCATCCATGTTCGTATACTATATGAATAATCACATAGTAATAACAGCTGCAACGACAAGAACGTATGGAGTGGACATTAGGAATTTGCTCTTCTCGATTCCTTTAAGGCCTCTAAGAGGAATCAAAGGGTTTCCTTTCAGTTAATAGCAAACTTCTTTCTGCAGCCAAGATTGCTAATATTTACATCGAAATGTCTGAGAAAATCTTCTAATTATACGTATAAATTTAAACGGAAGTAACCACTCTTCACGAGTCATTTATAAATAAATAATACAAATATGTCAATAAATAGTAATAAAGAATAGGATATATAAACCATATTAATAATTGTTAAGCTTTAGCTGATTTGCACATTCTTAATATCATATGCATTCTAAAATTATATATGGCTAGCTTCAGTTTTGTTTCATTACACACTGAATATATATGTGCATACATATATTAAGTTCTTTCAAGTCCTTGACTCCTGGCGATTTATAAATGACATTCTTCCTAATCATAAAATTTTCAATTCAATACAGGAAAGTAATTTTGATTGCTTTTTCCTGTACACTTTGAAGTAGTAATTTGTTGTTGACAGAAATGCGATTACTGTCTCCAGCTATTCTTTCCCACTACGTTCAACCACAGATATTAGTAATATGACATTCATAATAAAAATCAATAAAAAGCAGTAATAAAAAATAAAATAACAGCAATAAAACATTTTTTGTGAATTTATGTTAAAACAATAAGATGAAATTTATTATAGATTTTTTTTAGAGAAGCTATTTGTAATCTACGTTATAAATAATATTGTATCTTAGCTGCAATAATTTTGATTTATCTAAATTATTGTGAATCCAGGAAATTGTAATTTATGAAAACATCAAAAAATTATAGAGAATCTAACATTTTTGTATCCGATTTTAAATGAATATTTATATTTATAAATCTTGATGCATAATAAGTATAATTGTGTTAGACGTTATCTGCTAGTAGGCAAGTTATAGGTTTTAGCAATAAATCTTTAATCAATTTCTATTAAAATATCACTTTTACTCATATTCCATATAAATTATACATATATATATATATCATTAGTAATATTTAGTGGGTGCACTTTTGGTACTGTCTACCAGACTCATAGTGACTTAACTAAATTGACCAGTTAATATTCCAATGCATGCATGGAGGGGCACTGGTGCTTGTTTATTTACTATCATAATTAATATATAATAATTTTACTACATATATATATATATGTGTGTGTGTGTGTCACACAGAGTGGAACAATTCAATGATATTAATAATATTTAGTCGAAAGCACTTTTGGTACTATGTAGTTACACTCCTAGCAACTTAAACAAAGTGACCGATTAATATTCCAGTGCATGCTCAGTGGTGCACTGCTGTTTATTTATTTTCTATCATATTTAATATATACAATAATAATTTACTTACAGTTATTAAGAGCTTAATTTCAATAATAATTAGTATGTAAATTGTTAAATTTAACTGATTAGCAGAGTAATATGTAGTTTAGCTCTGATCTCTATCGAAAAGAATGTGATCCAACCTCATTTGAACAATCACAGAAACATCATCTACTTTAGATACATGGATAATGGTTTTGTCTGCACCCCCTCCCCCAATTTGATTCATGAAATGTTCAAAAATTTCAAACATTGTCCAGAAATTAAATGGACAATAGATGATGAGGACAATCAACAGTCCATCAAATACCTCAGTCTGAAATTGACTAAACAAACCTACCATTGACAATTCAATGATTGCCAAGCCTTTTGGCATTAGAGGTTATTTACATCCACAATCTAAAGAACCATTCTAATATAAAATATCTGGCTTTAAAGTCTTTTTATTTAGAAATTTTAAACTCGATAACAGATGCTAAAAATCACTTGAAATCTTACAACAAGAACTTAATTAAAGTTGGCTATTGCACCACTATGCTGTATATACAAATAAAGAAATTCAACAAAAAAACATAAATATGATAGATCTCCCAACTTATAAATAATTAATAAATAATTATTAATAAAGGTTTACCTTTATTAATATGCCATATATTGCCAACTTATATTCAAAATTAATGTCAAATCTACCTAAAGACTTTAACATCAGTTTTAGATGACCTATATCATTCAACAGACTCATCAGTAACTCTAAAAATAAAATCAATAACAAAGCTAAAGCACATCTAGGATACATCTTGGATTGCCTATCTTACAATGGTAGATATTATGGAGAAACACATGCTAATTTGAAATCTAGAATATCTCAGTATGTCTACCAATATAACAGAGCTAAATTTAACACTTCATAGAGCTCAGTATTTATGGACCACATAGGCCTCTCTTTTAAACCTGCCACTGCTATGATCATTTGATACAAAAGCAGTTACAGGAAACAGAAAATTAAAAAAGCTTGGTGTTACATCTGCAAGAATGTCCGTGCGGTCAGCAAATAACTATATTTCTACAGTTCGCTAAAGTTCAATTCCCACACTGTTCTCTTGCAATAAATGCTCTCCAATGAATGGTCTGAAATGAATACTTTCCAACAAATGCTCTGCAATGAATGCTCTGCAACGAATGCTCTCCACTGAATGCTCTGCAACAAATGCTCTCCAATGAATGGTCTGCAACAAATGCTCTGCAATGAATGCTCTCCAATGAATGGTCTGCAACGAATGCTCTCAATATCTCTGCTGCAGTCTCCCCATCTCTGTGGGCTCTTTCAGCTACACCCGTGGACTACATTTCCACTGGGTGCTGGTCATTAACTGCAAACACTGATGCGAGATATCTCTACTCAAAATGAACAGATGTCTACTGCCTTATACCGCTGTTATACTCTGTGGGCCCTTTCAGCTATACCCGTAGACTACATTTCCACTGAGTGCTGTACACTGGCCTCAATACTCCTCTGCTACTCCCTCTACTGCTTATACTGCTCTGCCTAGTTGTTACCCAGTCTTCTTATCACTTCCTGATAACTGCAACAATTAATATACCATCCAATAAGGTATCATTTCTTATCCAGAAATATTTGCAATCGGCAATATCTCTTGGAATTGTCGATCACCATTACGTCAATGCCTTAATTAAATTCCACAGTTATCAGCGCATGATCTAAAACAACCTCTCAAATAAATTCTAGTTTTTTCTGGAGTGCACAAACATGTCTGCCATTTTTACAAAACAATACACTTGGCATATAATTATTTCTGTTAATATTATAAACATTAGAGCCAATAACATTTTCCCTGAACAAATACTAGTCATTTAATTTGATAACATAGATGGACCTTTATTGATTTGAACTTACAGATGTTGTACATGCAAACATGCAAATTCATTAAAATTAATGCCCAGTTTAATTATCTCTGTATGCAGGTGGAAATGCTGATACATTTTGTTAATTCTTTCTCCGCCATTCTTTGACAAAGATACTCTGTATTGAAAGCCTGGCTTAGCAGATTAATAAATTTATTTTATGCTTATTTTGCTTTATTGTAAGTAGTATTTACTTGCTTATTTGTATAGTAAATAAATTAAAACATGTTTCAAATCATTATATTTTTAACTACCTTAAGATATAGATTATCTTCATATTAATATAAAAAATTCCTTTTTATTTAAATGCTATTAATACAATCTATTTCATGTTGATTAGATATTTAATTTAGAAATCTTATGCTTAATGAAACCTATTTCACTATGGCTAAATAATACACAAAGAGCAAAGTTAGTTAATATTCATTTTTTAAAAAATAAATTTATACAAGCAAATCAACATTTTAATGTGTAATAAAAAAATAGTGACATTGTAAATTTATAAATAAACTGAAGTGTATCAAATCTTCAAAATACCATTTATATTATTTTATCATGTCAAACTAATCTGCACAGGAGATACATTATAAGCCCTACACTTTTCAACTGCCATGAGAGATGATTAATCTTTACATCAATATAAACAACTTTATTCTTGTTTTAGTATTACTAATATTTATATTTCAGATATTTAAATAAAAATCAATATTGCTATATTTATATGAAAATCATCTATGAAGAACCAAAAAAGTTAGTGGCTAAAAATGTATACTACAAAAAATGATTAGATTTTTTGTTATATAACAACTGACATTAAAAATTATAGATGACATTTTAAAGACTTGAAATACCTTCAACTTATTTCATTATGAATAAAAGCATTTAAATATTCTTCATTAAATCATTATTTAATAAGATAATCAAGATAACTATTTACAATGCTTAGGACATCAGTTTCAAAGAAACTTCCTTCATCAGCTGTTTTTAAGTTCTAATATCACTATTCCTAAATCAGAATAGTCTTTAATTTTATTTATATTAAGTAATTTTTATTTGCTTTATATATTGGTTAAATAATGGCATCTAAATCTCTTATAATATTAGAAGATATAGTTTTGTAATATATTAATTATGTAAGTGGTTGTATTATATGCATATTTAATTCCATTGTCTAAGTTTGTAGAAAATATAATTAATTTATAATTATGAATTTTATAAACAAATAAAAGACATACATACTAACACATAAACAATTTTAAAATAATTTAAAACATATCAGAATAATTGAATAAGTGGGTCTTTAAAGTATACATTGATGGACGTCTTTTATATGGTTAGTGATCTCAAACTTCACAAGACTACCTCAAGAAAATGTTATTATGATTTAAAAACTTGATTTTTTTGAAAGTTTAGAATTATTTTTATATTGTAATTTTGCAATAACTATTAGGAATCAAATATATATATTATTACACATTTATTTTTTACAGAAATGTTTTATTTTTAAATATAAAATAATATATTCTTCTGTGTGACATTACCATCGATATTGAGGTCATGGAAAATACAACTGTCTAGAAATCTCATCACTACAACAATTTGTTATAACATTTAGTGGCATCATAAAAATTTTAAACTTTTAAAGCATAAATTAATAGATTTACTACATATTAAAAATAATTCATTCAGATTTTTTAAACAAACATCAAACAAAAAAGATTTCATTCATTTTGCAAATTGAATCTACTCCACCTGAAATTTCATGATATGACAGTGCTTTATTTTGATTAAAATCTAATTTTTAAAATAATTCTGAAAATCAAATGTGATTTTTTAAAATTTATTTCATTTCTAAACAAAAATGTCTATCAAATGAAGTCAATTTTTTATATCCTGATAAATAATAATGGTTTAATATTAAAGTGAAAGTAGAAAGCTTAAATTTAGTGAGAACAAAGAAATGTATCAGAATGTTATAGTGCAATATGTTAATAATTAGTAGTGGTATGTGTATTTATCTTTTATACTTTGAATAAACTATGTGAAATCTGTATGACATAAATAAGATTCAACCATTTTCTTATTTATGGTAAATTTTCCAATTTGGCACAGTTCAAAAAAGAAGTTTCTCTGAAAAATATGGTATGTAAACATTGGGTTATAGTTCACAATTTAGAAGTTGGTTATTATATAATATCATATGTCATATAAATAATGAATTCTTTTACATAATATTTTAAGATATAGGTATGTAATGTATTAATTATATAATGGGTTAAATTAGATATTAGATTAAAGTAGAAAAATAAGATTAAGGATAAATAGTAATAAGATTAAGATCAAAGTAAGGTAAGAAGACTAAGTATAAATGCTAAAAAGACTAAAATAATATCCAATGGATGTATTGAGGAAAAAATAAATATTGATAACCATGAATTAAAACAAGTTAACAAATATAAATATCTTGTTCAGATTATTAAAACATATAAGACACCATGGATGAAATTAGTCATAGAATTAATTTTGTGAGGAATGCTTTTGGTATATGTGTTTTATCATTTTTACTTATGGAACAGTTTGAATTCTTAATAGGAGGGAAATGTAAAGACTTTGGCCCATTCAAAACAATATGATAAAATGCATGTTAGGAATAACAAGAAGATATTGTAAATGACATACATGAGTGAGAGAACAAACGTGTATAATTGATACCATTGAAAAAACTAAAAAGCTTAAAGGGCTAGATGCATTGTTAGAAGGATGATAGTAGATGAACAGTTGAAATTTTAAATTTGATTCCAAGATACTACAAAAGATCTAGAAAAATACCATATGAGAGATGATTTGATGAAATAAGAAAGTTTGCTGGTTTGCTGTAGACAAGATAGGAAAAAGAGCAATTGAATAAAACTTGGAGAAACTTTTATTCTGTAATGAATTTTTTTTAAAGGAAATTTTTTTTTTATTCAAGATGATTACAAAAAAAACATATACATGAATTACTAACAACTCATACTAGAGAATTTCCAAGGCAAGATGATTACAAAAAAAACATATACATGAATTACTAACAACTCATACTAGAGAATTTCCAAGGCCAAGTCACTTCATTTTTCATGCTTGGTGTATTCAGTACAATTGTAGTCAATGCTCATCAAAAGGTCTATATTGTTAATATACAAAGACAGTTTTAGAGGACAGGCCTGATAATCTCTTTGCTTGAGGCAATATTTATTACATATTAACTTTAATTTCTTACAAGTTAATGTTTTTAGCTTGTGGATAGTAAAGTCTTCTCCATCTTTCATGCAATCTTATGTATTCAGGTGAGCTAAGGAAATATTTCTTTCTATATTGTATGTAGTTCGAGTATGCCATCTCCTCTAGTGCCCATTTCTCTCTCTTTTAACCATCATGCACCAGTATTCAGTTTATTATTCCTGAATTGTTTGTAGTCATTTGCATGCAGGTTTCATTATCGTCAGTCATAATTTGACTCCACATGTCCAAGTGTAATGCATCGGGTGCCAACAAACAGTCCCTGGTTTTGAGGCCATGTAAATTTTCCTTAATAATTGTCCATAAATCCCACATACTTTTTCTGAAAATCAAGTCACATATAGTGATCCACAGTGCAAAAAGAATAAAAACTAATATTCTTATAACAGCAAATTTACCTTTTTCTAATGCCTTTACAAAGTTCAGACTCTCTTTACAACCATGTTTGATGCTCCCAACTATCTTAATTTTTAAATCAGTTAAATAATGGCACTTGAAAAAATATGACCCTGAGTTTCTTCATAATCATTACACAGGCTACATGTCACAGTTATCTTCATATTTCTCCTTCATGTCACCAGGAAATGGCTTGTTGGAAGTGAACATAAACAGTACTTTATTATGAAATCTAGTATTTTGGGCTCAAAGGCCCAAAATCTTGACTTCTTAATTAATCATTTTATAGATATATTCACTAATGAAAAGGTTTTGTTTTGTTTAGGGTGAATGATATTGTAGATATCCCAGTAAGTATGCCTTTCATTGACTATTTGATCAGTGACTACAAATAAACCATTTAAATGTTCTTTTATTTTCATGATCCATTTTGAATTAATTGGTGGGGGAGAGTCCATAGGTTCCACTGTATCAGATACTAACTCTTCACTTTGCCTGACTTCCACCATTTTTAGCAATGTTAGAGCTTTTTGTACAGAGAAGACCTTGATTGTGTGCAGACCAAGACCATTCAGATAATTTGGATTCTGCACCATAGCAAGACTGATACACACTGTTTTGCTTGCATCCTTCTTCCATAGCAATTTGGTGCAGAGTGAATTGATGGTATTTTGGAAAGCCTTGATCGACATGACAATCGGAAGGTAATAATTTATACATGGAAAAATGAGCATGTTCAACAATGTCACCTTTCCATGGAGGGACAGGGAGATTCTGGATAACTTATCAGTTATTTTGTTTGTTGTTTCAATTTCTTCTGGATTTCTTGTCTCATTGCCACTCTTGACAGTGCAACCGGGAATCCTAAGAAGTTTTGTGGTTTTTCCAAAAAATCTGCATGATACTATCCATCATTCACTCTCCACACTGTAGACTTCATCATGTTGATTTTCAGGTTAAATTTATCTGTATACTTATCCAGTGCTTGATATAAATTTAGGAAGGTGTTGGGGAGAAGGGATGAAAATGGTAACATCATCCACATATGATATATGGTAGATCTCCTCCCTAAGAGCCGGTATGTATTGTAATGGTCAGAATTCATATAACTTGTTAACTAGTTGCACAATTGTTCCACTACATTTGAAGAGCGGCATCATAGGTGGGTTCAGGATCCACAGTACTGGATTCAAACCTAGGAGACTGACTACACAACATCACTATGGGATAACATAACTGCCACCACATTAGCAAACATCTTTTTAGGCCATGGGGGTCAGGGAGATGCAAGAGACTCTAACTATTTAAAATTATGCTTACTATTATCCTGATGAATGACCTTTGTATACTTAAATTATTTCAATGTGAGACCCTATGGCTATAGGATATTAAGGAAGAGACTTACAGATACAGTTATAATTAAAATACTATATATGTTTAATATTAATCTAAAATGCGATTACATATTTGAGTTCGGTAATTTCCGAGACTCCTTATATAAAATTAAATGATTAGTATAACTTTATTTGTTTGAGCTGGCCCTTTGGGTATTTAATGGAAACACACTTATTCCATGCCTAATATTAGTGATATTTCCCATCATGTGAGGTAAGTATTTAATGAGATATGCAGCTATGAATATACTCGCTTTAACAATAGATTATATATTTAAAAGTTTTATCTGTTAACTATTTCTACGGGGCCTCTTATTAGAGGGCAGATAATGTGGAAGACTTGGCAAGTGTAATCATAAGCATATAATGAAAAGATAATTAAATGGATGAGAGGTGGTATTTATAGAGATGCCAAGTAAAAATTAAGTAGCGAATTATGATGTGATGAGTCATTTGGAAATATAAAACTTGTGGATGAGCTTTCTGCCAGGGACCCTATTAGACTGGTCATAATTGTAGGTTTGAGTATATGGGAACTTCTGTCACTGTTACTACTCGACCACATGATGGACTCAGATATCCATTGGAGCATTTCTAAATATGCCCTTCTGTATGGGAGCAGAACGATACTCTTGAGCATAGGTATCTGGTGATTTCCATGGCTTTAAAAGAGAGAATTTGGCATCGCTAAATGATAACACTTATTGCTTATAGAACACAGTAATATTTATATTTAAAATAGCTTAAGAATCATGATTCACTCCCAAGGCCCACATTTATGAGTTATGTACTTGCAAGCCCTCAAATAATCAGATATTGGTTTGTCAAACATAGGTAAATCAAATATAAACCAATTAATAATACTAAAAGGAAAGGAGATCAAAATTCTATTTTATTTCTATTTCCAAGTTGAGATATCTGTCCGCACTAAATTATAGTACACCCACATTAATAACTAATCATAAATATAGGATGTGTCTCTATGGTCATGGCAATTTATTTAAATACAATATAATAAAAAAAAAGGGGAAGGCATAGTAATATAAAATGAGAACACATCCAACAAATAAATTGGTTGAAGAGATCAAAATTCTATTTTATTTCTATTGCCAAGTTGAGATATCTGTCCGCACTAAATTATAATACACCCACATTAATAACTAATCATAAAGATAGGATGTGTCTCTATGGTCATGGCAATTTATTTAAATACAATATAATAAAAAAAGGGGGAAGGTATAATAATATAAAATGAGATCACATCCAACAAATAAGGATAGATCATTCCCAAGCTAGCAGCTTTATCAATATCAAATGAATTTATTGTAATTATACTATTTTAATGATTTTGCGCATTTTGGCAAAGAGTATGAATGCTAATTTAATAAAATGAATAAAATGAATGGTCTAGATCAGAAATTATTTTAGACATAAAATTAATTATATAAATAAATAAATAATAATAAATGGCTACTCAAGGTAAAAGGGAAAGATTGTATATTAATCAAACATTTAATAGAGTTACAGAGTCTTAATTTTTATAGTTTCAAAACAGTTTACACAATAAGAAAATTATAGATAAATATACAGATTTAAGATAAGAGCTGTAGCTTTAAAGTTAAGAGTCAGAGTTCTTAGAGATTTTGAGTACTGGTTACCTTTGAATTCAGACAAATGTGCATGTTTCTAAGTGATCATTTCTGGTCCATTGAATATTAAGCAGCAGTTTTTCTTCAACAGTTCATTTCATGTAATTAGCAGCGTTCTGATCAGGCAGCAGCATATGGCTTTAACAATAATTCAGTTTATTTTCTAGCAAGCAGGGCATCCAGCGCATGTTCCATTCTCCAGAGGAGAACAGCATGCCTACTCCTCGATTATGGCAAAATATAACACGAACAGCATAATTTAATAAAAATATTTCAACAAGCTGACAAAATGAACCAAGGGAAGAGAGTGCACAAAATGAAAAAGCAAGAAAAAGAGAGCGAGCCAGAGAGAGCTATTCAACAAAACAAACAAAGTAAAAAGAGATCCAACAATTATAAAGATTTGACATTATATACCCTTTTTCTTTCTCTTCCCTTATCTTGCACATCCATCTGACATTATGTAGTTATTGCCTTTATGGTCCACTAAATAATATCTGCAGGTAATTTAATGCATTAGAAGCACATGTTCAGTTTATATTTTCAATCCGAGAATTTTGCTTAATACTTTCTTTCATATTTTACTTCTGACCTAATTATAATGCATATGTTTCTTAAAGCTAATTAAAAAGCTTTTAGGGATTTCTCAGTATTCTATTGTCTCTCCCCACCCACTATGACTTTGCAATGTAAGCAGGGGAATTTCTATTTTTATAAATTTATACATTTAACAGTTAAAAACAGATTTTAGAATTTACAAATTAAAATGTTATAAATAAAATTGAAGTAAATAATTATTAATGCAAAGAAATATTAAATATTATAAAGTTAAATAAATTATTTAAAGTGTGTTATTTAATCTAATATTTATCTGATGTTGGAGTGTGTGTGTACACATGGCATATTTAGCAAGCATATATGATATATAGATCTATATATATATATGCTTGCTAAATGCATATAACAGTACTATATATATATATATATATATATATATATAGTACTGTTATATGCACACAGTTCAATATTGAGAGTTTAAATTTAGGTGGGTAGAAAATGTTAGAACAAAAATATACTGAGGTGAAACTAAGATTCAAACTTGAATCTTATTATTTCAGTATATTCTCAGCAGTTCCTCCTCAATCATCTTGAGAAAGGAATCTATGTATGTAATAAAGCAAAGGGTGTGGGTGTTCAGTGGGAACCACTGGGGAATTGAAATATTTGGTTTGAACCTGGGGCCAGTGAGCCATCAAAAGATATGTGAAGCATCCTGTTGAGTAATAGATTTGCAATTATCTTCACATAAACCAAAGGGATTCCATAGCACCTGAGAAAATGGAACAGAAGCCCAGGTACCACAGAGTCAAATGCCCCAGCAAAGTTCAACTAGACTACAATAGGTCAAAGTCTCTTTTTAAGTCTAATATATGCTCCACCAGGAGCATGAAATTTTTGACTGCCTCCATGGTGGATGAGTCTTTTCATGCAAATTGGTGCCTGGAAATGTTACTGAATAGCCACTGCTGGATTTTGTCTTTGACCAGAGACTCCGTGGTTTTTATTAATAAGGGAGTCATCAATATAGGCCTTAAATTCAACAGACTCAAGGGATTCTCTGGTTTCTTCATAAACGGCATGAGGGCATCAGGGTAAAGATCTGGGATAAGTTGATAGTTTCCAAATTAATAATGGATGGATATGATGATGTTGACTTTATTTATTACATATTTAAATATTGATTTCATCATACTATATTATTTGGAAAATATGAGTGTTATGCTACTCTGCACTGTGTTTTATTAATTCATATTGAAATAGTCCTTATTAAAAATAAAATGGCTCTCGGCGGCCATTTTGAATTTGAAAACAGCCAAAAACACTGCTGGCACATGCAAGCGATAAATGTCATCGACTAGAAACACTCATTTTTTAAAAAAGTAAATCGCCTGAGGCACTATAATTTAAAAAGGTGTTGGGAAGGGACTACACTTAAAAAAATTGTGGGAAACGTCACATTAAATAGCTTAAGGTGATACTATCAAAAAAAAAAGTGCGGGAAAAGGAAAAGAGGTGAAAATTAAAAAATGCTTTAAAATAAACCAAAAACGCTAATTTATATATATAGTCATAATCAAACATTGCAATATTTACAAAAATCCGTTAAAATATAGCGATCACTAAAAAAATAATATAATGCTATAAATCAAACCTTACTTTAAAATAAACCAAAAATGCTAATTTATATATATAGTCATAATCAAACATTGCAATATTTACAAAAATCCGTTAAAATATAGCGATCACTAGAAAAATAATATAATGCTATAAATCAAACCTTACTTTAAAATAAACCAAAAATGCTAATTTATATATATAGTCATAATCAAACATTACTTTAAAATAAACCAAAACCGCTAATATATATAGTCATGATAATCAAATATTGCAATAGTAAATGTCAAAAGATTAACCCTATGTTAAGGCATTTTTTAAAAAAAAAAATCGTAAATGATATTTACAAAAACCCGTTAAAATATAGCGATCATTAGAAAAATAATAAATGCTATTTTAAAAATATCAGTCCGGTCTATCAACGCTATATACTAAATCAGTATTATAATTTTAAAAAACAATATTTAAAAACTATAATGCTATAAATCAAACATTGAGTTGTAACGTCACATTGAATAGCCAAAGGTTATACTATGGAAAAAAAGAGCGGGAAAAGAAAAAAAGATGAAAATTAAAAAACACTTTAAAATAAACCAAAAACGCTAATTTATATATATAGTCGTAATCAAACATTACTTTAAAATAAACCAAAAACGCTAATATATATAGTCATGATAATCAAATATTGCAATCGTAAATCTCAAATGATTAACCCTATGTTAAGGCATTTTTTTTAAAAAAAAATCGTAAATGATAGTTACAAAAACCCGTTAAGATATAGCGATCATTAGAAAAATAATAAATGCTATTTTAAAAATATCAGTCCGGTCTATCAACGCTATATACTAAATCAGTATTATAATTTTAAAAAACAATATTTAAAAACTATAATGCTATAAATCAAACATTGAGTTGTAACGTCACATTGAATAGCCAAAGGTTATACTATGGAAAAAAAGAGCGGGAAAAGAAAAAAAGATGAAAATTAAAAAACACTTTAAAATAAACCAAAAACGCTAATTTATATATATAGTCGTAATCAAACATTACTTTAAAATAAACCAAAAACGCTAATATATATAGTCATGATAATCAAATATTGCAATCGTAAATCTCAAATGATTAACCCTATGTTAAGGCATTTTTTTTTTAAAAAAATCGTAAATGATAGTTACAAAAACCCGTTAAAATATAGCGATCATTAGAAAAATAATAAATGCTATTTTAAAAATATCAGTCCGGTCTATCAACGCTATATACTAAATCAGTATTATAATTTTAAAAAACAATATTTAAAAACTATAATGCTATAAATCAAACATTGAGTTGTAACGTCACATTGAATAGCCAAAGGTTATACTATGGAAAAAAAGAGCGGGAAAAGAAAAAGAGATGAAAATTAAAAAATACTTTAAAATAAACCAAAAACGCTAATTTATATATATATAGTCATTATCAAACATTGCAATATTTACAAAAATCCGTTAAAATATAGCGATCACTAGAAAAATAATATAATGCTATAAATCAAACAATATCAGTCCGGTCTATCAACGCTATATGCTAAATCAGTATTATAATTTAAAAAAACAATATTTAAAAAGTATGATGCTATAAATCAAACATTGAGTTGTAACGTCACATTGAATAGCCAAAGGTTATACTATGGAAAAAAAGAGCGGGAAAAGAAAAAGATGAAAATTAAAAAATACTTTAAAATAAACCAAAAACGCTAATTTATATATATAGTCGTAATCAAACATTACTTTAAAATAAACCAAAAACGCTAATATATATAGTCATGATAATCAAATATTGCAATCGTAAATCTCAAAAGATTAACCCTATGTTAAGGCATTTTTTTTTTAAAAAAATCGTAAATGATATTTACAAAAACCCGTTAAAATATAGCGATCATTAGAAAAATAATAAATGCTATTTTAAAAATATCAGTCCGGTCTATCAACGCTATATACTAAATCAGTATTATAATTTTAAAAAACAATATTTAAAAACTATAATGCTATAAATCAAACATTGAGTTGTAACGTCACATTGAATAGTCAAAGGTTATACTATGGAAAAAAAGAGCGGGAAAAGAAAAAGAGATGAAAATTAAAAAATACTTTAAAATAAACCAAAAACGCTAATTTATATATATAGTCATAATCAAACATTGCAATAGCATTTATTTAAGTAATTTTTTACTAATATTTTAAGAATTTAAAAAAAATTACCAACTCTCGATCGGATGGATGGTCGTCCGCTCAGGCTAAATTTGGTTCTTCCTCTTCATTACTGCAATACCACAAAACATCAAATTATACTTTTAAGATTTAGGTTTATTATTTTAAAGAAGACGCCAGTAAACAATTAATTTATTCAGGAAATATCACAGCTTGATATGGTCTCTTTCAAATTTATTTTTAAAACTGTGTACTTGGGTCTGACACAAGGTATCTATGACGTAAGATAATTTCCAAGAATTATAGTTTGGATTGGGCCTTTGTCTTATTAAGATAAATGAAAGTGTTAAGTTAAACTTTCAAATTAAAAAAAAAAAACAACTGTAAACCAGCTAATGGACTTTTATGCTTCAAGCCTAACATCGTTATGTATATAATCTTATAATAATGTATTTTGATGTCTAATATGTGTGCACATCTAATATATAAATATATTTATTTATATATTAGATGTGCGCACATACACATAAACATACGTTATTATACATCAAAGTACATTATTATAGGATTATACACGTGGTCTGGGATGGGTTTGAATTTGACAAACAGGCCTACTATGATACATAGAAGGTGAAACGGAATGATAGACAGAATTAGCAACAATAAGTGAATACGCAAATATAATTAAAGAATATATTTTATTAGGCATTCATAATACTGGATGGGGTGGGATGGCAGCTGACATGATAGACTACGTGGGTCGACTACGTCGAAATACATGCACTAGAAAGTAAAAAAAGAATACACCCGTAAATAAATTAAATCATTAATTTATTTATTTTTATAATAAATGACCAAATAATTTTATTTGCGTCTTTAAAGTGTTAAAACTAAAATCTTAAAACTAATACATGTATCGGCACCCATATATATATATATATATATATGAGTACAAGTTGTGATGTATAATATGTTACAGTGCGATTATATTTTTACATCATTAATTTATTATAAATTTTTTGTTATAATTAATTTTAACCATCTTTTGCATTTGATGACTAGTTAGGCTTGAGGCATAAAAGTCCATTAGCTGGTTTATAGTTTTTTTTTTTTTTAAATTTGAAAGTTTAACTTAACACTTTCTTTTATCTTAGTAAGACAAAGGCCCAAATCCGAACTATAATTCTTGGAAATTATCTTACGTCATAGATACCTTGTGTCAGACCCAAGTACACAGTTTTAAAAATAAATTTGAAAGAGACCATATCAAGCTGCGATATTTCCTGAATAAATTAATTGTTTACTGGCATCTTCTTTAAAATAATAAACCTAAATCTTAAAAGTATAATTTGATGTTTTGTGGTATTGCAGTAATGAAGAGGAAGAACCAAATTTAGCCTGAGCGGACGACAATCCATCCGATCGAGAGTTGGTAATTTTTTTTAAATTCTTAAAATATTAGTAAAAAATTACTTAAATAAATGCTATTGCAATGTTTGATTATGACTATATATATAAATTAGCGTTTTTGGTTTATTTTAAAGTATTTTTTAATTTTCATCTCTTTTTCTTTTCCCGCTCTTTTTTTCCATAGTATAACCTTTGACTATTCAATGTGATGTTACAACTCAATGTTTGATTTATAGCATTATAGTTTTTAAATATTGTTTTTTAAAATTATAATACTGATTTAGTATATAGCGTTGATAGACCGGACTAATATTTTTAAAATAGCATTTATTATTTTTCTAATGATCGCTATATTTTAACGGGTTTTTGTAAATATCATTTACGATTTTTTTTAAAAAAAAATGCCTTAACATAGGGTTAATCTTTTGAGATTTACGATTGCAATATTTGATTATCATGACTATATATATTAGCGTTTTTGGTTTATTTTAAAGTAATGTTTGATTACGACTATATATATAAATTAGCGTTTTTGGTTTATTTTAAAGTATTTTTAAATTTTCATCTCTTTTTCTTTTCCCGCTCTTTTTTTCCATAGTATAACCTTTGGCTATTCAATGTGACGTTACAACTCAATGTTTGATTTATAGCATTATAGTTTTTAAATATTGTTTTTTTAAAATTATAATACTGATTTAGTATATAGCGTTGATAGACCGGACTGATATTTTTAAAATAGCATTTATTATTTTTCTAATGATCGCTATATTTTAACGGATTTTTGTAAATATCATTTATGATTTTTTTTAAAAAAAGTGCCTTAACATAGGGTTAATCTTTTGAGATTTACTATTGCAATATTTGATTATCATGACTATATATATTAGCAGTTTTGGTTTATTTTCCATAGTATAACCTTTGGCTATTCAATGTGACGTTACAACTCAATGTTTGATTTATAGCATTATAGTTTTTAAATATTGTTTTTTAAAATTATAATACTGATTTAGTATATAGCGTTGATAAACCGGACTGATATTTTTAAAATAGCATTTATTATTTTTCTAATGATGGCTATATTTTAACGGGTTTTTGTAAATATCATTTACGATTTTTTTTAAAAAAAGTGCCTTAACATAGGGTTAATCTTTTGACATTTACTATTGCAATATTTGATTATCATGACTATATATATTAGCGGTTTTGGTTTATTTTAAAGTAATGTTTGATTATGACTATATATATAAATTAGCATTTTTGGTTTATTTTAAAGTAAGGTTTGATTTATAGCATTATATTATTTTTCTAGTGATCGCTATATTTTAACGGATTTTTGTAAATATTGCAATGTTTGATTATGACTATATATATAAATTAGCATTTTTGGTTTATTTTAAAGTATTTTTTAATTTTCACCTCTTTTCCTTTTCCCGCCATTTTTTTTTTTTTGATAGTATCACCTTAGGCTATTTAATGTGACGTTTCCCGCAATTTTTTTAAGTGTAGTCCCTTCCCAACACCTTTTTAAATTATAGTGCCTCAGGCGATTTACTTTTTTAAAAAATGAGTGTTTCTAGTCGATGACATTTATCGCTTGCATGTGCCAGCAGTGTTTTTGGCTGTTTTCAAATTCAAAATGGCCGCCAAGCGCGTACTATATCAGCACCGATTATTATATATAAATCAAGATTTCAGAATAAAATAAAATCATTTATCAGTGGAGATAAATATTTTGTTTGACTTTTGTGAAAATGAAAACAATATATTCAAAAACAATTTAAAAAAAACAGTTGACACTTTCAAAGTCTATATTTTAATTTATTTTGATCATTTTGAAAAAATAATATTACTTATAGAAAAGTGAGCATTTCATTAGCCCCCTCCCCCCTCTTCCAGTGTTACTTTTTGGGAACTGTTAAGTTTTTTTTATCTCGTGGTAAGTTATTTAAAAGTTGACATTTTATGCATGTATAAGGACTTCCTTACATGTTAAGGATGATTGACATTTATATTAAATTGCAGTTAGTTTATTCATATGTATGTTTAGGTTTTTTTTTTCTCTCTTGTGAAGATCTATTTGTTTAATAGACGAAACCACGAATGTGAAAAAAAATTAGTTATAAAAATATTATCTTCATAGCTATACGTTTATTCTATTTTGATTGTAATTACTATTATGGTGTTAGGCAGTATAATTGTAAGTACCTATTTATATATGTATAATTAAATTCGTGTCTAACAGTTTTTGATTTATTTTAAAAAAAATCTATTTTCAAAATATATATTTAAAAAAGCATATATTCTGCAAAATATTTTTATCACGTAAACATACACACACATATATATAGTCGTTATAAGATCCTTGTGCATTCTAAAACTTTTATAATTTCTACTATATATAATAAAATGTTCCTTAAAATAAATAAAAAACATTAGAAAAGAAAGTTTAATAGTAGTAAGACATTCATTTATTTTATTTTTTTAAAGTAAAATCTTTATTAACAAAAAACAAAAATTATATACATTTTTAGAAACAAAAAGAATAATTTACCCTCCCTCAGGTTATAACTTAATAAAACTCGAAATGTTGAACAAAGGAATCAAGAATAGAATGAATCCATCTATTCTTGGTAGCTCTAATGTTTATAAGAATACCTTTGTCAACATTGCTGATAATTGAGAGTAAAATTAATTTATCAGCCAGATGGAATGTAGCACTTAAGAGTTATTAAACTCATAATTAATTATACAAGGTGGATTCATTCTATTCTTGATTCCTTTGCTCAACAGAGTTTTTTTAAGACATAGGCTGAGAGAAGTGAATTACTCCCTTTGTTTACATCAAGGGTCCCCAACCTTTTTGCATTTAAGAGCACATTCTATAATACCGGCCAGGTGGCGGGCATCATTTATTTTTTCAATGTATATTTATAGTTGGATATTGTTAATAATACACCTAATGTACAAAATTTTTTTTTATTTCAAAAATTAAATTTTAACATATAATTAACGTTTATATTTTTACACTGTAAAAGTATAGTATGCGCTACAATTTGATTACAATACAATAATTTATAAGAAATTTTTAAAATTAAATTCATTTGTAACAGATAAATAATTTTTTATCATGTTTGGATAGCGGCCGGCACATGTAAAATGGTCTGCGGGCGCCATGTGCCCACAAGCATAGGGTTGGGGACCCCTGGATACATTGAGCTCTGTTTCATTTTAAGTTCATACATTTTTACAGTAATTATTTACATATAAATTTTAAATTACAGATCTTTCTACTTGTTTACATATTTTTTTTATAAGTTTCTTTTTTAATTAATACTTTTTTTATTGTTGCATTTTCATTTACCATTGTCAAACTTCCTCCACACACAACTTTGATGCCATCCATTTCAGATAAATACACTTATGATTATTACTAATCATTTTCGAAACTAGATTTTATCTCTAGCACAGATATAAACTTTAAACCTCAGTTAAAGATTAATATATCTGATTTTTTAATTTTACACACACGGAGTTATTCACCTTTCTCTGTCCCGTATGTAATCTCTTTATAGATATAATAAACATCTCCATACTTCCCCATTCTTTTTAAATACATATAAAGATATAATAAAAGACAAATGACTCCCAAGATGCATTTTGTACTGAACCAGCACTCATCAGTTGGCCCAGGTCACAATCTCTCATATACATCTTTATTATATGTAAAGTATTTATCTAGAGTAAATTGTTACATTTTCATTTACCATTGTCAAACTTCCTCCACACAACTTTTACGCCATCCATTTCAGATAAATACACTAATGATTATTAATAATCATTTTCGAAACTAGAGTTTATCTCTAGCACAGATATAAACTTTAAACCTCAGTTAAAGATTAATATATCTGATTTTTGTATATACTTTTTAATATACTTTTTTTATATATTATTTCCGTAAGTCACATGGAGACAGAACAGTGCTTGACCATTTTTTTTTCCATTATTTTTTTTTTTGGAAGGAAAGGGGAATGTATTTGATACAGTTATTAAGGTATTTTATACTGATCATTATATTGTTTTTTTAACCAATTATAATTTTTATTATCAAAAATCATTTTGAACCTTATTGTCCACATAGTTTTTAAAGCATGAAGCAAAAACATCATTATCTTTTAATATTGTTTGTTATTTCCCCTTTTAAATTTATGTAGAGAGCATGAAATACTTTTGATCTTAAGAATTTAAATGTTTGGCATTCTTCAAACATTTGAAAAGAGGTTTCCTCTTTCATCTTGCAAAAAATACATGAAGACTGCAAATTTATTTTTAGCCAACCATTTAAATAAACCTTTGATGATAAAAAGTCATTTAAGAATTTGAATCAGATCTATGATTGTAGAGCATATATTTTGTGAAGATTCTTGATAACCTTAATCACTTCACCTGTCCAAGTGTACTGAACATTGTTTATTAATTTTTTTCAATGTTAACCAAGCTATTTAAATTGAAGTCACCCTGTGAGTCTTTATATGCTACAAATAAGTTATCATAAAATGAACTTTTTTTTTTTAATTTTATTACTTAAATTTGTATCTGGTGATGGTGGACTGATACTTTTGTCTTGTATTATATTAATATATATTTATGCCTTTATGTATGATACATATAATTTGGGATCAATAAGATTGAAGCCTCTTTTCAATTGCTAATTGTAATACTGAAATTGATAATAGGTGTGAAGATTTCCCCCAAATATAGTCCTTTGCTATCTGATTCAATTTATTTACTGTTATAGTGAAAACACTCATCCATGGTGCATAATAAATTAGAAATTTCCATGGCAATAGCAGTAAAAATTCTTCTTTTAGTAATTTCATAAAGCTTAACTGATGAGAAAGATTTAAATTTTTTAATTGATTTTATCAATTACCATCTTGTTTAAATATTGATTAAATTCCTAAAATTAATGATGGAATTGCTTGGAATTCTTATGGCATCGTTCTACCTGTAGCCAGTTGCCAAGCTGCAAATGTTAATGATTGTATAGAGAATCCTGTTTCTCTTTGAAAACTATTTAGGATATTCATAACAATTTGAATATTCTGAAAAATTATTATTACATCATCAATAAAAACTATTTCCATTTTCTTTACACCTAAATGATAAAAAAGACAAAGACTTAACATCTGGTTTTCAATATCTTTGACCATCTGATTTATAAATACTGTAAAGAACAGAACAGCTAATGGTGATCCTCATATTTCTGGTTCTGGAGTAAAAAATTGTGAGTATCTCATATAGTTTTTAATTGAGATTCTGCTATTTTTTATATACCATTGCCTAAACTAAATACCTATGTTTTAGTAACAATTGCTTTAGAGTTTTAAATAAGTATGCCCAATTTACCAAAATCAAAAGCTGATTTAAAATCAATTTTTATTGCAAATTATTCTGTCAATTTAAATTCTATGACATAACTGCTTCTTGAATGTTCAAAAATGCATTCACTGCTCTTTTCCCTTTTATAGCATGATGTGCAATTGATAGTTTTTTTTATTTATCAACTGATGTAATCTTTTCACAATATTCTACCTAATACTTTGGAGTCAATAGCTTCAATGGAAATATGCATTAGATCTGCTAGAGTTGGTGTCTTTTTAGCTCTTTCTTTTATTACACTAAACATTATTCTTTTATTAATATGTGGCCAATTTTTTTATAATGCATCTGATTATAAAAAGTCCATATTGCTGGTATCAAGACATAATCTAAGTGTTTATAAATCAATAAAGGGATCACATCATTTGCAAGAGTTATTAACATCTTCTTTATACTCACCTGTAATAATGCTTTCATATGTTTTTATTTTACTTTCAATCTTAATCGATCTTTATTTTTAATATCTTAAAAATATACTTGACAACATGTAAACCAAGTATAAGTTTATTTTAAACTCTAGCATTGTAGAAATATCTTTTGTATGGGGTATATGAATTTTAGCATAATTAATCTCTGGTTTTTAGAGAAATTGTAAAATAGGGATTAGCTTGCTTTTTTTTTTCAAAAAAAGAATTTTATTAACTAAATCAAAAAAGAATACAATGACAAATCAATATTTGGTCTCGAGACTTCTGCTAATTAGATTTCTGCCAGATGGCCTGATGCTGGTAACTGAAGATCTTGGGTTGCAAATTCTTACTAGACTAGGTCTACGCTAGCCCAGGATTCAATGTGTAGCCAGTCTGATGCAAGAAGCCAGTCTTTATTATGAGTACTTCTTAATAGTTTTAAGAAGATATCACTGACATTGTTATTTGCCTGTCCAAAGATGTACTTGAACCTGGTGAGCCAGACTCTAAAAGTGAGAAAAATGGATGCTCTGATGGTTGAAAATATGCCCATCTTGATGGCGTTTTGAATACAAAGCTTGTTTCTATAGTCTATTGAAACTTTTTGGTGGATGAAAGTTCTGAGTGGGCTAAGGAATGGGAAATCATGTAGGAGATGGGTAATGGTTTCATCAGCTGTTGAGAAAAGCTGACACTGTGAGTTGAGATTAGCAAAACCTCTCCTATAGACCAGGAAGTGGCTTGTGGGTAGGGAGGAGAGGTAAATTAGTTTCAGGAGAAAATCTATGTTTGGATTCCCAAAACCAATTTTTGGATCTGAGAATTAGCAGTTTATTGTTTAGCCCCAGAGAGTTTAGAGATGGAGTAAGGTTTGGGTATTTAAGTTTGTAAATTTCCCAGTACATTGTCTTTGATTCTAGGATAGGTTTTGATAGCCTTATTGTCCTTGTTATGTATATCCATAAATTTGACAACCATTTGCTGCAGAATGGTGGCATTTTTTTTGTTAGATTTTCTTGCTGAATTTGTTGATATAATTTATCATATTCCTCCTGCAGATTATTAATTAGTTCATAATTTGGTTTAAAAGGTAATAATAATTGGAGCATAATCCTTTGTTAATTGGATTTTGTGACTAAAGTTTTTAGCTTTTTTACCTGCATAATTCTTTTTTTTTTTGTTATTCCATGCTATGCAACCCAATAGATTTGAACTTCTTGTAAAATAATTAATTATGACTAAAGTATTAAATATTTGTTCTACTGTAAATGTAATGCCAACTGTTACATTTTTTCTTAAGTAATATTTGTGAAGTTATTATTTTTCTCGTCATCATAAATTACTAGTTGTATATTTGAATGGTCAGTAAATCTTCATCAATACTTCATTTATTCTAGCATTATTTAATTTATGCCCTGAAACAACAACAAAAAAAAAAAAACAAATCAATGAGTGATGAAATTATTTGGATTATATCTTGCAATGAAAAGATGGGCATCTCTTTCAATATACTTTAATTTCTTTGGAAGATCTTGATATGTACAATTAAGATCACCACCCAATATTATCATATCTGGGTACTGGAGCAATTTGTTTTGAACATCATGTAAAACATTAAAAATATCTTTGTTTTTGCTATGGAATAAACTGCATACTTTTTGAAAAATAAAAGAAACAATTATATAATTTGCCTACAAAGTTAAAATCTTAAGAAGAAGAAGGAAGAGGAAAAAAAGAAGATGAAGAAGATGATGACAAAGAAAAATATGAAGAAGAAAAAACACACAAAGAAGATGAAGAAGAAAAAGATGAAAAAGAAGACAAAATAGAAGATGATAAATGATAACATTATAGAATGGTGGCTTTATGTCACCCAAAAGAAAAAATGGTGACATTCATGCCAAAAATACACAATATAGAGTTTACTAATTATATATAGTACAGTATACAATATTAACCATCACATGATCACATTTCCTATACTAGCACATTAATTGTTGATAAACAGAGCAAAACTCTCCATACAGTATTGCCACCTATGCTAAACAGAGTAATCAATGGTTGCCAGAAGGCTTGTGCATAAAATCCGTATCTAATGCCTACTCATCCAATATCCCCAGACTAGTTTCTGGCTTGTGGCCTTTGTCAGTGAGGAGCTTTGGATCTGAGAGCACTGCATCTAGATCTTAGGATCTAATGCAACCCTCTAGCAACCACCTTTTATCTCTACTTAACTACAAACTATGAGAATGAAATTGAAAACACAAAAAATATTTTCAATCTAAGCTCAATAGCTTATATAGTCATATGGGTCTGAACTCAGTTCAGCACCCATACATTTTGGTGTCTTTGGCTCTTTTACAACCATAGCCACCACTATCCTATTAGGCAGGATTGGTGTTAAACCATTAAGCATCACATGATCACATTTCCTATACTAGCACATTAATTGTTGATAAACAGAGCAAAACTCTCCATACAGTATTGCCACCTGTGATAAACAGAGTAATCAATGGATGCCAGAAGGCTTGTGCATAAAATCCGTATCTAATGCCTACTCATCCAATATCCCCAGACTAGTTTCTGGCTTGTGGCCTTCATCAGTGAGGAACTTTGGATCTGAGAGCACTGCATCTAGATCTTAGGATCTAATGCAACCCTCTAGCAACCACCTTTTATCTCTACTTAACTACAAACTATGAGAATGAAATTGAAAACAAAAAATATTTTCAATCTAAGCTCAATAGCTTATATAGTCATATGGGTCTGAACTCAGTTCAGCACCCATACATTTTGGTGTCTTTGGCTCTTTTACAACCATAGCCACCACAATCCTATTAGGCAGGATTGGTGTTAAACCATTAAGCATCACATGATCACATTTCCTATACTAGCACATTAATTGTAGATAAACAGAGCAAAACTCTCCATACAGTATTGCCAACAATTAATGTGCTAGTATGGAAATGTGATCATGTGATGCTTAATGGTTTAACACCAATCCTGCCTAATAGGATAATGGTGGCTATGGTTATAAAAGAGCCAAAGACACCAAAATGTATGGGTACTGAACTGAGTTAAGACCCATATAACTATATCAGCTATTGAGCTTAGATTGAAAATATTTTTTGTGTTTTCCAATTTCATTCTCATAGTTTGTAGTTAAGTAGAGATAAAAGGTGGTTGCTAGAGGGTTGCATTAGATCCTAAGATCTAGATGCAGTGCTCTCAGATCCAAAGCTCCTCACTGACGAAGGCCACAAGCCAGAAACTAGTCTGGGGATATTGGATGAGTAGGCATTAGATACGGATTTTATGCACAAGCCTTCTGGCATCCATTGATTACTCTGTTTAGCACAGGTGGCAATACTGTATGGAGAGTTTTGCTCTGTTTATACAATATTATGGTATTTTGATTATAAAATTAAAATATGATTAATGCATAGTAATTTATTTAATTTTCATCCAATATCTTTGCAAAGACAATCAGTACATTCACTAATGACATATTTAGTGCAAAGTTTCATGACTACAAAAATAAACCAAGTACTTTATTCAGTACAATAAGTAATCAAAAATCTATTTTAATGATATACAATAACCAAATGCATCAATCTTATGTTTTAAAATGTGTGCATTAGCTTAAAAACTAATATTCACTCAGTTTGGAATAAATTATTATAATTTGTAAAGTAATTATAAAATTTAGTTATGCATTATGCAATCAAAGTCACTAAATATAAGTGTAAAATATCATTTACTATACAGTATTTGCTTAATTTTAAATGATAATATCATATCATATAATAGTAAATTGTCCAAGCACTTTACCACTGTTACACAATGCTTTATTTACCACCCTTTCTTACAGTTTAGTTTCGGTTGCCCCAGAAATCTTTTTCAGAACATTATATCTCCTAACTTCAATTGAAACTGTAAACTGTAAGAAAGGATGATAAATATACCATTATGTTACAGTGGTAAAGGGCTAGGACAATTTAGTATTATAAGAAAAAAGTAGTTATTATACTTCTTGAAGATGTAATATCATAATTTGTTTCAGAGATATCCAAGCCAAAGGAGGCATTATTGCAAATGTAAAAAAATACAGTTCCAAAAAAAATAAATAATAATAATACAAATTTTATTAAACTTAGAGCTAAAAATAAATTCTGTTCATATACTATACTATTAATAATGAATTATAAATTGTGAATTATATTAGCTAAAATATTCAGTTAACTAACTTTGAATTAAAACTTTTCAGTCAAATTAAAACTGATATTATTATTAATATAAAGGGAAACAGGAAATGATTTTATGAATTATGCAATTATTAATCTATTTTATATAATCAAAAATTACTAAATCTAAGTTAAAAAATAATATTTATTTGCTAGATTTTAAATCATAATCTCATAATTTATTTCATATATATGCAAGACAGTGACAACAGTATATCAAACTTAAATTATAGCACTGAAAAAAGAATTTAAATTTTATTCAGCATAAAAAGAAAGTTTGGCTATATATTAGTAATAATTAATTTTAAATTGTGTATTAGTATGTATTAACTAAAATATTCAGAGGAGCAATTTTAAATTAAGGCTTTCATGTAGGATAATTTCAGTCAAATCAAAATTGCCTATTATCATAAATATATTTTTAATAAAAAGAAAAAAAAAAGGGAGAAGGAAGATAATTTTATGGATTATGCATTTAATAATAAATGTAAAATGCAATACAAATAAATTGAAGAATTTGTTAATTTTTATTATTTTGTTATTATAACAAACTATTATTCAAAAATTGTAAGATCATTTCAAGAAAATGGCTACTATGCATAATAAAATGTGTTATCTCATGGCATAAAAAGACCTATAAATTAGCATATTTATATATAGTGTAACGGGCACAGATGACGTTACATTGTTTTTTTATTTTTAAACATGAAAAAAATAAAAGTTCGCAAATAAAAACTTTTTTAAGAATTAAAAATTGAAAATTAAAAAATCATCTTAAACTCATATATATATATATAAAATTGCACAGATAAAAAAAAAAACTTATTAAAATAAAACTTTATTAAAAATAGAAAATGTATTTTAAAAACAAAAACTTAAAAAGATTTAATTAAAGATAAAAATATATCTTCAAGAATGTAGATAAATTAATTAATCTTTTGTAAAATGGAAATGATTAATTTAATTAGTCAAATGTAAACTAGCCTTGGGCATTTAAATGTATAAGCATCGGTCAGATAGGAAAACAATAGAAACTAATAGCCAATGAATAAAAAACAATGGAATCGGACCTCAGCGAAAGGACCATCACATCGTCGTGATGTAATGTCCACTGGATCTGAAGAGCTACTATAAAAAGTGAGTGGAATAATAATTATTACACAAGAGGATATCTATGTGTTAGTGCAGAGTTGGAGGTGAAGGGATTGAAAGACGCACTTTCAGTTCCTTCAGTTGTTAAAAAAAAATGATGAAACATTGTTTTCTACATTGAGGATCAGCTAAAGTGAAAAACCTCTGGATGAATAAATAAAATGGCCAACAGGATATCAATATATTTAGGACAGCATGGGAATTCACATTTAAATGGCAAGCCACGGATAAAACTGGACATTTTAAAAATCGTAAGAACTTTATGAACATTTTCAAAACAAACTCTAAATTCTAAACCTTTCAGAAATTATCGCAATAGTAATTCCTATCTGACCAAACTAAATTATTTATTAATTAGTTTATAATTTTATTTGATGTATTTCTTTTTTGTAAAATCATTTCCATTTTTTTTTTTGTCCTTAAGTTTTATTTATGATTTTTGTTTTGCGGTAAATTAAATTATATAAATGTTAAACTTAAGTCGGGCGTGAATGGCTATATAGATTTGTAAAGTTATATTAGGGAAGGATAATCTTGGGTTTTTTGTTTCATAGTTGAATTAGGTCAATGGATTGGATATATTGGTGTAATCAGTAGATGAAGTATGAGGTTCGCTATGGGCAGAATCGCTTTATACGCCGCACACATTCGTTTTGCCTATGGGAGGAATTATAAGATGGAGACCACAGTTCCTTCCTATAAAGTTTTTTTTATTGCTCTTCTTGTCAGATAGATGTAGTATTCCTATCTGACAAGAGGTAATTTCTTCTCTTAACCTTTTGTGCTGCCGTATTTCGTATTACATTGAATGCATCAATATATCAGATAAATTGACATTAATTTGACTGCGAACTTTTGGCCTAAGGTTAAATAAGGATAGAATATTTTCTTTCAAATGCAAATCTATGTAGTCTATTCATACTCAACACTCTAAATAAAAATGTATTAAATTTAAGTTGGGTATGGACGTTGCATGGATTCGTTATCGGTTAATTATGTTTTTGGTTTTCATATTTGATCAAAATATATATACATTCGGTAAATAATGATACCTTACGGTGAGTATCTAAAATGTATTTATTCGGATGTCTTTTAATTTATTGGTGTCTCTGCAGTATCTTATGATGAATACCATTGGGTTTCTTGTATTCTCTGTGCAATTGTCGGTATCAATGACTTTGTATTTTGATCGTTTATGGTTATTTTGAAATGTTTTTTAACCATGTAATCTATGTAACCGATCTATACTCAACATTATAAAACAAACTTTTATAAATCCATCTGTGTGAACTTAATTAAAATGTAAACTTATAATATTATAAAAATTAAAATGTAAATTTAAATTCTAAAATCAAATTAAAATCTAAAATAAACATACTAAAATAAAAATGTTAAATTTTATATATATGTGCATAAATAAATGTTTGTATGTTAATTACTGGCAGTGGCTTATTTTATTCTTTTTTTATATATTCTTAGATAAGATTTTATTATAAGATATAAATCTCTGCTGTTCCACTGAGCTAGTGACAATGGGCTAACGACAGGATATCAAAATATATAAAAAAAAATTTTTAACTTACGTATCTGCCTACTATATAAATTTTTCTAGGTTCAAATGCCTAGATGGCGCCCTGTAGTGCAGTTTATGTTAAGTCAAACTCTCTAGATCATTATAATAATGTTGTTTATTTAGATATGCATTATTTAGGCATGATTATCTGATGATTAAACTAATTACAGTAATTATTATTTTATTTACTTTAATAGGACCCAATATAATGTGGACTCATGACACATATCCTTTTAAAGATTAACATGTATATGCATATATTTGTGCATTTATATACAATGTTTTGAAAATAATTTTCTTTTATTTCAGTACCTCTTGATTTCTTTTAATACTAAATTAATTTTATAATCCATGGTTTTAATATAATTTTAATAATAATCATCAATTGCTTAAGATCATCTTTTTGAACTATATGTTATCAGATGGTATCATCAAATTTAAATATTTCAAAAGTGAAATATGTCCCAGACAGACTTGATTAATACACTTACTAAAAAATATACACAATTGTGCCATTAATCAACATCTTAAACCAAGTACATCACATGATCACCATTTCATATGCTTACTTATAAATGTTATTGAAACAGGCAAAACCCTCTACATGCATTGCTGACAGAGTAATTAATGGATGCCAGAAGTCTTGTGCATAAAATCCCCAATCTAGTGTCTACTCATCCAATATCCCCAGACTAATTTTTGGCTTGTGGCCTTCGTCAGTGAGGAGCCTTGGATCTGAGATCATTGCACCTGTGGTCATTAAAGACCAAAGACATCAAAATGTATAGATACTGAACTGAGTTCAGATCTATATGACTATATAAGCTAATGAGCTTGGATTAAAAATATTATACTGTTTCTAAATACTCATAGTTTTGTAGTTAAGTAGAGATAAAAGGTGGCTGCTGGAGGGTTGAATTAGATTCTAAAATCTAAGTGCAATGCTCTCACATCCACCGCTCCTCACTGATGAAATCTACAAGCCAGAAACTAGTCTGGGGATATTGGATAAGTAGGCACTAGATGGCGATTTCATGCACAAGCCTTCTGGCATCCATTGATTACCATGTCTTGCACTGAGTGGCAATACATATAGAGAGTTTTGCCTGTTTTTAAACCAAATACATAAGAACAATTTCAATCATTTCCAGTTAAGGTTCAAGCTATGATGTATAAAATAATAACACTTTAAAAATAAGCAAATGTAACAGCTTAATTAAAATAAACCTCACATTTTAAGATTTATAAATTCACTATCTCAAATCTCATTGTTACTCATAATACAGAAAATGTTAACTGTTCTTGGGACTTATATAATCCATAGAAAATTATTCTCTCAATTCGTAAAACTAATAGCACAAATATATATGAATTTTACCTCTAAAATCACTTCCTGAGTATCCAATATGAAAGATATTGACAATAAAGTATAATTTTTTTACACTTTATATGTTCATTATCTTTTTTAACTAGACTTTATTAGGCCATTTATATATTTTAAATATCTCTATAACCTTTCCAAAATTAATGATTCATCAATTATTTCAACTTTAATTAATAATAAGATTTATTTCCAAATCAATATAACTTATTGCTCCTATTCTTGCTGCACAATCTGCATATGTATACCCACACACACACACTTACTTATTCATGCACTTATATTGAATAATATTTTTTATTTCCATAAGTAAGAAGTTTGTTTAATTAAAAAATTTTTTTAATTGATTTTTTTTTTTCATATGTCGTATGCGTTGACCAGGAAGCGAACTCGAGCAGCTGCTTGGAAGGCAGCTATGCTAACCACTCGGTCACCAACGCTTGACTAATTTATAATGTAAATTTTTATTTTATCACATGTATACTTTTTATTATTTATGAAGTTAATCTATCTACTAAAGCAAGCCTTTTTCATTAATCACTTTAAATTTTTTAAACCCATTTATATTTTTATTTTTACTGTGAATTAAAATAATATTGCAATACATTTAAATCTAAAATCACAGCTTAATATTCATAAATTTGACATGTAAAACAAAATATATTATTTCAACTTTTCAAACAAAGATAATATTGAAACATGTTAAATTTACATCGAAAGCCAGAAATACATTTAAATTAGTCATACTTTACATTATCAAAGCTAATATTAATTAATTATGTAAGCTGAATAAGACTAACAGTACTTAAGTTATCTCTTCCCCCATTATATCTTCTCATATTTGAAATGTGTTACCTGAACAATACATAAAAATATGATATAAAATATTATAAATATATATATATTTATTATATAATAAAATGAAACTACGATAGAGAGAACAAAATTGAAATTTATAATCATGATATACAATTAAATATTTGATTGATATTTTGCTCCTGTGAAAGTTCTAGTAAAGTAAAAGTTGGTATAGAATGACTTACTTATAATTTTTTTAATGTATACATTTTTCACAACTGATTATATATATATATGTGTGTGGAGATGGTAATCTGGACAAACTGATGAGTGCTGGTTTAGCACGAAATACGTTTATTGGTGATCATTTATCTTTTCAACATGTGTGTGGTCAGGTGGGTCAGCAATATAAGATGGCACTGTGAGTTGTGGGTCATGTGAAAGTCTGAGTTCAAATCCCGCATATAAATTAATAATGTAAATACTTATGAATGGATTTTACAGACAACTTTTAAAACAGTAATCATCATCATCATCAATAGTAGTCTGTCCAATAGACAGGTCCAGAGAGTAGTCACTACATCAGTTCATCCATTCTTCCATTCCATTCTCTTCCTTGCCCATTTCCTCAATTCCACATAATCCTTTCCATCTCGTATATCATCCAATAATGTCCATCTCTTCCATCCTTTCTTTTTATTTCCACTCACCATTCCTTCCAAAACATCTTTCATTAAACTATAATCTTTTCTTAATATATGTCCAATCTAGTTTCTCTTTCTCTCTCTGATATTTTCAGTCAATCTTCTTTCCTCATTAACTCTTTTCAAAACTTTTTCATTTGTTATTTTATTCACCCAACTGATTTTTTCCATTTTTCTCCATGTCCACTTCTCAAAAGCTTCCAATCGTTTCTTAATTCTATTACTCAATGTCCATGTCTCACAACCACACATTAATACACTCCACACATAACATTTAATTAATCTCTTCCTTAATTCTCTTTCCATAGGTCCACAAAATATCTTCTTTCTTTTTACAAATGTCACCTTTGCCAATGCTATTCTTCTTTTAACTTCATCTTCACTTCTTCCATCCTCACTCAACCAACAACCCAAATATCTAAATCCCTTCACCTGTTGAACCATGTCATCATGGATTTCAATTTGCAGTTGTTTTGCATCTCTCCCTATCCATAAACACTTAGTCTTTTCAATATTAATCTTTATTCCATATGTCATACATCCTTCTTCCAATTTATTCAACATATTCTGAAGATTCTTTTCTTCCTCAGCAATAAAAGCCATATCATCTGCAAATCTTATACCCTTTATTTCTCTCCCTCCAATATTTGCTCCTCCACAGTCCAAATAATTATTTAGCATATCTTCTAAATAAATATTAAACAAAACAGGTGACATACTACATCCTTGCCTAACTTCACTTTCTATATTCACTTCATCAGTCTCATTACACCCAAATCTAACTCTTATTCTTTGACCATTATACATATTCCATATCAATCGTCTTTCTTTCCAGAATACTCCTTTATCTCTTAAGATAGACATCAGTTTATTCCAGCTTACTCTATCAAATGCCTTTTCTAAATCTACAAAACATATACCAATTCCTTTATCTCTTTCAATATATCTTTCTGCAATTGTCCTAACAATACCAATAGCATCTCTTGTGCTTTTCCCTTTCCGAAAACCAAACTGTTCTTCAGCAATATAATAGTCAACCTTCCCATAAATCCTTTGAGTTAAAATCCTCAATAACACCTTAGAAACATGAGACAATACACTTATTGTCCTATACTCTTTACATTTAACAGCTTTCTTCTTTTTAGCAATTGGAATCACTATAGTTCTTAAAAAATCTTCAGGCCAAACTCCACTATTATATATCAAATTGCAAAGTCCAACTATTTCCTTCATAGTAAATTCTCCCATTTCTCTCAAAAATTCTATAGGTACTGCATCAAATCCAATAGCCTTACCATTCTTCATTTGTGCAATTGTCTTTCTTACTTCATCTGGCAGTATGTCCATACCTCTATCATCCATTGCAACATCTTCATTTTCAAGTTTATAATTAATTAAATTATTTCCTCTACTAAACAGATATCAAATATATTCTTCCCATCTTTTTAATATATCATTACTATCGGTTAACCTTCTTCCATTCTTATCTGCAATCTCACTTGCTACCCATGTCTTTTTCTCCCAAGAAATACTTTGTATTCTATCAAATGCCAGATCATATCTTTTCATCTGTTGAAGCCTTTCTATCTCTTTACATTCTTGCTCCAACCATTTTTATTTTGCTAAATGTGCTTTTCTTCTTAATTCATTATTAAATTTCCTATATGCCTTTTGCCCTTCCTCAGTATTTACATTCTTCCACCATCTCCGCACTTTCATCTTTTCCAACATACCTTCAGTTATCCAAGGTCTTTTAGCTATTCTTGCATGAATAATACCTATCTCATTTTTTGCTATTTTCAAAAATCCCTCTTTAATTCTATTCCAACACTCATCAGAGCTATTAATATATTTCCCATCCTGAACAATTCTTTTAAATTCATTTTCACATACCTAACCAAATTTTCCTTTTTTAATTTGTTCAATTTATCCAAGTCCCATCTTGTGTATCTTTTCCCTCTTTTAATTCTTTTTAAACTCAACTTTAATTTAGCCATCACCAAATTATAATCCGAATCTATATCAGTACCAGGCAAAGCATGTGAACCCTTAATAGCATTCTTATATCTATTCTGAATCAATATATAATCAATTTGATAACGTTCTTTGTTACCTGGAGCTTTCCATGTATACAATCTTCTAATATGATTTTTAAAACAAGTGTTTGCAATGACAAACCCATTCTCTTTACAAAATTGTACAAGTCAACTATCCCTTTCATTTCTTTTTCCAATACCATAATTTCCAACAATTTTCTCTTCCCTACCTTTCCCCACTACAGCATTCCAATCCCCCAATAGCATTATACATGCATTTTTTCTTCACATCAAATACTTCTATCTTCTCATACATTTCATCAATTTCAATATCATCATGAGTACAAGTTGGCATATAAACTTGTATAATTACCAATCCCTAGGACTTGCATTTATTCTCATCACCATCAGCCTATCCTTAATACCATCAACCTTTGCCACACTATTCCATATTTTCTTCCTCACAGCAATGCCAACTCCATTAATTGACCTATCACCACCTGAATAAAACAACTTTACATCTCCACTACTTTAATTCTCCACATCCCTCCCACCTCACTTCACTTAATCCCATAACATCAATATTATTCAAATGCAACTCTCTTTTCAAATTCTCCAATTTCCCACCTTTCCTCAAAGATCTAACATTCCACATTCCAATTCTCAGTGTATCCCCTCTCAATGAATTATATTTATGAGGATTTCACAGGTTGATGACCTGAGTAGCCTCATGTCCACTCCTGCCGGGCAAGACACCAAAGTTATTCTTAACTAAGATCTCAACACCAAACATAATGATTCCTGTAGACGTACTCATAATAAAACAAGGGAATTATAAGACAAAGTGGTTTCCCGTTGCCTTCTTTGCCCAGCAATAACCTCTATAATAGGCTTTGCTAGCCAAATCCCAAAAAATGAAAATCCAACTACCGCTTCCTCCTCATCGCTGTCACCTCTAGTGATCTTCCGCTGACTTGGAAGAATGTCGTTTCTGACCCAGCACCCAGCAGGGTGTTGACTTATTTAATGGCGGTCAACACTCACCATTATACATCCACCATCATAGGAATTGTGGCACTTTATAGAAGTAAACATGCCACTGTCTCCTTCACCACTTCCTGATAGTGAATGTTGTCCCATTGTCAGCGACTGCTTATTTACAGTACTCTGCTTATTCGCAGCTAACCTTCATATCTGAAGGCCATACCTCTATCCGCAACCTGGGGATGCTCTGGGTGGCATTATCTCAAATTCATAAAAATAGTTTGCAATTTTATCTATAATTTTTTAAAGAAATTTTTTGCACAAAGTACGATTTAATGTCTAATTTAAAAAAATCTCAAGGTTTCCTGGAAATATTCTCAATACTTTTACATTATTATTGAAAAATACTAAATTATAATTAAGATATGCTTGTGGTAGATATTTCATCTCCAACGGTAAAATTAGGTTTTATTGGAGACATGTCTATAACAAAGATCGAATGTTCACCAATCAGATGAAGAAATATATGGGATACCATTCAGATCTTAGAGCATATAATAAAATAGAGAGATACAATATTTTTTAAGTTCTTCTTCATGAATTTTTGTTTAATTACTGTTTAATTATCCACCATTCAATACTGAAGCAATGGATCTGAAGCCCGATCCATGCTTCACATCTTCCTATAAACTTAATTAGTATTGTAGACCTAAATTGAGTTTATAGTTCAATATCAGCAGGGTTTTGCATTAGAGTTAAAAATAATTATGCTTATTAAATGTGTATTACAGTTAAATATTTTATTTTAAATAAATTTCATTCTATTGATAATAATTGCTTAACCTATTAGTCAAACATATATATACATCTAGCGTATATATATGAGTTAATGCAAAATTCTGCTGAAATAAGATGCTTATTCTATTGTAAAATAATAATATATTGTTGTTCAAATTTTATTAAAATATTTAGTATGATTTGATTTTGAGATAAGCCCACCAACATTTCTGAAAGAATGTATATTTTAATTAGTGAGCCGTTCAAGTCTAATTAAAGATGGCATTTTCTTTCTTGCTTTGTAATTAATAGAATTCCAACTTTAAAGTAAGAAAGTTAGAGTAAAAAATTGAAGTTATTTTTAGAACGTGTTGTTTTGAAACAAAGCAGCAAGGGGGGGCTTATCAAGATCTCAGATCATACAAACAATGGAAGGTAGCTGGCAGAGAAAGTATAAATAGTAGGGAGAACAAAAGAGATTATTATTCAGACTTTTCTTTTTGAAGGAGTCAGTTGATTCTGATTTTGCTTGTGAAGGCGATTTATTAAGATTTTTCTTGCTGTTTTATTTCCAAGTTTTCTGGAAAGTGCATTCAGATTTCTCTTGGGAGAAATCCGTCAGATTTTGCTTCACATTTAGCTTGTGCTTCAAAAAAAGTTATACAGCTGTCATTTTCAAACAATGGAGAAGTTGGAACCTGCTCCAGTTAAAACCAACCGTATTTTGAGGAAAATGGATATGCTTGGCTAGGCAAATCATAGCTTTGCCTATCGCCGAGGTTCCTAAATACCATCCAAAAATGCCTTAACATCCAATCAATAACCATATGAACTCTATGCCGTGTCTGGAGAACTTTTCATGGAAGCCATACTTCATATTTTCATTGTCCGGACAAACACCTATCGTCGGTCGGATCAAGCCACGGACGCCGTAGGGAACATCACGGAAAAAGGACGGTATCGTATCTACTATATTCAACTATCTCGTATGCTACTTTTGATTCATATTGTTTTATTGTTGTATTGAAATATATGTCTTTGCTATGTAAACATTTTATGAATTAACCTTAAATATATTTTGGGATCATCTAGCTATATGTAACCTTTTTACCTTCGCTATTCTTCCTTACTAACCATTGTAAATATTTAGTATTTCGTTGCGGTTAAATTTAATAGTTAACTTTTTGTCATTTGAAATCTCTTTCCAATTTTATTTATGTTGTTAATTAAATCCAAGTCAGTTGCTTTTGTGTGCCAACTTGATCTCTTTGATAACGCCTCTCTTGTCCGCCATTAGCTTTACGTATATCTGTTTTAACTATATACGTTTTAAATAAATTTTAAACACGGTTTTTAGCGCAAAGCCATAAGAAATGCTTTGCGAAAGGTTTTTATTATCTATCGTACGTTATCGAGAAGATCGAGTTGGAATTTTTTTAATAAAATTGGGAAGAAAAGAATTTGACCGCAAACCTATTAACTTGTTTTCTTTTTATTGTCTAATTAGTTTGTTGCAGTAATTTAGGGGAATAGCGGAGGCCCATTAAAGCCTTATTCATATTTTAACGCCATTAATTAAACATTATTTAATTATCAAAAACTTGAGTTTCTTAGTTATATTAAATGCTTTATTTTTACTTTTCAATGATCCAGGCACGCAAAACGCAAACACCAACACATCTTTTTTATGTACTTTACACATTTAGCTTTTAGCTCTTTAGGATTTCCCGTCCATGTCTCTACCGCTGTTGCTAAGCTTTGTGGCCGGTTGAAAAATAATTTATGCATGGCTCAGATGGTGTTGTTTGTTTGTGATCAGGCCTCGAGAACAGACGAATGGGCAGAGGTCATATGTATTCTTGATTTATATCTCGCGTATGGTTGGCCTTGAGGTACTTTCGCCTAGTATTCAAACTGGGTTAAATCTACACACATCATCTGACTGTCACAATACTTCACAATGACTATGAATCAAATGCGGAATCAGTTCTCTTGTCTTCCATCATCATCATCATTATCAACCATTATCAATCCACTGCAAGATGAAGGTCTCTCCAAGTTCAATCCATATTTTCTTATCTTTAGCTTCTCTTCTCCACATCACCTCTGCACACTTTCTTATTTCATCTATCCATCTCACATGTGGTCTCTTTCTGGGTCTTTTACAATCTCTTGGAATTGTCTTCCATACAATTTATTTTTCCACTAAATAACTCTATAGAAAATCTATGGAAAATAACTTTATACAACCACTTTTCGAATAATCAGTAATTTGTCATATAATTTTTTTTCCACTAACTAAACAAAATATTTTCTCTTTAAATAGTTTTATAGAAAGTAATAAGAAAAAAGGCATCTGGTGATTAATTAACAAATATCATAGCATACAATAATAGACTTTCCATTTTTGAAAATCAAATCAAATGGTTATTATTTTTTCTAGATTCCAAACCATTACTATCCTTAATCACTTAATTAACTTTGTTTTTCATAAATAAAACTAAAGTTGTCAAGCATTGTTAGCCGAGAGGTCATCACAGCTGCCTTGCAAGCAAGTAGTTGTTTGCAGACGGTTGTGGGTTCGCCTCCCAGTCGATGCTATGACATATGAAAAAAAAAAAAAAACTAAAGTTGGTAATAAAAATGTGTAAAAAACGATCATTTATTTTAAGTTTAGTGTTAAAACTAAAGATATAAAAACAATATTATTTAATTAAAAAAAATATTTGAAAGAATGATTTTAAAAGTTAAAGTTATAGCGACCATGAATATATATATTTTTGCATATCGTAATGGTCGGTAGATGTACTGATGTTATAAATATTTCTGAAAGTACGATTTTATCATGAAATAAGCATAACAACATTGAAAATAAAATACTTCAATCTTCAGAATATTTCATGATCATCACAGTCTAGATATTACCTGATATACTCAGGAAAGACTAAGAAGATTTATGAATATTTTTTTATAAGCTTAACAAAGTTATGCTAATTCTTCATACATTCAATGATTAATATTTACACTCTCAAATTAATAAAATCTGACTAAATCAAGGATCACATGAATTATTCCCAAATAAAGTACTATGGAATTAATAAATTGATAACTTTCATATAATAACAGAATTCTAACAATGTTTAATAAATAACTAAACAAAAGGGATTATTTACAGATTAGTAATTAAAGAATTTACAATATTTTATACATCCTTGATTCAAAATTTTTAACAAATATTATTTTATTCACTGACATATTATATAAACTTATAATGTGATATTTTAGTTATCCTCTTATATTTGAAATGTTTTCTTTATATTTAATATAAAACAACTAATAATTCACTTTTCCTTTTATATTAGTCTAATGAACTTTGAATTTAAATTGTATTCTTGTTTATATTAATAAGTCTTATCAATTTATCAATTTAAAATTATCAATAATTAATAAATTTCTTAAATGATCTTATTTCTTCCACTCGTGGTTCACAATTACATATGGAAAGAATATGTAGAAATTATAATATTCAAATGTCTCAAAAAATGTGTAGGTTAGTAAATAATAAAATTCTATAAATGTTAATTATAAACAATGAACATTTAGCACAATGATATGAACAAGCACAAATTGCTGTTAGCAAAAACACAATGCCTTCAATGCATCTATGGTATAATCTCACGTAAAAATGACCCCAGAAGGGTAATTCATTTACTAATTTACATTTGATTCACAGTCATAGCAAATATATTCACAATAAAGCATAACTACCAGTTCATCTCCTATATATGTATTGGTAAACATATAAATACATATCATTTTCAGCCACTATCGATCCACTGCAGGATCCACTTCATGTTCAGTCTATCTTCTTAATTTCTAGTCTCTGTTCTCCACAGTACTTTATCATACTTTCTTATTCCATCCATCCATCTCATTATGTCATTTCTTTCTAAGTCTTTTGAAATATCTTCTACAACATATAATCAGTAGAAGTAATCAGTTTGGGCTATGTCCTCATAAAATAAAATCCATTAAACTAATGATAATTCAATGAAGTTGTCAGCTTCTGATTTGGCCCCCTACTACTTAAGCTCTTCCATTCCTAAATAATATATAATTCTTTGGATACTGAAAACATATTCAACTATTAATAATAGTTAATAACTAACTATTCTTATATAATAAAGTTCACAAAAATAAAAACATACTGTCATATCTGACCCTGTCTTCAGAAGTGGACTATTCCAGATTCCTTGCCTGATTGGCTAGCACCCAGTTGCTATCCAACAGGATTAAAACCTTCACTGGGCTTCATGCACCAAATCTGCATGTTTGCAATAAGGTAGGGGATCTGCCAGTAAGATAGGGGATCTACCATTAAATAGTCAGCCTTTTGAAGGCAAGGCAGAGAGCAATTACTTCTGTTAATCTGAATGACAGAACGTGCTCTCCATTAAACCTTCTACCATCAGCAAAGGTATTTATCTAGTCATTATTGAGACATCCATGCAGTGAGGTAAATCCACCTATGGACTGGAAACTGCTACATGTCACTTAGAGCCGACTTGAGGCAAGCTAATTACATAGCTGGAAGAGTCTTACCAGAACTCATGATGCAGGCTAATCATTAGCTGGAAGCAGGTTCCTTACTCCGCACGACTATCTCAGCATTGAAGCATATCAACTGTATTTGTTTATTTTTTTAACTAACATAATTATATATTTTGTACTAATAAATTGTACATATTAATTGCTGAATAGTTGTTGTTTTTGTATCTGTTGGTTTGGAAACGAACCTGCAAGCCTAACCATACACAACATTTACAAACTCTACTTAAATAAATGTTTTTTTTTTAATTATGAAACATGTAATGCTATATATTGAGTAGCATATATATATATATATGCTCTGTGACTTCATTTGTTTTATTCTTATTAAACCTTAGATTCATAATTATACTTAAGTAATTATTTTTTGTTATAAATTTTTTTTTAATAAATTCATCAGTCTTCCAAAATAACACAAAAATGCAACCATATAAGAATATATAATATAATCTGAATCTCTTTTAAATTAAACTAAAATGTAAAAACTTTATTTTTTTTCCTTTCTTAAAAATCTATTTTCTAATTAATCCTTCTAATCTACTTATATATTTTTTAAATAATGTTACATTCTGCATTCGTTCTAATATTCATTTCTACAATTATATATATATAACTTTAAAATTTTCAGCTACTGCTAACAAAGTTAACTTACTACAGTATTTTTTTTCATAAAAATATTATTTTTTCTAATCTCATTTTACGGTATTTAAAGATGTTTTTATATTGTCTTACAACTATTTGTAATCAAACTTCACATGTTATTAACATGAGTGTGAATATGCTGCATTTTCACAAGCTTTTAACATGTCTAATAAGTAATGATTATTTGTAAAATACTTTTAACAAAGAGGTGGTGTGAAATTTGAGTTGAGGAGTTTGCATATAAATTTGAAATTTGAGACTAAATATATATTTTTATAATGCAACCATTAATGATATATATCCTTAAAAATACAGAAATCTCAACTGAATCATTAGTTTTGTTTGAATATATATATATACTTCTCTGGATGTTAACACTTATAGGACTTGACTATTCGTCCGTGCAACATAGGGAGATAGGAGGCCTTTCCACATCTGCAATAAATGTATAATCTTGCGATGACATCAAATTGAAAGAAAGTAAACCCTGCGATGTATATCAAAAACATGCATTTTGTGTGCTATTTTGAAATTTTTTTCAGTTATTGCCCAGATTTTCCAGATTTTTATTTTCATTTTGTTTTCATAATTTCATAAGTAGAGAGACTGATGAATGTTTTATCATCACAATTAAAAATCAGTCAGTGGTGACTCTGATGGAAGCAATCAAACACAAACATAGAAGAGAGTTCAACTATATATACAAAATGCTGGAAGGCCTACAAAAGCGATGAATTGAAGTATGCCAGCTATGAGCATTTTCATGTAAACCACACATATAATTTTGTTGATCCAGAAACTGGGGTTCACACACACAACTGTTGAAAGACTATAGGGTTTCTGTGAAATGGTGACATAAATAGCAGTAAGGGACATTAAGGCATCATCTTACTCATACCTGGTGAATTTATGTGGCATAGATTACACAAAAAATGATAACATATTTTTTATGTATATTCAATGATATCAAAGAATTTTTGCCACCAAGATGAAAAGCAGTAATAAAAGTCTTATAATTTATATTTCTTTATTGTTGTGAATTTTTTATTTTCCTTTTATAAAAAAATGTTTATTAGTATTTTTGAGGAAAATCATGACACACATCGCAATCACGTGTTCAATAAAATTCCATTTTGGGAAGAAAAATTTCAGGTCAGATCTCCATTTTCTGTGTTAAAAGTAAATGTCAAAGTGGTTGTTTGAATGTGATCACTTCCTGTTATTTATTATAGGGTAAGTAGCATATGTATACATTTTATGCATTTTTGTAAATAATATTAAAAAAAATTATAATTTAATGATTGTTTTGTATGTATATAAAGTTACATTTGGCAATTGCATAATGACGTCTTTTATTTTATATATTTTGGGGACCAAGAAAATGTACTTTTTAAGATAACAAATTTTTGGTTTAAAATGTTGTTTTTAAATATTCATTTCTTCCTCTAAATCATACATATCTTTATTTATATATATATAGTTTTAGTTGTGTGTGACCTGCTTCACCTTTTCACATTCATATCAACCTGCCAATAACTTTGTAAATCTTGTAAAAATATCATGTACATGGTCAGTATACACATTATTTTTCACAAATCTTGTGAAAAATATGGTGTTATTTTGGTTAGATCACAAGATTACAAAGTTATCTGTGGATTGATATGAGTGTGAAAAGGTGCAGCAGATCTATTACCATGTTGCAGGACTAATACTCAAGTAACAGACTTACACATGTTCTCATATCAACAGAATATGAAAGATTAATAATATATAAAATATCATTACTTTATCTGCTAGCATCAAAATTTTTGTGCACTTTTATATACAAAACTATAACATTATTTCATCACAAATTTATTGTTTGGCATTCATTGATCTGTGAATATAAAAAGAAACTCAAGACAGCAGAGAAATTTCTGTTTGTTCAGATACAACTAGTATTCGTGGGATAATTTCCAGATCCCCCCCCCCCCATAAATGAACAACTTATGATGGGGCATGCATTTATTTTTATAAAATCCATTAGAATCATGTTTATATTTGTTACTTTAATATCATAAATCTTTATACAGTTATATATTATTATTTAACAATACTTTCCATTTTCAATAAAGATTTTTAAAATGTAGTATACAGTAGATTTATGAATATATCTTTCTTACTGTATGTAAAGCAGTAATGATTTTCACAACATATTTTATGGTAAATTGATTGATTCATAAATGCATAGTCTTTTAATGATATATATATGTGTGACATTGATGTTTATTATATTTGATACTCACAAACATTTAAATATATAAACAAATATTTTGGATTCCTATGCACATAATTAGTTTTTTATTAGTATTAGTATTATATTAATATTATGATAGATCACAACTGTTATTAATTAAATAGTAAAAGTCATTCATGCAGAGATAGTGAAAAATAGAAACATCTGCAATTTCCACATACCAAGACAATGTATGTCAACAATTTTATATTTACAAAGTTGTATTTGTCTAGCTTCTACTTCATTAACATACAAAATCATGGTTGTTAAATTCTTATCTTTTCATTAGCTGTTTTCATTTACAATAGAAAAAAGATGTCTATTTTTTTTATATATTAAAAATAGTCATTATCTATATGCTCTATATAATTTGTTCTAGAGTGGGTTGATTAAATATTCTATATGCATGTGTAACAAATTTCATTTATCTAGCTGCAGAAAAAAAGCCTAACCAAATTGTCTCATTAGAGAAACTGTGAAAAAGAGAACAGCACAATACTTAACATATTATTCAGATGTTAGATAAGGAGAATTAAGGTTTTTGTTTTTTGTTTTATTGCTCAACTAAGAATCACTAAATGTTCATTTATCCAGACAACAAATGAATACCACAAAAGCAAATGTTTTTACACACAAGAATACTATTTAATACAAGCTCTAATAATCAATAAATGCTAAAAGGTTCAATAAATTAATGGCTAGTTAGTATTCAAGGCGGTGATTATCTGAAAAAATATATATATATAACTTTTTGTAATCAGAAAAAAAAATCAAAATTTTTCCTAGCCTGAATTTGAATCCAAAATGTTATAACTACTCCACAAAGCACTTTTTGTATATTTATATCCCAAATAATTTTATTTTCCCAGGATATTATATTTATGATTAACATTTTTTTAAATGTTATATGTACGTGCATATTAATATCTAAAGTTTTATTAAAGCTTGTGACTAAAAAATTAAGACGTGAGAATAAATTTAATGAAAACCTATTGCATCGGATTGTAAAACGATAGTCAAGTTATTATATTACTTAGCTATTTGCTTTAGGCTAAGAGCACCCGTTACATTTTGTAAATATAAATGTAAAAAATATCAGCTATCAAAAAATTAATATATATCTTACAGAAAGGAGATTGAATATATATATAAACATCATTAGAACATACTATATGTAGCGCATTTACGATAAATAATTATATTACTAAACGTCACATTACCACCATTCATTATTTAAAAAATTTCATTGAGAATTTTCCTGACATAAGCTAATATATCATGTTTTTATTTTTGGAAAATTCCATTGCTAATTGAAGAAAGAATGTTATTTATTCTTATAATTTTAGAAACAATGTATTTTTGGACTTCCTGTAAAAATAAAAATAAAATACGTTTAATAATTAACAAGTGACAAAATAAATATTTTAGTTTTCAACTGTCAAATTCAAACCTGTTTAGTATAGTAGAAACCCAATCTAAGTTTTAACATAATATAATTTTTATTCAGAATGCGTTTAAATGATGAAACCTGTATAAGAACGATGTAATACACAAACAGAATCTAATAAAATGTTATATTTAATTATCTAATATACAGTCACTGTGAGTTAACAGACTATGAAACATTAGCAATTTGATGATCAAATGTGATAGTTTAGTTATATTAATTTACTGTTTTGTAACTTCATTATAAACGGAACGTAGTGACATTGAAAAAGTTTAAAAATAAAATAATCACAAAATATTTAATATAGAACATATCATAATTAAATTAATATTTTAGCTAAATAAATAATCGAATGGAAATAAATAATAGAATGACTTTGAGAGTTCATAAGAAATTCAATTACCAGAAGTGTTAGCACCGAGGTCTTTTTTTTAAAAAAATAAACTTTATTAGACTATAGAATACAAGTTTGAGCCTTGATGCTATTTAATTATCAATAAGAAAGAAGAAAACTTGAACTTGGCATAAGCTTGTAGTTGGTGGCAACCAGGGTATGTGAGAAAACAGGGCAAGGTACCTGATTATTCAGCCGGTAGAGTAATCTTTGCCCAGGTATCGTTGTAGAGGCACCCTGGTAATAGTGCTGAGTCTCTGGTTTTTGCTTGTGAGAGTAGTTTGGTGAAAATAAGCTGAGATGTATTTTGAGAGCTATCATGGCATAAGTTCCTTGTTTGAGTGTGTTTTGTACCAATAAAGCATCTTTGAGGTCTAAAGAAACATTGGCAAGGATAAAATCTCTGATTGACTTGAGGGCAGGGTATTTGTAAAAAAGGGTGTGGAATGGTTGTCATCAGAATTTTTACGAAGATTTTGCAAATTATCTGATGAACTATTCCACGAGATCTATTTTGAGACATCATTTTCCAGAATCGACACTCTATACTATTTTCCCCAGGCTATATTTAGCTAAATAGATAGAATAGTTCATTTTACATTACAATAACTTTTGCATATTTATTTTGAATCTAATTTATTTATTAGTTTCTACCCAAGAGTAAGAAAACACACCCCCTCTCTTTTAAAAAAATAATTATTACTATTTATTTTTATTAAAGTAGTCATTATAATATTTCGTGTGTTAGTGTGTGTAAAATTTGAGAATTAAATTTAAAATGAATTCTAAAACAGGAAGCCTAGTTAGAAAACTATCACGTTTCATTTATCTCGATACTATATAATAATTATAGTGTTTTGGTTATTGCAGTGTATTGACTGGTTTATGAAATCATTATCATCATCAAACATTATCAATCCACTGCAGGATGAAGGTCTCTCCAAGTTCAATCCATATCTGATCTTTAGCTTCCCTTTTCCACATCACCCCTGCACACTGTCTTATTTCATCCACCCATCTCACATGTGGTCTCTTTCTGGGTCTTTTACAATCTCTTGGAATCCAGTTGACAATTTCAATTGTCCATCTATTATCATCTCTTCTAGCAATATGTCCAGCCCAACTCCACTTTAGCCTTTTAATTTTTTCAATGAGGTCAGTAACACCTGTTTGTTCTTATCCATATATTGCATATTTGATCTCTTCTTGTTACTCCCAATATGCATCTTTCCATATTTCTTTGAGTTGTCTGAAATCTCTGTATTGCTCTTCTATTGTGGTCCAAGTCTCAGATCCATAAGTAAAAACTGGTAAAACACATTTATTAAAAACTTTCTTTTCAAACATATAGACATATTTCCTTGTAGTATCAAGTTATTTCTATCAAAAGCGTTCCAACCAATAATTTTATGATTAATTTCATCCATTATGTTTCCATCTGTATTAATAATCTGACCAGGGTATTTATAGCCATTAACTTCTTCTAACTCATCATAATCAATCTTTATTTTCATATTTTGAGAAAATCCATTAATTGTTTATGAAATAAATAAAGTTATATAAAATAATCCCAGTGCATAATACTATACTGAAATAAATATACAAATATTAAATCACCCCACATGGTTAAGAAATCCAGTACAACCCTCTATAAACTAATATATAAATTTATTAGGGTTCGTATTTCAAAATAGCCAGCTCAAAATGATACCACTTTGAACTGTAGGCATACGAACTAATTCAAACAAACTAATTCAATATTTAAAATCTAATAACATACAGTTCAAAGTGGTATAATTTTGAACTGCCTATTTTGAAAAACGAATTCTAATGTATTTATATATTAGTTCACAGAGGGCGGTACTGAATTTCTTAATCATGTGGGGTGATTTAGTATTTGTATATTTATTTCAGTATAGCGTTATGCAGTGGGATTATTTTCTATACTTTATGTTATGTGGTTTAAAGATTAAAAATTACTAATGTTTAGTTCATCTTTATATAATTATAGTAAAACATGTTTGTTTGTAGCAAAAGTTAATTTTAGTTCTTTGTTTGAATTAACTCGTATTTCAATATTTAAGATCTAATAGCGTACAGTTCAAAATGGTATCATTTTGAGAAGGCCATTTTGAAATACGAACTCTAATGTATTTATATATTAGTTCACAGAGGAAAGTATTTTATTATTTAAGGCTCGAACGGGATCTTTAGCTACAAGAGAATATACATGTAAATGGGAAAAAATGGGTGATTTATTTTGTAAATTATGTAAAGAAGGAATAGAAAATATTTGGCATTTGTTAATTGAATGTAAATGCTTGAAAACAGAAAGGGTACATATAATGAAGTTATGGAAGAATAAATATGAAAAAAGTGATTATACAGAAAGTGAATTATTGGTTTTTATGCTGGGTTTGGGAAAAGATAAAGGGGATTTAGATATAAAGGTTATAGAGTTGACAAAGATTATGTTGTGGAAATGGGATGGAGCAGAATATGGGAAAATTTAGAGTGGGGAATGGAAAATAAAGTGGCTAACAGGTTTATCTGGGTATAATTGCCGAGATATTCTTGACTTCGTTTAAGGAGAAACCACAATACATCACATCACATTTGAGGTGATTTAATATTTATAAAGTTATATGTATGCATGTGTGTGTGTTCAAAAAGATATTGAAGTCACTCTAGAAATAATATAAAATGCAAGTAAATCGGAATAACTCAATTTGCATAAAAACTATAATGAAATATTTATGTAAATTAGCAGAGTTATTGAAAATGTCTGCAGATGTTTAATGAGATGAGAGAAGGAGAAAAGAAGAAGAAATGAAGTCAAAGCTTTTTAGATTGAGTCAAGTGAGCAGAAAATCGCTTGCTCAATCCCATATTGGTGAACAGTAAATGCTGATGAAAACACTAGTGGATAGTAATGTAGAAAGTTAATAGATTTGACTCTATAAAGAATTGTTCCATGTGAAATTAAGCTTGAGATATTATGGATCTCAACCAGCAAGCCACTAGTTGAACATACTAATCTACTACAAATTTATATATGTATTCCAAATAATGAACTCATTGTTGTTATTAAAAAAAAAACCTTTTTGTGTTATTGTCTAAAATAATCAATGAGTGTATAGCTGCTTAGAATAAAGTCTAGCTCTGTACATATAAATTGAAAGTCGATAGTTTCTAAACCTATGAATATGGTGCAGTCATCAGAAACTGTATATATTAGTTGCTAATATATATATATATATATATATATATATATTAGCATATATATATATATATATATATATATATATATATATATATATATATATATATATATATATAAATGTAAAGCACTCTGTAACACTTCTCAATGTAAGCAATCTGAGGCAGTGACAGGTATATGTGAATTATTTTGAAAAATACAGAATGATCATTAGTATTAGCATTGGTAGATTAAAAGTTGCCACCCTAGTATGGATGTCAAAACATGATATACTGTAATTAGAAAATGATTTGTGTGATTCAAAATCACTGGAAGAAATCCCCTATAAGGAATTTCTGGAAAAATTAAATGCATATTTCATGCCAACAATGTCAAAATAAATTACCAGAAGAAATCTCCTACAAGGAGCTTCTAGAAAAATTAAATGCATATTTCAAACCTACAATGTCAAAATTCTTACATGTCTCCACTTTTATAATAAAATACAGTCACCAAATGAAAGTATAAGTGAGCATCACACTGAGAGGTCAAAAAAGGCACGTGGACTTAGAGATTATCTAGAAGAGATGTTATTGGACTAGTTTTTATGAAGCATGAGAGATGCAACATAGACAAATGCTGCTATGTGAGTCTATGTTAAGATATAATGCCATCATTAAAAATGGCATATCATATGAAGACATTCTTAATCATGCACAGGAATTTAAAAAGGAGACTAAGGAAGTGAAATCACGTATGTGAGTAAATGTGAAGGCACATGTGACACAGATGCCCAGAATTTGTTATTGCTGCAAAAAGAAGGGGGATATGTTAAAAAAATTGCAAATTTAAGGCATACAAGTGTTTCAATTGTAGTTTGACAGGTCATTTGTCAAAGGTTTGCTATAACAATTAACAAATGTCAAAAGCAGATAACGAAGAATAATAAATTGGAGGGAGGAATAGTAAAAATTAACATGAATGTGAAATTAATAAAAGTAAGAGAGGATACACTAAATCTATTAGGAGTCTAAATTTGCAAACAAATAATGAAAATGGAAAAAGATAGTGGGGTGACCACATGATTTATGTCATTTAAAGATTGTACAGTCATTAATAAAAGATTGAATAAGATTGATATTAAGAAAACTAATTTAGTGGTGATAGATATAAATGGAAATGATATCAATATTAAAGGAATGGTATTACTGCCTGCAAATATAAATAATCACAATAAAAATTTACTTCTATTTCTGGTAACAAAAAAATATTAATCTGATACTGGGATGTAAGTGGTATAGCATTTGAGAATAATCAATAAATGTGTTAAAAGAGCAAAAATGAAAACTAAAATCCAGAATAAATTTCCATCACTATATAAATCAATTTTTAAGAGACTTAACAGTGATGTTGTAGTAGAATGGACAAGAAATGATGAAGGTTATGAACTTGTAAAAAATTGGATTAAATATGGATGGCTCAAAAAATGACCAAACTACATAGTGACACAAATTTGGAACACTGGGAAAGTATGGACATGAATCATAAGTTTATTTTGATGACAGAGTATTGATCCCACCAATGGGAGGAAATACATATTATAGAATTACATCAAGGATGCAGAAGAATTGTGTTTATAAAGGAACTAATTTGTTCATACAATTGGTTATTGAGTGTGAATAGTTGCATAGAACAAACAGTGAAGAATTGATGTCTGCCAATAAACAGCAAGACTACCAGCTAAAGAGTTCCAGCCTTTGTCAGATGCCACACAATTATGGGAAAGTGCTCATCTAAACCCTAGGTTCCCAAATTTTTCAGGCCACTGCTCCCTTTGCAAGACATAAATTTTGTAATGCCCCCCCCCCCTAAGTATAACAATTTTCCACGTTCAATCTGTTTTATATTTTTGATGTGAATAACAACTAATGATACTGTACCAGATGGTCCCTACCCTATAATTCATACAATGCATATAAGATATAACATGATGTCAATGTTGCACAGTGGAATAAGGCATCAACATAAACTCAATATCAATAACAAGAAGCAAAAAAAAAAAAATTAAAGTTATTAAATTTAAGTTAAAATGAGTGAAATCAAACCAAAATCGATTATATTTTCTAATTTTTCCATATCCAAAACTCTAATACCTTGATAATTGGTACCACAAAGTTTTAGGCTGTGTATCTTTGAAAGGCTGAACCTAAACTTCACATTTATGTGTCACTTTTAATAAGAAAAAAACAGTTTCGAAAAGGAAATACCATTGCCAACAAAAAAAAAAACCAAATCAGCATGTCAATAAATTTTCAATAATCGCATACAGAGATTACAATAATAATAATAATAATAATAATAATAATAATAATAATAATAATTTCACGCAAAGTAAGTTTATCTTTTCTCAAATAAAACAGTGTGTTAAAAGCAAACAACAGCAACAACAAACAAATATATATCTCTATGCTTCGGCATACACACAAGCATTCCAGAAGTTATTGGTAGAACTGTTTTAAAGTAGGAAAATCAAACAATTTATTGAGAAACAAAATAAAAATACAAATAATAAAAAAATACAATAAAATTTATAGCAAAAGACATAATGATAATAAATAAATATATATATATCATCTGGCTTCCTTTTGGGTTTTTCCCATTAACCATCTCTGGACATAGTAACTTTTAAGTGCACTATAAAACATGTCAACAAGGCAGTGATGGATTCTTTTCTTCACAGCAATACAGAGATATTAAGGTGTTCATCATCAACAGCTAGCAACTGTGGCTACATGACAGCAGTGTAGGAGTCTGAGTAGTGCACTAACATTGGGAGTTTACTTCATTAGCATTGTAATGATAAAGTTTAGGCATTTTTATATTTACCAGCTTTCTCTAGAAATCTTTATAATGATGACAGCAGCCAACCAAGAGTTGATCATGCAATTCTGTACAGACTATAATTTGAAGCTAGGCTCAGCTTGTACTTCTTTTCATAAAGTTTTCCACTGATTTACAACTAGAATATTTCTCTTAGATTGGCAAACCCTTAACCACCAGCAGACAAAACATAGCAAGGAAAAAATTAACTCAAAAGAGTCCCACCATCACATGCTGAAAACCTTTTATAGCACATGTATAGCAATACAAATTAAGTACCCCCCTCATTATCTCCAATTTTTTGGATAATTGATCTTAACACAATTGATATAGCTTTTACATTTTTTTACCTTTCACTTTTTTCATTTTCCACTCACACCCTTTTAATTCTCTAAGGAATTTCATTTTACATATAGTTTCTAATTTTAATACAATGGAAATAGCTTTTTTCATCTTTACAGAAGATTCAGAACAACAACAACAAAAAAAACAAATCTGAGATATGACAAATTTTTAGATTTTCTTAAATTATTTTTTTATCAAAAAATATAATGCACAGAATGACCACTTCTATCTATTAATAAAATTTAAAATTAGCGATACAATAATAATAACCTGCATTCCTTTTGACTTGTTAATAGACAAAAAAAAAAAGCATCAAAAACATGCAAAACATTTCCAATTACTCTGACTATCCCCCCCCCCTTTTTTTTTTTTTACATATTTTTGCACATAAACAATTTGTAAAATAACCATAAAATCGGCAAAATAATGTAAAAATTAGTGGTTTGAGAGAGAGTTAAAGCCGATGATTGATGCATTTGGAGAAAAGGCTAGACCACCTGAATGTCCCACAAATGTTTCTGAACCCACTATTGCCCCCTAGAAGTCTTCACCACCCACTGGGGGATGGTACAACCCACTTTGGGAATCACTGATCTAGACCATGCCAGATCTTTCTATGGACACATGTTCTAAATGGGCATAATATTGATCAGTAAAGACACAAAATACAAAAACTGTGATGATTTTTAAATGTGATTTTTGTTATGCATGGGCATCCTAAAACTATAGTAACTGACAATAGCATAGTTAGTTCAGTACAACTAAAAGACTTTCTTGCTCCAAAGAGAATATGACATGTACTAATACCTCCATACCACCATGAGTCTAATGAAATAACAGGAAAGATCATCCAATATCTTAAATGCATACTTAATAGAATTTTCTGGTATCCATGAAGTACTAACAACAGTCATGTTTTATCAGCACTTTACACTGAGTTTAATTACAAAGAAAACCCTGGTAGAACTTCCAATGAAGCACCAAGTAAGGACACATATGCCTGTATTAATTCAAGACAAGATTAAAAGAAAGGTCATAAAAAAGTGAAAACATCGTTTAATATAGAATAGACTGTCTGAATTAGGTATACCTTAAAATGGATACCTATGGAAATAATTAGAATCCTATTTATCCAAGTACATGAAATTAAATTTGACAATAATGTAATAGTAAGATGACATGAGTTGATAAAAGTTATAAATGAAAATGCAGATTCAGTTACTATTCACATTGAGGATTCTTTCAAGAAGATAATAATAATAATAATAATAATAATAATAATAATAATAATAATAATAATAATAATAATAATAATAATAATAATAATAATAATAATAATAATAATAATAATAATAATAATAATAATAATAATAATAATAATAATAATAATAATAATAATAATAATAATAATAATAATAATAATAATAATAATAATAATAATAATAATAATAATAATAATAATCCCGCAGCAAATCTCTGCTGAGGTAAGAAGCAAACCTTAAGCTCTCCTATGTAAGTATTTAAAATTTTTTTTTGTTTCAACTTGTTATTCACAAAACAAACATAATACAGGACAAATCGAATCATATAATAGATTATAGAATATTTTTTAAAAAATATCGGTGTGTATTCATATCTTTTTTTAAAAAAATAACTGACTTGAGTCAGAGTAATAAATCACGGCTACTGCCCAGTCAAGCGTGAGTGAGTGAAGCACAAATATGAAATTAACAACATCGTTAGTTTTAACACTGCCTATTTCATATGCAAAAATACTTAAAAGTAACAGCAATATTACAACACCAACCCAAATACCGCGTTTCCGAAATTAACAAATACAAATGATATAAAAAATCTTGATCTACACACTCAAGAAGAACATCAACCCCCAGAAGCAATCTGGACAAAAGAAACACTTGAAAATTTGACGGACCATTTCAACAATACGGTCCCACGTATGTTATTTGAAACTTTTCGCAGGTTTTTTTCACCAACATCGCTAGTACTTGCAGTAACCGATAATCAATGCTCATTATATAATTTCCCAAAAGCTTTATTATATGAAGCAATTATGCAAAATGCACTATGGAAAACAATCTCTTGTATTGCAGACCATCCAAATTCGTGATATATAACCATTGATTTTTATACTCAGCAGCAAAAAGAACGTTTTCAATCCACTATTTTAGCACTTGATAATTATGCACTCGTAATTATAGATGAAAACTGGAAAAATATTATTACTGGAGTGCCAAAAAATACTTATCTTAAATACAAGATTTTCAAAAAATGATAAACCCATTTGGAAAAGTAATTGCCCTACAGCCAATATATTTAAAAGACATACCTATACCGATATGTAGTAATCGTTTTGAATTTAAAATAAAACTCCATAAAAACATAGATGCTGCCATGATCCCAACATGCCATGATCCCAACATGCCATGATCCCAACACAAATTACAGATCAAGAAGCAACACTCTCTCTTCACATAAGAGGTTTAAAGCCACATTGTTTTGGCTGTGGACAGAGAGCCACCTAGCAACTCAGTGCGATAACACAAAAGGCATGAACAAACCAAAATCCTCTCCCCAGAACAACCTACTGATGATGAAAATAAAATTTCTAATAACACTACAACCATTGACAACCCAATAATAGAAACCAAAAAAAACAGGTTCAAACACCCATAAAAAAATGATAACGGAGCAGAATTGCCAATCCCAGACATCCAAGATTCAAACGAAAATAACTCACAAGAAACCACAAAAAATGCAGCAACTACATCACAGGATCAGCATCTCAATAAAACAAAAGGTGTACCAAGTAAAAATCAACAAACAGAAAATAAACACAGATATATAAAGAAAATATAAATCTAGATAATATAAAGACACCAATAATAAAACAAACTACCATAATAAACAAAACTGCATCAAACATAATGGATGCAATAGAACCCCCTCTTCCACCCATTCAAGAGAATACACCAGAGGGAAAAAAAAGCCAGGTAGACCATCTAAAAACCATGAATCCAAAAAGGCAAAAGAAACAGATCAAAAGCACAACTCATCAGACATATACTACCTAGAAAATGATGAAATAGGAATGGATTTAAGCCAACAACAAATGGGCAACTGTTCAGTTTCAACCCAAATTGCCTTATAGAGTCTGAACCAATATTAAATGAAAAGAAAACTGATAATAAACCCTACAAAGTCTTAAATATGTATCAGCATCCATCTACTGCAATATAAACAAATATTTAGACTTAAAAAATCAATAAAAATCAATATCCTGTTATAAAATTATCCTGTAACATGAAAATAAAAATTGGATCTCTAAACATTATAGGCTTAAATGCCATCAAAAAACTTTTTGAACTCAAAAAAATGGTTACATACAACACAACCACACATACTGGGGCTATTGGAAACAAAAATATACAGCAGCTCTCAAATTGATCCTTCAAAATATTTAGTCAGCCAAGGGTTTTGTGCCTGTTCAAGGCAATCATCATCACCATCAGGTGGCACAGGTATAATTATATCCCACAACTGCCCTTTTGATTCTTTTAAAATTATATATATTGACTCTAATCTTATCATAATAACACTCCATCATAAAAATATCACACTTAACCTAGTATTTGTCTATATACCACCAGGCCCTGTCATCATCTCCAGAATAATAGCAACAATAAATTCAATGCTTACAGCAACACCAAATCCCATAATACTCCTGGGAGATTTCAACATGACCTACCAAACTAATTCAATGCTTACAGCAGCACCAAATCCCATAATACTCTTGGGAGATTTCAACATGACCTACCAAACTTTTGTCACCAAATGGATCCATCGAATAACAATCCCACTTATGAGTGCTGAAGGTTTTCTCCCATTAAACTCAATATCTTTTAATAATAATAGATATATATCACTTATTGATTTGTGTTTCTACTCACCAATGTTACATCATTATTTTAATCTTGAACTCTGTCCATCTATAATCTCAGATCATGCTGCCCAGTTCATCACCCTCGACCTAACAAAAATACAGAATACAACAATAGCTCTTCAAAAGACTATGCAAATACTTCTTCCAGCACAAACAACTGGATTCCTATATTCAGAAACATATATAATGCTCCAAAAACTTCAAAACATGTCACTCAATCCAGTACAAAAGTATATAGCATTCACCAATATACTTTCTTTCAACATCAATCATATTACTTGCAATTCAACACCCCCCCCCCACCAGATTATTAGCTTTGGCAGATGAACTACATAAAAGAATAACCATTTCCAGACCAACTACAGATAATCAAACACAAATAAAAAAACTTACAGAAATGTACAACAATACATGCAACACACTAAAGCAATATGTAGCAACAAAAAAGAAAAAAATATGCCTTACACAACAACATACTTGGACCAGAGCATACATATGGTGGGCACTGGGATACCCATCTACAGTCAGAGTACCTATGGCACTTGAAATAGATGATAAACCCAATATATCAACACTAAAAAAAACTACAAAAACAAAGAGTGTACATACCAAATGAAGACATGGAGACCCTGAAACAGACACACCAATAAAAACAACTGACATTGTATTTCAACTTGCAACAATAACAAACACATGTCACCCAGGACCACAAGGAATTCCCTAATTTGTGTTCAAACATCTTAGTCACTTCACAGCCAAATACCTGTGCGATCTAGCCAATTACATATCCCAAAAAATTTACAACATACAAAGTCTATGCCCAATTGCAATGGTCCCATTTAACAAAAAACCATCAGCAATATCATCTTTATCTAATCTATGACCAATTTCAATGGGACCTTTAGAAATAAAAATTCTAGAAAGAGTAATAAAGGAGAAAATAGAACAACATATACTCCCTGTGTTATCAAAGCACAATATGCCAACAAAGGATCATCCATTGGCCAGGGTGCCTTAATGTACAAAACAATAATTGAAATAGTAAAAAAAAAGAAAGAAATATGCACCAATTATAGTTCAACTAGACATTGAGGCAGCATTTGACTCAGTGCCTATAGCCAAATTATTAGATGTTCTGAGGAAAACAACAATACTTCCATCCCTACTATATATAATAGCCAATCTGCTACTCAGCCGGAAAATTCACATCACATTGAATGGGAAAAAATTACCAGCCTTCAGACCGAGTCAATCCATCCCACAAGGATCCCCCCTCTCTTTACAATATATATAAATCCTCTATTAATAGAGATACAGAAAAAAATAAAAGGCATTCAAATCCCAAACACTGCTTTAAATATATCATGCATAGCCTATATGGATGATGTAACTGTTTTCCTCCCCTCTAAAAAGAACCTCCCCATATTACAAGAGATAATCAAGAATTATACCTCAAATTTTAATTTAAAAATTAACACAAATAAAACTGCTGCATGGTCAATATACACAGGCAAGCACTGTACAGAGATGTTTAATGGTAAACCATCTGCTTTCCTTGGTTTCCCATTCTACCTTGGAACCAATGGAATGAGGCAAAAAATTCAAAATAAATTAAAAAAAAGATGCTGAAAAAATCACAGCCTCACTTGAAAAGTCATACCTGTCAATATATGCAAAGGTAGCACTATTTAATCAACTTATAATTACAAAAATTACCTACTACACACCTATAATCAAATTTGCAAAAACATTCATATCTAAAATCTCATCAATCTGTAGCAAACTAATATGGAAGAGAAAGACAGTGGCAATTTCTTTAAAAAATCTGACAGACCACCACATAGCAATGGACTTGGACTCCATACAATCAATATTTTTTACACACAGAAATCAGTAAATCTAATAACAGCAACCATAAAAAGATTTCCAGACCTGGATTGTGTAATTAGTATAATATCCACAGACAGACCACCCCCTTCATATGGATATCTATCCACACTGATTGAAGAACTCAAGCCAATATACAACAAAATATCACTCAATAATGACAACAAGTATACATATTGGGACATTTATAATATACTATACCCAAACCAGACACCTAATCTACATCCATCAGTTCTTGGGATAGACAACAGGCAACTACTGCAACAATTCAGAAAATGGTCATTAGAACCAAAATTATTTGATTTTCTACTTAAGCTTAATCTTAATGCTCTACCCACAACACATTTCCTTAGATTTCATAGATTCTATACAAATATAGACCCCATGTGTGGGCTATGTCATAGAGAAGAAGAGACACAAGATCATTTTCTTCATTCCTGCAGTGCCCTAGAAACAATACGTCGCACAATGTTTACCACATATAGAAAGGCTATCATTTCAATTGATGAAATAATAAATACATTTAAAAATGGCAACATCCCTGCTATTCATGCAGCAACATATAGCCTTTATGCCTACTGGTATACCAGATGCACTTTTGCACTTGCTAATAACCCTCGAGACCACCCAGCAACATATTCAATAAAACTAGAACTGTTCAGAAAAAGAGACAGCATCCTAGCTCAACCAGATGTGTTTGCAGCCACATGGTCACACTTGAAACAAAGATCCAGTCTATAAAATATAAAGTCCAATATGATAGATGATGACATTTTCAACATCAGCTTTTTTTCCAACTTCAAAGAGATGCAAGAATAAACTGAACTAAATAGAAGACCAAATTTAAAAACAATAAAGAAAGTATGCAGAAATGATAAAGACTTATATACTGAAAGTTGTTGTAATTTGTTTTGCATTTGTAACAAATCAATATAGTACTAGATGTGACTCTGTAACTTTTTAGACTCAATAAAGTTTTGCTTTGAAACATCATCATCATCATCATAATAATAATAATCATCATCATCATCATCATTATCATCATCATCATCATAATAATAATAATAATAATAATAATAATAAAAATTCTAACATCATAAACAAGCATGGCGTCACATCAAGAAGCGAGCGACGTAAATTGTGCTCAAACCAATGGCGATAAAATCAAAACTGCGACTAATGCAAAAACATATGCGAACGTAACAAAAATAAACCTGCAGCCTCACAGCATCGAAAAAAGTCCAGCATTACCACAGACAGCAAGATTTAGGAAGGTAAATCAAGCCGACATAAATAATTTAAACCTCATAGAAAATAATAATGAAGAGCCCTCCCCAACGATATGGAATCAAGATGAACTGCAAGAAATAAACGTTAATTTCAACAGCACCATCCCAAAAAAATTATTCGCAACTTTCCAAAAAATTTTTTCACCAAGATCATTAGTGTTAGCTGTCACAGATAGGAATTTAACACTTTATAAATTCCCCAGAGAGCTTCTTTATGAAGAGCTGACAGCAACAGCAATGTGGGATACAGTCTCTAGTATAGGAGAGCATCCAAACTCACGATATGTTGCAATTCAGTTTTTTGGTGAACATCAGTGTACAGGATTTCAAACTAAAGTAAAAACTTTGGGAAGCTACACACTAATAATAGTCAATCAAAGCTTGCAAAACTATTGTAATGGAATAATTAAAAACACTTACTTCGAATATACCATTCACGATTTTCAAAAATTAATACAGTCATTTGGCAAAGTTATTTATTTAAAACAGATCTACCTATCCAACACCCCCATCCCGGTTTTCAGCAACAACTTTCATTTCAAAATAAAGCTGAATGACAGTGTAAACCCGGAGGATATTCCAACACAAATAATTGACCAAAATGCAATACTGACCATTCACATAAAAGGATTAAGGCCAAGATGTTTTGCGTGTGGTGAAACCAGACACTTAGCAATCGATTACAATACCAAAAGCAACCAGAAAAACCAACCGAGCTCTGAAGATCAACCAAAAGAAGCTCACCAACAGGAATCAAACAGTACAAAACAGATAATGAAAACAACTAATAAACAAGAAAGAATTAATAAAAAATCCACAGATCAACAGCAATTGAATAATAAAAAAACTGTACACACATTGCCAGCACCTGAAATTCTGGATTTATCAACAAAATCAAACAATAGAATTCAAACCCACCCTGATAAAAAAACAGAAAGTCAACAGCCTCAAGAGGCTGCAATGGAAAAAACAGCACACAATCTAACTCAGCCTACCAAAGATACTGATGAAAAAAGATAATAAAAGAACAAATAAACTCACACAGTAATAGTGATCAAGAATATATATATATATATATATATATATATTGATGTATTATATATGTGTATATATATATATATATATATATATATATATATATAACACACCAAACACCCAATGTTAAAAATAATACAACAATGGAAATTATGAAAGCTATCACCCCAAATATGCCTCAAATCACCAAAGTTAACACAGAAAAAAGAAGAAGACCACGCCACCCACCAAAGAAAAATAGAGGGCCCAAAAAAATCAAAACAGAATCCAACCTTAGCTTTGCTGATCACAACAATACAACTACAGTCGAAACAGATGAAGATCTGGAAATGGAATATGAGAATGAATGAGGAGAAACACCAGATCAACCCTAATATTTAAATCTCAACCAAAAAATAACATATAATGAAAGTAAAAATTGCAGCAATCAATGTCAGGGGTTTAAACTCAACCTCAAAAATTAATAAGTTAAAACATTGGATCAAGGATATACAACCACACTTGCTTGGTATACTTGAGACAAAAATTTATGCGGATCACAAAATGACCCAGCCAAACATTTAAATATGGAAGGTTTCTGTGCATGCTCCAGAGACTCTTCCTTTCCATCAGCTGGCACCAGACTCATAATTGCTAGAAATTGTCCATTCACAACATTCAAAATAATTTTCATTGACATGAACTTATTAATTGCAACCTTCAACCAAAAAAGCATAACAATAAATCTGGTTTTTGTATATATGCCTTTACAGGATAAAAAAAATAGATACCATAATTACAAACATTAATTCAAGGTTAGCTACAACTTTAAACCCAACCATCTTGATTGGAGATTTTAATTTAAAATATCAGGAATTTACCCAACGTTGGCTTCATAGAATAAACATACCACTAATGAGTGGCCGAGGTTTTTTGCCAGATGATGCCATCTCTTTCCACAATAATTGCTTCTCTTCACTTATTAATCTGTGCTTTTATTCTCCAATGCTTCACCACCTTATTGAAATAAAACTAACTCCCTCAACTTTTTCCGATCACTTAACTCAAATAGTCACAATTGACTGTGCCCAAATTCAAATATCACCCTTTCCACTTACAAGAACAATAAGAATTTTACTCCCAGAAACAACCCCTGAATTTCTGTTCTCTGAGACCTACATAATGCTAAACAAAATCAAAGATATGACTTTGAACCTGGTCCAGAAATATCTAGCATTTATGGGAATGTTGTCATTTAACATCAACCATATAACAAAAAAAACAACCTCCACCATCAAGACTTTTGTCTCTGGCATATCAATTGCACCAGAGAATAATCATGATTAACCCATCACTGCACCCAGCAGTATATATTCAAGCTTACACATGCATACAATAAAGCATGTGATGAACTCAAAAGCTATCTGAAGATAAAGAAAAGCAAGGTAAGCTTAACCAGCCCACACCCTTGGACAAGAGATTATATAAGATGGGCGCTGGGGAGCCAACCAGATGTAAAAGTACCAATGGCACTATATACAAATAGTGGAACATATGCAGGACACAATATGATTATGCCAATTTTTGAATATTTTAAGGAGAAATTACAAGAAAAACAACCATATAAAATACCACATAATCTGTTTGGCCCACCAGAGACAAAAATCCCATTCACAAAAGATCTACTCACAACAAAACTGAATACTATTCGAAACGCTTGCCATCCAGGTAGTCCTGGAGTCCCATTGTTTGTATTAAAGCATCTAAGTAAATTCACAACAAAATATTTGTGTCAGTTAGCAAACCATCTAGTGCAACAAATTCAACCCATGGAGGGTGTCTATCCAATATCCATAGTACCCTATAATAATAAAAAAGCAATTATCCCACCTATTACAGACCTCAGGCCAATATCTATGGGACCTTTGCTGATCAAAATTATGGAGAAAATTATTAAAGATGAAATTGAACCATATATAATCCCACTTATCTACAAAGCACAATATGCAAAGAAAAACTCTTCAACAACAGAAGCAGCCTTATGCTTCAAAGCAATTCTAGCCACAGTAAAACAGCGGAAAAATTACGGACCCATTGTTGTGCAGCTTGAAATAGAAGCTGCATTTGACTCAGTCAATATATACACACTTCTGAAAATGCTAAAAGACACAGAAATTCCTAGAACACACTTATATATAATTGCTAACCTGCTTCTGAACAGAGAGATCCATATAACTTTAAATGGAAGAAACTCACCATCTTTCACACCCACCAAATCTATATCCCAAGGATCCCCTCTTAGTTCACTATTGCTTATATTTTACATCAATCCCCTTATTAAAAGCATAGTAAATGCATTTACTGGGATCGAGATACCAGACACAACACAGCGCACTACATGCATTGCCTATATGGATGATGTTACCATATTCCTAACATCAAAAAAAAACAAATACCACAACTCCAAAAGATATTGCAAGAATATTCACAAAAATATGAATTAACATTTAATCCAGCAAAAACCACAGCCTGGTCACTATACATTAGTAAACCATGTACATCAATTTACAAATCAAAACCAAACTCTTTCCTTGGGTTCCCATTTTATATGGGAATTACAGGAATGAGATGCCATATCCAAAATAAACTTAAAGAAGAAGCCACAAAAATTATAAACTCCTTGTCCAAGGCATATCTTTCACTATATTCCAAAGTACAGTTAATTAACCAGCTTATCACAACCAAAATAACATACTATATACCGGTTATTTCATTCTCAAAGGGGTTCATTTCAAAAATTAAAACCATATATAATAAACTACTTTGGGCCAAAAAAACAGTAGCAATTTCCACAAAAAACTTAGCCAACCCCTAATAAAAAATGGACTTGGCTTGCACAACATCAATATTTTTCATCTACAGAAATTAAGGAACTCAATAATTACAATACTTGTCAAATACTCAAAAATTAACCACTTGCTAGAAGTTACTCCAATAGATAGATCACCTCCAAAAGGTTCTTTTTTCACTAACATTATATACCAATGCAAAACCACAGACAAGATTCCAGAACAGTATTTGCATAAATATTCATACTGGGATATTTATGGTTTAATAAACAGAGAAGCAGATACTAATGTTATACAACCTATGCTAGGAATTAACAACAAGAGACTACTCAAGGAATATAAAAAATGGGCTCTAGAGCCCAAATACTTTGATTTTATCATAAAAATCAATCTCATTGCCTTGCCAACAACCCACTTTCTTTATCATAAAAGAATGTATATATCTATTGACCCCTTCTGTGGACTCTGCCATCGAGCAGAAGAGACACTGGACCAATTTATTTGACACTGGACCAATTTATTTATCAATGTGTAGCACTTAACCAAACATGACAGATGATGTGTAACACCTACAGAAAACTGGGTACAATCATTAATCACATAATGGCTGCTTTTCAGGGAAGATCAATACCTAGCATTAGGGGAGCCACATTTGTTCTATATGCATACTTGTGCACCCGATGTACTTTCTTAATTGGCAATAACACCAGATGACACCCAGCTACATTTAGCAACAAACTGCTACACATTCGACAGAGATAAAATAATAACCAACCCCCACTTACATGCAGCAACATGGTCATTGTTAAAACAACCATCAATGCTGTGAATGCTAAAAAAAAAACTATCATACAACTAACATTCAAAGTGACATGCGGACAAAACTAAATAAGCTTCTCAAACTTTAGAACTCTGATTATTTTTGCTTTTTTATGTTGTTATAGTCCATTAACCACAAAGTGTAACCACTAAATTCATTTATATATGTTTACCCTAATATTATTCATTGTATGTTAAATTTGAAATTTTCTAGATGTAAACTTATGCAAACCATTGAGATCAATAAAGCCTTTATTGAATAATAATAATAATAATAATAATAATAAGAAGAAGAAGAAGAGGAGGAGGAGGAAGAAGAAGAAGAAGAAGAGGAGGAGGAGGAAGAAGAAGAGGAGGAGGAGGAAGAGGAAGAAGAGGAAGAGGAAGAAGAAGAAGAGGAGGAGGAGGAAGAAGAAGAAGAGGAGAAGGAGGAAGAGGAAGAAGAGGAAGAGGAAGAAGAAGAAGAGGAGGAGGAGGAAGAGGAAGAAGAAGAAGAGGAGGAGGAGGAAGAAGAAGAGGAGGAGGAGGAGGAAGAGGAAGAAGAAGAAGGAGAAGAAGAAGAGGAGGAGGAAGAAGAAGAAGAAGAAGAAGAAGAGGAAGAAGAGGAAGAAGAGGAAGAAGAAGAAGAAGAAGAAGAAGAAGAAGAAGAAGAAGAAGAAGAAGAAGAAGAAGAAGAAGAAGAAGAAGAAGAAGAAGAAGAAGAAGAAGAAGAAGAAGAAGAAGAAGAAGAAGAAGAAGAAGAAGAAGAAGAAGAAGAAGAAGAAGAAGAAGAAGAAGAAGAAGAAGAAGAAGAAGAAGAAGAAGAAGAAGAAGAAGAAGAAGAAGAAGAAGAAGAAGAAGAAGAAGAAGAAGAAGAAGAAGAAGAAGAAGAAGAAGAAGAAGAAGAAGAAGAAGAAGAAGAAGAAGAAGAAGAAGAAGAAGAAGAAGAAGAAGAAGAAGAAGAAGAAGAAGAAGAAGAAGAAGAAGAAGAAGAAGAAGAAGAAGAAGAAGAAGAAGAAGAAGAAGAAGAAGAAGAAGAAGAAGACCAATTTTAAACATTAATAACAGACAACTAACCTGAAAATTTAAATTCTGGTCATTAGAACCCAAATATTATGATTTTCTACTCAAATTAAATCTTGAAGCATTGCCAACATTACACTACTTTTGTAGATATAGAAGGCATTACATAAATACAGAAGACAAATGCTGATTGTGTCATAGAGAAACTGAGACACAATAACATTTTTTTTTACCTGCCCTGTATTTGATAATATTCATTCATCCATACCATCATTGTACAAACAAAGAAATTGTGACATTCAAACCCTTTTACAATCATTTATTAAGGGTAGCTACCCACATATTCGAGCATGTACTTTTATATTGTTTTCACCATGGTGTACAAGATGCTCCTTCATGTACAACAATAATCCAAGGAGACATCCAAACACATTCTGGAACAAAATGGAACAGCTTCGCTTAAGGGATGAAAAAATTGTATCCCAAAAGATGTACACAGCCACTTGGTCAATATTACAACAGCGCTCAAAATTATAGAGAAAAAAGAAAAAGGACTAATAAAAAACAGAACTAAGAGCTTTACAAGTGCACAAAACTAATTGGATGTATATATTTTAAAGAAAATAATGTAAACTCAAATTTGTAAACCACATGCATATCCTTTGTCTTTGTTAACCCCTCCAATTACAATTTTCAACTTATTTATACTAACTTCAATTCATCTGCATGTGGTAAAATAGTTATAAATGTAACCTTTTCTTGTTATATTCAATAAAGTCCTTTTGAAAGATAATAATAATAATAATAATAATAATAATAATGATGATGATGATGATGATGATGATGAATACATATGACAATATTAAAATAAGTTTAGAAGAAATTTATTCAATTCAAGATATGACTACAAAGCTGAATAGTGATTTATAGCTAGGACAAAAAAAGAAACAGCTCAGCAGAAAGGAAAAAATATCAACCTTATTGGGACCTGCCAGTACAAGTTTATTTTGTGTAAAAAGGTATGTCTAGAGTATAGAGGAGGTATTGAAGTGTATAGACTGATTTAAGTTACATGTATACATGTGTATGTTTTCATAAATGATCAATACAAAAAATATTGTAATCACTCTAGAATTAATGAAATGCTGAAAAAGTCAAATTATGCAAAGTGCAAATTAATCTGGATATCCTAATTTGCATAAGAACAATAATGAAATATTTATGCAAATTAACTAAAAGTATTTAAAAGGCCTGCAGATCATTAATGAAATAAGAGGACAAAAGAGAGATGCAGTTACAAGCAATTAGAATATGTTGCATGAGCAGAAAGGTGCTTGCTAAACCTGGATGGTGGTAAACTATAAATGCTGATGAAAATGCTAGTGGAAAACTACCATATAAAGTTAACAGATTGAAAAAGGATAGTAATAAAGTCAAACTCTATAAAAAGCTGTTCCATGTGAAATTAAGCTTGAGATATTACAGAATTCAAACAGCAAGTTGCTAGTTTAACATATAACTAATTTATATATGTATTCTGAGTAATAAGCTCATTGTTATTAAAAACCTTTTGGTGTTATTGTCTAAAAATAATTCATGAGTGTATGGCTGCTTAGAATAAATTTAATTTTGTCCATATCACTTATTCTATTATATATATATATATATATATATATATATATATATATATATATATATATATATATATGGAGCATACCACTAGCTCCAATACAAGTTTTAATTATAAGTGACATTAGAGAAAGAATTCAAAATCTCTATCGGAAAATCCTCATCTCCAGACCAATTGGTTTTAAGCTTATGGGCCACCTCAGTGAATAGTTAGGAATTTCAGACACTAGATCTAAAACTCCAACTCAGCCATCAGCACTTATTTAATATGTTACTATCAGTTTGAAAACTTGAATTTTTCAGATTTGTCTTCAAATCCAGCTTTATAAACCAGGTAGCTATATGGGTCTGAACTCAGTTCAGTTTTACCATATATTAATAGCTAAAGCAATATAACATTGCAAAAGCCTTTAAGGGTACACTTATAATAATTAATAAAACAAGGCACAAATTGTGAAGTTGCTTTTAAGCTTGTGCTAAAATGTTCACTAGATGGAGCTTACAACCAGCCCCAAAACAAGCTTTAATTATAAGTGCCAACAGAGAAAGAATTCAAAATCTCTATGGAAAATCCTCATCTCCAGACCAATTGTTTTCGAGTTTATGGCTCACCTCAGAGAAAACAGCCAGCACCTAGACGATCCCAATATAGATAACAATCGACAATCTCAAACTGTTTTCAAGGCAACTTTCTTTTTTAACAATAAAAGTAGAATTCCACCTTTATTTATAGTCCAATATATTTATTTATACTCTAAAGCAGGGATGCCCAACCCGTAGCTCGCGAGTCACATGTGGCTCGCGTAACTGTTTAATGTGGCTCGAATTGCACTCTTCAAAAAAATTGATAAAATATTTTATGTTCCTTGATGGCACATGCACACTAAAAAATAAACATTTTTACAATACAAACAATAACGATATGCAGTGTCAGGTTTCACATTAAATAAAATATATTTTTCCTGTAATTGTAATTTATATGTATGTTACCAAGTTTTTAATAAATAAAATGTATTTACATTTTTTTTTCTTTTTAACATATTACACCATTTTTTTTTTTTTGCTGTACACGTTTGGTTTGGTGCTATATATATATATATTGTGTTTAGTGCTCTTGTATATATTGTTGTTTTTATCGAGAAAGATCCTTGTAGACGTTTGGTTTGGTGCTGTATATATAGTGTTTAGTGCTGGAAATAGTTTTTATCGAGATAGATCCATGTACACGTATATATTTTGCTGTATATATCGATATTTAGTGCTGTAAACAGTTGTTTTTATCCGTGTACACGTATATATTTTGCTGTATATATATATTGATGTTTAGTGCTGTAAATAGTTGTTTTTATCGAGATAGATTCGTGTACACATATATATTTTGCTGTATATATTGATGTTTTCATCGAGAAAGATCCGTGTACACGTTATTTTGGCCACATTAGAAACGGCGGATTGATACCAATGTGAATAGGCCACCCCCACCTATCTCCCTACATTGCAGGTTTAGTACCCAAGTACCATGTTTATAAATGTAATATGAAAAATGTAATATATAATTGTGGCTCCCCAAATTTTTTTAAATTCTCAACTGGCTCGCGTCAAGTTAAAGGTTGGGCACCACTGCTCTAAAGATTGCAACTTGACGACAGAGATTAAAATTATTGATGCAAAGAAGTTTAAATAAACCTTTTTTATACAGCTAAATATAACCTGTTCTGAATGCAGATTAATAAACAGTCAAGTATAACAGTATAAATAGCAATTATAATTTTTAAATTGCACCCAAAGTATTGCTAAAATAATAAGGATAACAAGGTTCAAAGCTAAACGGGTTTATAAGAAACTGTAAGAAAAGCAGTCAACACTTAGACAATCCCCAATGTAGATAACAATCTCGAACAATATTTATATTGACACTAAAGATTGCAACTTGACCACAGAGATTTAAATTATCGATACAAAGAAGTTTAAATAAATCTTTTAAACAGGGAAAATGTAACCTGTTCTGAATGCAGTCTAAAAAATAGTCATTTATAACATTACAAATTGCAATTATAATTTTCAAATTGCACCCAAAATAATAATTAAATAATAAGTATAATAATACTCAAGGTTAAATGAGTTTATATATATATTATCTATTAAAATTTAGTTTTGATTATAATCATTTAAACATGACAGTTGTATTAGATATTGATATACGTCCACTTTTTGCCTTTCCTATAATCAATTTTTAGATAGATAGTTAAATTTACATCTGCCATTTGCTACATTAATATATTCAATTCTGACAAAAAATATCCTTTCTTTAATTTTTCATCGATTGAATTATACATATATAAACAGGGTACTAGCGACCAAGTAATAATATACCAATCATTTATTAAACTAAAGATTTTCTCTAGCACAGATATAAACTTTAATCCAAGTTTCTGCACACACACACATGGTTATTTATGTTTCTCTTTCTCCCATGCGTGATATTTTTTTATAGATTAGACAACTTCCATATTTCTTCATTCTTTTTTATTTCACAAACAATCCATATCTACTGTTAATGAGACTATTATTATATTTCCACTAAAAATTTTATTAAAGAAAAATTATATTGTTCAAAGCATGTTTAATGAGGATGAAATTGAATTATTCTGATACATTAATGGCTTGAGAAGATCAAAATCTGACATTTCGCTGTGTTTTCTTTTACAAAATAACATAACTAAGTTTTTATTAGTATTTTTGAGTGCATGTAATGAGTGAACACACACACAATAAATAAAATGTAACTGTTTTTTCCCTATTTATTATTAATAACTACATATTATTTTTTAATTTTGTTTGTGCTATAATGCTAATTTGTAAATAATAACAACTCCATTAGAGAAATATAGTATACAAAAGGCAATATGATACTTATATATTCAGAAAAAAAACATTAAAAATACTAATCACAAACTGAATGCAGTTTTAATGGTGGGCATATTTGATAAGTTATATTTTTTTTTAAAAAAAAGTTGCATTCTATACAAACAAAAACATGAAATTGTTCATGCATAATCTCAAAATGTATGTGAACACTATTAGATTTTTTTGTTCATTACAAAGTTCACATTCATAATAAATCACACTTTTTTATGCTTCCTATTACTGCGCTTAACACAAGCCATCTGCATGTCACTAGGGTTAAAAATATGCAAAAATAATATTTCATATTGCAAACATAATTATAACATTGTAAGACCTACTTTAAATTTATTACAAATATATGACAAAAGCAAATATTGATTCACAATGGCTATATGAAATTTTATAACCTAATTTTTAGCCACTGTAAATGTAACCTGCTCATTAGAAAAGTGTTCTTTTATGGTGTAATTACAGCACCAAATAAACATTTAAAAGAAGCAAAACAAATAAAAATAATTACCTTGTTATTTGAATTAATGTTACTATCATTATTAATACTCCTAAAATATGTTAGGAATCTTTCCTCTAGGTATGGATTTGTAAGTAATTTTGTTATTGTTTTTTAAAAATCAAAGCATTTAAATATATTTGATTACTTAATTTTTTTTATAAAAGTAAATGAGTTTGCAGTTTAAATTTTTAACATTTGGAAGAAGATTTCCATTGAGCATTCTTGTTCAATTTACAATCTGCAATTATCTCGATTTTTTCCAATGCTAGAACACAAGTATAAAAACTTGTCTTGCGTTGTTAGCCGAGAGGTATCGCAGCCGCCATGCAAGCAAGTAGTTGGTTGCAGACGGGTGTGGGTTCGCGTCCCGGCAGATGCTATGACATATGAAAAAAAAGTATAAAAACTTTATGTAACAATACCACACATAAAAAGCAATACCACACAAAACTTTCCTAGAGTTCAATAAAATGCATTATTTTAAAAAAAATACAATCAGATATTATAAGAAGATACGAAAATATTATGAAATTTATAAAAAAAATAGAAAAAAAATAACCATAGATTCATAAAATGGAGGAGCAATATTACTTAAGTGTTTAAGAAAGTTGTAAATAGTATGATATGTTAAAGTAGAAATCAATACATAGGAAAAGGAAGAAGAAGATGAAAATTATATTACTTCCATAGAAACTCCATAACAAAGTGGCATAAAACTTAGATTATGTGAGATAAATTCAAAGTAATTTATTTTTATAAAATAGACATATTTAGAAAAGTTTCTAAGATAGACACCCATTCAATTTAAAAACTAATATGAAATTTGAAATATGATTGCCATGATTAATATAACAATAAAGTGCTTATAAGCCAATAAACATCACATGGTCACCATTTCTTATGCTTGCTTATAACTGTTATTAAAACAGGCAAAACTATTATTAAAACAAAAACTATCTGGAGATATTGGATGAGTAGTCACTAGATGGGGATTTTATGCACAATCCTTCTGGCATCCATTGATTACTCTAGTTTGCATTGAGTAGCAATACGTATAGAGAGTTTTGCCTGTTTTAATGAACTGCTTATATGTATGTTTATGGTAAAGCTAAAATACAATATTATTAGTATTCTTAAAAATGAATTATTTTTGGCCATCCTTTTAATGCAAGTGAAATAGATATAATTTGCAGTGAATATAGTAATAAAAAATACAAAATTAAAGAAACCTGTTTCACAATGAGTGAATTTTGAAACAAATACACTTTAATGTACAATTTTCTATTTCTTCTTGTTATTGCATTAAATGTAATGTGTTTTTTAAATAATATAACTTTTGTCCTTGACAAGGATGTGCAGCACTGAAAATACATTAAGGTTGAATTTAGTATTTTTAATGTTTTGTTTGTTAATATTACTTTTAATATATGTAATAATAATTTACTATATAAATAAAAAGCATTTGTGCTATATATATATATATGAAAAACAAAAACAAGTTAATCACGTAACCTGCTATCACTTGTTAATTATGTTCAAAAGATGGCGCTGTACCAAAACCGCCGAACAAGTGTAAGATTTGTTTTACATAAACGAAAAAAGAGTCAGAAATTAACTACCTCTTTCATTTGCTCACCTCCAATTGCTCACCCCCAGATCAGCTGATTTCAAGCTGGTTTGCTCTCCTCAGTGGGGGATAGAGTATAGAAACTAGATCTAAAACAAACCAGCTTGAAATCAGCTGATCTGGGGGTGAGCAATTGGGGGTGAGCAAATGAAAGAGGTAGTTAATTTCTGACTCTTTTTTCGTTTATGTAAAACAAATCTTACACTTGTTCGGCGGTTTTGGTATAGCGCCATCTTTTGAACATATATATATATATCTGTGTTGACAAATACTAAACATCTATAGGAAAGTATAATAAATAGTACATACTCTATTGTTAGCAAAGCTTATAAAAAAGTTTGAGCTATTGTTTACTGTGTACAATATATTCTATGAAGTTTAGAACAAAATATAACAGATATTATGGCTTTTTCTGTATAATTATAATTCTAAAAAAAATCAGAAGTCACTTTCACAATTACAGTACTTTAATTCAATGTAAATAACATGTTCAATGAGTATACTGAGCATAGATTCTTTAATAAAATATAAAAAATGTAAAAACAAAGCAAATTATCAAATATATTAATTTGTTACCTTAAAAAAAGCATAAACTTAGTAAATCTAATTAAAAAAACAAACTATTGTTTTCATTATTAAAAGCAAAACAAATTAAATTATTTTAATTCGAGTAAAGAAAAATTTACAATATTGCATTAAGATAGCAGCATAGAGCTAAATGTTCTTACACACTAAATGTTTTATTGAATCAAAGCCATGCAAGAATAAAAAATTTGAGAGACTTGCACTAGCTACTAACTGCTTGGAAGATAATTATCCAATTACAATGACTTTGCCTATTAGTAACTGCCCATGCCAATAATTTCAGTAGCAAGGCCATGGACTGCCAATCATTTACATTGGGAAATTATTGAATTCACATCAGCAACTAACTAAATCCAAATCAAATTGAATAATAAAAACTACAATATCAAATTAAACAAATATCTCACTTTTAAGTAAGTAAACAAATACTTCTGTTTATTTAATTCTATATTATATACAAGATAAATTCTTTAAAACAGCAATACAGAACTTGAAGATTTGTGATGAGGGTATATTAAATGTGATAATATGTTGGGCTATTTCCTCATCTATCAGTAAATGTTGAATGTATAGAAAATTTCAAACTTTATTTAAACTTTTGAAATACAAACAACTTGTTAGTAATAACACACAAATAGACAATATGGATTAATAATGACACAATGTTTTGAGAAGTCTTACTCCCCACTCTTCTTCAGATGTTGCCGACCTGACCAATGACAGTATTAGCATAAGTGTGTTATCTTCCTATGCTAATACAGTCACTAGTCAGGGCAACAATACCTGAAGAAGAGTGGAGAAAAATACTATTTGAAACATTGTGTCATTACTAACCTGTGTTGTCTATTTGTGTGTTATTACTAACAAGTTATTGGTACTTGAAAAGTTTAAATAAAGTTTAAAACTTTTTGTACATTCAACATTCACTCAGAGATGATGGAAATAGTCCAACATGGTTATAAGTAGATTAAAAATTTTAAGATAAAATTAATAAAAGTAACTCTGTATTCTAAAACTTACAATGATTTCATTTATGTTAAGAACATTCATGCATTCAGCATAATTTTGTTGTTATTAAAAATTAGACATTATGGTAAATTTAAATTAAATTATATTACAGTTATAAATAGCCCAAATTAATATTTCTTTATTTACCCTTAATTTTCAAGTTTAATTTGATTTCATTCTTTGTTGATGTAAACTCATAAACTTCCCTGCACAAATAATTGGCATTTGAAGTTTAATGGGTTTTTTTCTCATGCAGGTAGACTTTTTCTGGGGAAAATGCATAATAGTGCCATTGATGATAAGAATGAGGAAAGATTGATTCTTGTGGATAAAATTACAATAATAGATTCTAATGATATATTCGTAGTTTGTTTAATTTGAACAAAAATAGTAACTTAAATCTTAATAATATTTACTTATTATAAGAGGTTAAAATTATATTCTACTATATTTAGAGGTTTATAACTTCAATTCTCTGGGTATAGATTTAACTCAATTTCAATTCTGCGATGTTAATATATATATATTAGAGACAATAATTTTATCTTGTAATTTATCTTTTTATACAGATAAATAATTTCAAATGATTTATTAAGAATATTTTAATTGACATGGCAAATATAATTTGTTCACTTATATTCTTCCTCAGAGCTTTAAATTTACAGTTATCTAATGGAAGTTTCTTTCTATTTGTAGGTAAGTAATATTTAATTTTATTTATAGCTTTATATTTTATTCAGATATTGCATCCATTATATGTTTGGAATTTTAAAGCAATTTTATTTCACAGTCTTTAGAATAAATGTGCAATAAATTTTAACAAAAATAGCAGTTTATTTTAGGATTTATTAAGTATTGGAGTCATACTAAAAGTATTGCTCATCAACTTAAAATATTTAAAACAAAAAACAATGTCAATCTTCTCATTCCTTAAGTGTTTAGTTTTTAAGAAATTGTTGTTGAAAATTATTTTCCCCTGCAATAGACTACTTAAAGCTGTTCATATATATATAACATTATTGAACATTTATTTTTATTATATTTTATATAATATATAAAATAAGTAAACAAATTTATTATAACTTCAAAAAAAAATATTTCCAGAGTAATAAATGGGATTCATTATTGAAATTGTGTTTCCAATTAAATATCCTCCTTAACAAAGTTATTTAAAATAATCATAACAAACAAACATTATTGAAATTAAACATCAGTGAATGTGTATTATGGGTAAAAGTTAAAAAAATATTAAGATAATATAGATTGTTTAAATATGAAATAAATTCTGACGACATAAAATTTCTATATTTTCATTTTAAAGAAAATAATTTATTAAATAAATATTATATAGAGAAAATCAACAATAATCAGAGATGGCTATTCTCTGAAAACTATATTCCTATCATATAAAGTTGTAATAAAAAGCAGTAAAACTAAACAGATAAAATTGATAAATATTTGATTTAATCCAATATCTTTAAATATCAATATTTCAATTTGTAAAGAAATATAAATAAAATATTAGTAAGATCGTTTACATTTTTTTTTACTATTTTAATTCCATATTTATATTACAATCAAAGCTTAATTTTTAGTTTAAGTACTTGATGTGTGTATCAAGATTTCACAAAACCTAATCTAAATTATTATAAATTTAGTTAAAATTTTATTAATAACTGAATCCACCCTTAAAAATCATTTTATTTTAATATTCACATTTACATTATCAATTTTTTTTTTTTTATCAATAGACACTTTTAAAAAAAAATCATTTGATTTTGAAGCAAAAGTGTAATAATTTTAAAATTGCATTTATCCTAGTAAGTCCTTATTTTGTGTCCATTGATTTATATATCAACTTAGTTATATATTAACTTCACTTTAAAAGAATATAAATAAAATTATATACATAATTTTTCATTTCTTCTTGTTCTTTTTAAATTATAGCTGCAACATAATAAATATATAAAATATACATACATTCTTCCTTTTTCTTTTTAAAATTTGTTTATTTAATATTTTACTATAATTTTATTTTTCCATCATAAAACGTTTCAACTACATTCTGTAATCATTATCAAGTTTCCTCCTTCCTTATATTTAACTATTTCTTTTAAAAGAAATAAAAAGAAAGAATGTATGTATATTTTATATATTTAAAAGAATATAGTAGCATTCACAAACAAATCTAAATTTATCAATATCAACAAAGCAACTTTGTTTACAATTTTTAGTTTTTACCACCAATTTATTAAACTATTTTTATAAAATTTGTGGTTAAAAAACTGTCAATGTTAACATAAACCATGACACATGTCTAACTTGCTAAAAAGTAACCTTCTTTTCTTTCTTGGAGCTTTGAATTTTGTTCATTGATATGCAGCAACATCTTGATAAAAGATAGAAATAAATTGCTATTTCTTATCTTTCACTGCCAAAAATCTGACGAGGCTTTTGTATTAATTTTTTTCTTAAATTATCAATAAATCTTTGTAAAAAAAAATTATGACTCAACCAATAAAAACACACAAAGGATTGCAAGATCACTATATTTATTATATTGCCTTTTTTATATAAATTAGTCAAAATTATTGTTCACGAAAAATAGTCATGTGGAGGAGCTGGTGTATGAAAGTATGCCTAAATTTTGGCAAATCCATTTATATGATAGACAGATCAATATATCACTATGACAATAATATTTATCCATAATATCAATATTTAATACTCTGTCAAATTTACCCTCCTATTTGAACTATTTATCTTGGCCATCAGTATAAGTTGAAATATTGAACTCCTGGATTGATATGATGATCAATATGGTGAGTATCATCAAAGAACTGACAGATATGGAATTATATTTATTGAAGACAAAACATCTGTATAATTTCTCTATTACTCATATTTATATATTCAATATAAATATTGTCTTCACATCACTAAAGCCTAGAAAATTTATGGATCTTAACCAAACAATATTTAATTAATAAATAAACAAATACATTAAAACAGGCAAAACTCTCCATACAGTAGTGCCACTCAGTGCCAGCCAGAGTAATCAATGGATGCCTGTTTTAATAACAGTTATGTGCAAGCATAAGAAATGGAGATCATGTGATGTTTAATGGTTAAACAAATACTTCTTAGGTACTTCATCTTCTCCATTACTAATTAACCATCTTTTATTTTTAATATCTCTTCCTCTTCTATTTAAATGACATGATTATAAAGGATATTCAATTATTGATCTATATCACTTGGGTGATTTTTTTTAAATTAATAATTAAAATAAGGGTCTCCATGATGTAGGCTTGCTTAACAACAGAAAAGATACATATCAATATAATTATTTTTTGATGGATAAATATTTAGAATACAGAATATTCTCCCAAATGTCATCAGTATCTCTCAGGTCATACCTCTATCTTACAATTATTATTTAATATTACAATATTTAGTCCATTGTTGTAGATCAATTTAATTTTAGATGAGCAGTTATTTTAAACTAATATACTTGCAAGTATAAGTAAGTAAAATATTTTCAAATCTTCTCTAAAATAATCATAATATAGTGTCAAAGTGTTTATTTTATCAGTCACATTTATTATTATGAATTCTTGGAATGATTCTTGAAAAGCATTACATTTATAATTGGATTCAAAATATAAATCAAGATCGTAAAATCAAGCTCACTCATTTGTTTAACATGATCATTAGCCTTTTGACCTCTGTATCAGAGTTATATAATTTGATCCTTTCTTTTGGGATTTCTGAGAAAATATAAATACATAAGAATTACAATGCTATGGAAATCAGCATTTATTTTTTATAGCGTCTGTATACAATTGCAATCACATTCATATCGGCTTTTTTTCCAAACCAAATTTTGCAAACGCTTTTTGCGAGTGTTAAATAATAAATGAATAACCTCTGACCTATACAAGATATAGAATTTATGCAGCAATAAAAGGAATCCTCTTATTACTACGACTCAAATATTTATATATGAGCAAATCTGAAGTACTGGTACAGAAGGTGTGACTATAGAACAGTCACTTTGAATTACTATATATAACTTATGACTGAATGACGCCGATGAAATTTACTAGAATTTACTGAACGTCATTCCAACTGAAATTAATCATATATATAAATCAGCATTTATTTTTTATAGCGTCTGTATACAATTGCAATCACATTCATATCGGCTTTTTTTTCAAACCAAATTTTTTCAGTAAATTCTAGTAAATTTCATCGGCGTCATTCAGTCATAAGTTATATATAATAATTCAAAGTGATTGTTCTATAGTCACACCTTCTGTACCAGTACTTCAGATTTGCTTATATATAAATATTTGAGTCGTAGTAATAAGAGGATTCCTTTTATTGCTGCATAAATTCTATATCTTGTATGGGTCAGAGGTTATTCATTTATTATTTAACACTCGCAAAAAGCGTATGCTATGGAAAGTAAATCAATAGTTAATTATTCTTACTTTCTATACCATTATTCAAGTAGAAATTTATTTCCATGCATATTCGGATCATATTAAAATACTCTTATAATATGGAGAATATATTACCTTATATTATGATAAAAGTAGCGTGTTATTGCTATGTTTCCATAATCATCATCATTAACTATTGATAGATCAGATAATTTTAGGAATGGCAGCTGCTGATCTATATTATTATTAAAAATAATAATCTGTACTATACTTGAATGATATAAGTATACACACACATAAAATATCAACAACTCTAGTTACGATCTCATTTATTGAAGTTATCTTTTATCAATATGACGAAATTAAATACACTCACACATCCACATAAAATCAACAATGATTAATCTGTAGCTTTTTTGTTACGAGATAATTCTAATACACATGAAAGAAATATCCCCATCACATTTGCCACTGCAAATTATAATGCTTCGTTTAAACAAACGCACACACCCTAACTTATTCTTTCTATTTGAAATGGTAATATCAAAAAAAAAATATTTCAATACTCGTTTTTTTTCCCCTTTAATTACCAGATTTCCCTTTACTCTTTTATGACACATTTAAAACTTACTTTATTTGCTAACTCGGAGTTTTATATATATATATTTATTTTCAATAAATATTTAATTTTCATGAACTGACAAATAAATAATATATTATTTATAATACTCTTGACTTATCATTCACAGATAATAATATAATTATTGTCCCTATATTTAATTTACCTTGGAAATCAATATATTAAATAAGTAAACTTTAATAATATTATGTAATAAATATGATAAATTAGTTTCATAAATAATTTCAATACTTCTATTATTGTTTCTGATTTCTTTTCTTTAAAAAAAAAAAAAAGAAACCATTATATCTGATTTGATATTTATATAATTATTAAAATTTACTTATAGTGACTGAATAAACAAAAAAACAACAACATAGATATATTTGAAATAAAAATTCACTTTCTTATGTGTCATAGCATCAGCCGGGAAGCGAACCCGCTAACCCGGGATAACTGCTTGTAAAACAGCTGTCGCTTACCTCTCGACAGCCAATGCTTGGCGTAAATATATGTATACTTTCAAAAACCATATAACATTGTAATACAAAAATTATTTCTCTTTAATTCATTTTTAATATCGAAATTACTTTTTATTTATCGAAATTGGCAATACATTTTTTATAAGTAACATAAAAAAAAATTTTTTTTTAATTGTTTTTAAATTTTAATTAGAATAAGTACATATTTTTGTAGTACGACAGTTTTACTTTCGTTTTATTTAAGCAGAATTTCAGTTTCCTGAAAACTGAAGTACAATAGTTTACTTAACATTTTTTCTCATACTTTTAAATGAATAAAAATAAAACTTCAAATTTTTGTCTCGAATCCAGACATACCTTATCTTTTTGATTTTTAAATGCATGTTAACGCAAAAATAAAGATATTATAGATCTAGAAAAATAGAGCAACTCCTTTACATTTGGTTCTATTTACTTAAGATATATAGAAGCATAGAATCCACGTTGTATAATTTCAAAATCTGAGAAATAAAAACTTTTAAACAAGACTTATGTTGGCCCTTTTTACCCAATATTTCTTTATAAACCATTTAAAATATTGGCTATTTGTTATTATTCACTATTATCTCCTTTCTTTAGAATGAAATATCTAGTCCTAAACATACATTTTTTTCCAAAATTTGTCAAAGCAATATCTAAATCTTCAAGCAAATGCAAAGAACAGTACCATATCTTGGAAAATCAGCAATTCTTTATAGTGGAAAAATCAAAAGCTGTTTCAGCATATCACATCATTCTATTTATATTAGCAAAGATAAAACTGGATAATGAAAGGGAGATTCACCAAACTTTAATATTGTCTAATTTTTCTGCATATATATATTTTTTCATTATATGCATCTTTTTTAATAAAACACATTCGTAAACCCTTGTCTTCTTTCAAACATATATTTTGCTCAGTTCTAAGAAGATTTTTAAATTCAGAAATAGCATAATTCCATGACCGATCATATCTATTAGTTTTTATTTTATATTTAGAAATCTCAATAATGTTACTACAATTTTGTAAATTCATATTATCATCAAAAACGTTCTGTACTGATGCACGGCCATACACAGCTTATGGAAATATATGTAACATTAAGTTAGAAAATTTGAAATTCAGTTAAAGCTGATGAGGATTACCACGTAATTGAAAGTGCTACAAAAGAATTTAAACTATAATATTGTATTTATCGTTAAAATTTATTTATTTTGTATATATATACACAAGTGAGTAAAATAGGTTAACCAAGTCAAGTAAGTAGACAAGTATATTAGGTGATTATTGAATAAATCCACTCACTGGATTGGTGCCTATTTACTCACACTTTTTAAAGATAATATAAGATGTTAAAATACAAATATCAATAAAAACTGAGCTAAAGCATCTGCTAAATTAATGCACAAAATCAAAAAAATAAAGACATTCCACCACTTTTATTTGCAATATTGGTGTCAAAGATTTATTAGAAGATTCATGTTATTGCCCTTGATTAATATATATTTTTAAAAATTTTCAAAACTTATATGAAAAACTTTACAGTAACACTGAAAAGCAAAAAAACAATGTATTTTGGTAAAATGTGGAAAAATTAAAAGCACATATAATGCCAAAATATTGAAAACATTCTTGGAAAAGATAAGAAATATGGGGAAATATTTTATTAGTAGTAGCTTGGAAAGGTGAAAAATAGAGGGCTTCTGTTTGTGATAAGTTTTGAAGATCTAATGGAGAATGGAGTTTTGAGAATGAGAATGAAATTTTGCATTGTCTTGGTAAGTATTTCTGAAGTGATTAATTGGTTAAGATTGTAAGACTGCATTCAAATTGATCATACATTATTAATAATTATTCAGACAACTGAACTATATGATCATTCATGGCTCTATATACTTTCACACATGCATTATTCCTGGTATATCTCACAGTTTTTATCAGATATACCATTTCTAACTTTAGTTTTTTGTACAAGATGTATTATTTCTGGTTTATTACACATTGTGTGCAATGTTTTGCTGAATCTAGTTTTCTATCTCAAGATATTATAAAACTTATTACAGAAATGGAATATCTTAAAGCACATCATATATATATATATATATATATATATATATATATATATATATATATGATGTATATATATATATATATATATATATATATATATATCAAGAAGTGGTCAATGAAGCATTCATCAAGTGACTACCATCAAGAATGAATGCATTATTGATGAATTGATGATAAAATTTTAAAAGTGTAAAACTGTATTGACTTTTCTGAATCACTAGTTGAAATTCCAACAGAATCTATTAAACTATAATTTAAAATGATAACTGTAATTTAATTTTGAATAACACTTTTATCTCATTACAAAAAAAAAAAAAAAACTATTTTATTGACCAGTTGTGTATATGATAGATACAGTATTGATATAAAAATATACTACCATTATTTTTAAATTCTGGATTTAAAATTAAGTATGGATTTGCCAAGTGTTGGTGGCTGAGTGGTTAGCACAGCCGCCTTACAAGCAGTGTTCCCGGGGTTCGCTTCCTTGTTGACACTTTGACACATAAAAAAAAAAAATTAAGTATGGATTTGCCAAGTGTTGGTGGCTGAGTGGTTAGCACAGCCGCCTTACAAGCAGTGTTCCCGGGGTTCGCTTCCTTGTTGACACTTTGACACATAAAAAAAAAATTAAGTATGGATTTGCAATTTTTTTAGAAATACACAGCCACTTAAATGGAAATCTGTAATTATATTGGTAAAGTGAAAAATGTTTAAAAATTTAAAGCATTAGCAAAACTTAAATGAAATTCTCTATTGAATATTTCTTTAAAAATTTACTTGATTATAAAATTATTTTGCACTATTGCCAATTATAGAGAATTTGACTAGTTTTTGAACATTTAAAAAGTGATTAAAAAGTGTTTGAAAATTGTTTAAATTCTTAATAACTATCTATACTGCTTTAAAAAAATAGTTGAGCAAAGAAAACATATTTAAATCAATTACATATTTATATTTATTTGGAATCTATTTCAAAATTGACTAATAGTAGCATAGAATTATGAACATTTGACTTTATGCATAATACAGAGTTGAAGATAAATAATACATCCACTTAATTTTAACAATTCATTTTTTTTCATAAAAATAAAATTTATTAAATTACTAAACATCACATGATCATCATTCTTTATGCTTGCATAAGCTGTTTACATAGAAACAAAACTCTCCATACAGTAGTGCCACTCAGTGCAAACCAGAGTAATCAGTGGATCCAGAAATGTTTGTGCATAAAATCCCTATCTAGTGCCTACTCATACAATATCCCCAGACTAGTTTCTATCTTGTGGCTTTTATCGGTGAGGATCAAGAGGGCTAATTAGATCCTAAGATCTAGGTACTGATGAAAGCCACAAACTAGAACTAGTCTGGGGATATTGGATGAATAGACACTAGATAGAGATTTTATGCACAAACCTTCTTGCATCATTGATTACTCTGGCTTGTACTGAGTGGTGCTACTGTATGGAGTTTTGCCACTATGTAATGAAATTTATTCTGAAATTTTATTTATACAACAAAGGAAAGTTATATAACTTTGGATGGATATTAAAATATCATTATATCCCCCCTATTTTTGAAAATGAGTTTTTATAATACATTCATAAATAAGTTGAATCTTATTTATGATATAGGATTGTAAATAAATACATACTTATACAGATAGAGAGAAATTAAAATTTATTTGACTAGATTATATTACATGAACAAATTGACATAACTAAACTTTGACAATAAAACTGTAGCTATAATTTATGGTTTACTTTTTAAAATGAATTTTTAATGTTAAAAATTGAAAACTTATGACTTTTGGAAATTGCTGTATAGAAAGTTAGAAATTTTACATGGTTTAAGAATTAATTTAACTTTTACATAAACATATATTAAGGCTATAACCTCAAGACTATGCACCTGGATGTGACAGTAGGGACCTCTACAAATATTAACATAAGATTGACAACTTTAAAAGACAAGATTGGCCACATTCTTGTCTTGTACCTACTTTTTTTAATTAGATAGCGAATCTAAAGCATTTTGATTTGAGAGCATGAATCGATTGACTACTTCACTGATTAAGTCCACAATTTCTATACAAGCTAATATATGCAAAATCTTTCAGTTAATAGCTTCACCTTCTCAAATCAAAATGCTTTAGATTTACCTATATAATTAAAAAAGTATGTCCAAGATAAGAGTGTGACTGCTCTTGTCTTTTAAAGTCATTAATCTTGTGTTAAGATTTGTAGAGGTTCCTACTGTCACATCCAGGCACATAGTCTTAAAGTTATAACCTTAATATATATTACTTACATAATAAATATGTGCTTAACAAATTATTAATTATAAACATGTATTATAAATATCAAGCTCAGAACAAGAGATTTTTTTGTTTTTTCATTTTTTTTAACCTGGCTAAATTAATAGATCTGACCATCAATATATTTCTGTGTCATTTGTTATTGAAAATAAACTTTATTACAAAATCAGTTTATAAATATTTATAAATATTAAGCTTTGATTATCAGAGCCGGTGCTGGGTACTAGGCGCCTGCATGCAAATTTGATTTTGGTGCCCCTGTCAGGGATGACGCCTTCTTTTTCAGATGCTAATCTCTCAGTGATGGTGCCTCCTTCTGCCAGCGCCCGCATGCCTAGCATGCGTTGCATGCCCGCTTCCGCCGGCCCTGCTGATTATGTGAGTACCCTTCTTTAAGCTCAGGTAAAGTAATAAGACATAACATCTAGAAGCTTCCACTGTATTCTTTTGCTTATTTTAATTAATGAAAATAAATTTTTAACATAGAATTTTGAGTTGTTTTTTGTTTCTTGTAGGTCATGACAATTAAGAATCAATATGTATTCTTATAGTATTAAGATTTAATCGGACTTTTTAGCAATCCACTTATTGTCAATTTATAGACAATATATTTAGTAGCATTTGAGAATATTTTTATGACATCATACTTAGTGTCTTAAAAGCATTCAGAAAACATAAGATTTAAATTCAAACAGTTTCAACTAATAGTAGTCTGTCTGTACTTAATAAAAGGAGCAGAAATATTGGCACAAATACAATAAATAAAGACTTGTGAAATTATATGGAGAGTTCTAATAATAACAACTGCAAAGAATCTACATTTTATTTTGAGAAAATAAAAGTAAATAATGATTTTAAATAATAGTCTGACATTAGTGTGTAGAAGTGAAATCTTCAGTTTCATTAAAAAAAAAAAAAAATTGTTATAAAGATAAAAAAAAAAATCTTAGACTTAGTAAAGATAGCAAATTTAATTCTAGTTAATAGTGGAGAGGTTGATGAGATGTAGTGATTTAATAGCCTGTTGAGAAGGAAATAAAGAATAGCTTAGATAGATTTTTTACAAAAATAAAAATGAGAATCTATAGAGTGAAACCACAAATTGTATAAGAATTAAATAATAGCACAGATTATATAATTAATTTATATGTATCGTGGTATAAATTTATGAATAAAATAGGAATAGTAATAATTCATCTTAGTAGCCAATGCAATATATATATATAAAAGATACAAAAGAATTCAAAAATGATAAAATTAATATTATTGTAGTTAAGGAGGGAAAAATGGCTGCATTGAAATGAATTATTTCTGTTTTCGGGTTAGTGATAATATACAAAACATTAGAAGCTTTATGGATATAAAAAAAAACCTCTTGTAAAAAATAGATGTGGGTATGTATCACATTAGTATAAATAGATTAGCGTGAGGAAATAACTTACTCAGAATCTTTAGAATTAATAAAATTTTGGGTTAATAATGAAGACAAATATATAATAAAAATATTATAGCTAATAATTTTCAGAAGAAAAATATTTTTTTAGGAAGGAGTATTCGTTTCTTGTATGATTTATGATTAATAAATTATTTATAGTACTCATTGTATTTTTTGCTTATAAATTTTATGGATGTATAACATGTGTAAATGAAATATTTTGATCAATTTGATGGAGTTGGGCATTAAACAGATTTAAATGTGAGGTAAAACTCAATTGTCATCTTGTATTAATTGACATTATAGTATGAAATAATTCTTGCAAGATAACTTTTAAAATTCTGAATAAATTTGCATAAAAATTTGAAATATAAAATAAATAAATTGTACAAATTTAATTTTTTAAAAAACTAAACAACAGGATAAATAAAAGAAGCAATCTAAAAATAGCTTAAATCGTTTGAATGAAAAAAAAAAGCAAAATCTCTTTCAATATTAAAATACAGATCTAGCTGACTAGATGGAATATATATATAAGGCAGTTTATTTTATTACTTATTATATTGAGAAAGATTGCTCTTGAAGTTTCCTAAAGATTTCATGGAAATATTATTAAGCAAGAGCAACATATAGCTTGATCTAACAGTCAAAAATCAACTATGCTAGCCCTTAATAAAAAGAAATAATTTTCACCCTATATTTCAATAATATCTTTGGAGTCTATGTAATTGAATATGTAATTTTTGGAAATGAGAATCTGATGAAGATCATTTACTCTTCTTGAAAAAAGTTAACACTGATATGTAAATTGAAGCTGCATGAAACCCTTAAAATGAAAGACATTCCACAAAACCACAAGACTTTCATTAAAGAAACCTGGAAGCAAAAACGGAAGTTAAGCATAAAGTACTTGCATTGTGAATAAACTAATACTTAAAATTTTAATGTGAACACAATCTTTGAAGTGATCAAAATAAGTTTTATGTTTATTTTATCAATAAAAACCTAAAATACAGTTAATTCAAACATTTTATAATGTCTTATATACTATTGTATATATATATGTTGTTACGAAAATTTTAATGGGTTGCATATATAAAAGACATTTGCGGGTTCATCCATATTAAAAATTTAAATATTTATATACCGACGGTATATAAAAATTTAAATTTTTAACATAGATGAACCTGCAAAATATAACTTTTATATATATATAAAATATCCATTAATTAAAAACTATTGTCATAACAATAAAAATAATAAATGTAATGGTAATTAACTATTATGTACAATCTTTCAATTTGCAGAAGTACTTTTGGTTAATTCTTTAACCCTCCTCAACTGCCATTGCATAAGATGGCAAGTTGTAGATCTATTTGTTTCATAATAAAAAATTATGTCATTACCAATGTGATAAATGAAAAAAATATTGAGATATTTACCAAGGAATTTCTTGAAGTTGCTTATACGATTGAAAAGATTAACAATACTTTATGTCAATTTAAAAAGAGTTATAATGATTTAAAGGAGTTGAAAATAGATAATAAAAAATGGAAGTCTATTCTATATATTTCAAATGTTCAAGTGAAATTTTTTAAGGATATGTGTTTAATGTTTCAATTTGTGTTACAAATAATATTAATAAGTTAGTGAATAATTCTAAAAATGTTATACCTGCTGAGCAGAAAAGTAAGATATTATATTAATTTTTTTGTGAATGTATGTTATCATATATAGGTGAATTAAGGTGCAGTATTGAGAAAAGATTAAAGGAGGAGGAAATATTATACAAGCATGTGAAAAGTAAGAATATTAATGATTTAATGATTGCTTCTGTTTTTTTGGATCATGAAAGGATATGTAAATATAAATTTGATCTTGAAAGTGTTAAGATTCTTTATGAAGAGAGAAACCATGATAAATGAAAAATTAAGGAGGCTATTTTAATAAATAGAAATAAAATGAATATAATTAACAGACAAGCTGCTAACATTAAAATTCAGGATTCATAGGATTTGATGCTGTTTGCTTCCATTATGTCTTTTGAATTTGACAGCAGTTGAGGAGGGTTAATGAATTAAATGAAAGTACTTCTGCAGATTTAAAGACTGTATATACTTGTTAATTACTGTTATATTTATTATTTTTATTATTATTATATATAAATATAGTGACCATTAAGCATCATGTCGTAAACATGTAAATTAAGTGTAGGTTGTTTTAAATTGAAAAATAGTTAAAAAATTAGACAGTTGAAACATTGTTAAATAAAGATATCATACAGTCGAAGAAATGAAAAAATAAATAAAGGGGTAAAAACAATAAATGAGTGTATAATTAAATGATAAGTATTGTATGTGGGCAAGCATACATATATTTTTGTAATATTAATTAGTCATTTATTTTAATAAATGAAATGAAATAATGGAGCATTAAAATCAATTGTTTTAAAGCATTAGAATGATTCTTTAAAGGATGGATATATCCATTGTGAATAACATGTCCAATTTGTAAACATTAGTTATTTCAAGCTGCAAATGTTAAATATATAGTATCAAATATTTTAGAATTTACTATGTTGATAAGATTTATGGTAACAGTTTTTAGAAGTTGTGTATAAATAAATTTAATTGAATATGTAGATTGCACTTTAAATATATATAATAATTTGAATTCAAATTTTGTTATAAAAACAGCAATTAGGAAAGGCATTAAAGTTATTTTGGGGAGAATATAAATATAATTAAGAATGTAATGAGAGCTTGCAATGTATTTTGGGTAAAATAGTTTGAATGACTGTGTAATTTAACTTTTTTTTTTTCAAAACATGTTTTGAAAAAAGCATTTTTAATCAGTTTGTTTTAAAAATTATGAAAAGAGCTTAAAATAAAGAGTTATATGAGTTGCATCATCATCATCATCATAAATTAAAACTGACAAACAATAGCAATATATTTTAAAAATCAAGCCAGATGTGAAGCCCCATATTTCTCATTGGATATTTGCAATACAGATCTTATTACTAAGTAAAAGCTTTTGAGTCCAGCTTGGTATATATGATCATCTAAGATATCCTAAAAGTACTTCTGATTTTACATCTTCCAGCATCCAGATAATAAGAGTTACCTATCACAGCCCTAGTATGAAATATAGAGTTACCTGTTGAGTGTCATCATAGAAGTATGTTGACCTAAACCAAAAATTATTTGCCTGACTTTCAAAATTTGTGTAACTTAATGAAAATTAAAGATTATTTTAAAATCTAAACATTCATTACCATCATTTAAATAAAATGGAGAAATATGTTTGTTGGTTGTATTGAAAATAAAAAGCTCTAGATTATACCTGTGAAGTGTGGAAAGAAGCCAGAAGCCATTACATCCCAGAATGGAAGTTGAAATTTGTATTATTATAAAAAGGTAGCTGAAAAATGTAAGTTACTAATTTTAGCAAACAATAAAGGTCATTGATAAGAGGCTTGCTTTTTGTTTCTTTATTCATTTGGTTAAAGAGCTTAATAATAATAGCAAAAAATAAATTCTCTCTCTGTTTTTTTTATTATTTAACACATGTAAATATTAAAATTTATTTTCTTACTTTTCTTTATCCATATAATATATTAATTTTGTAAATGACAATTGTTAAAATGTATTTCATATGTCATAGCATCGACCGGGATGCGAACCCACACCCATCTGCAACCAACTACTTGCTTGCAAGGCAGGTGCGATGACCTCTCAGCTAACAATGAGAAAAACCTAGACTTAAGTAATTATTATTGTTTTAAGTGATATTTAACTATTTGATAGATATATCATTTAATAAAGGTCTGTTTTATTAATTGATTATTGTGGAAAGTTTGAAATGTATTTATGATAGTTATATATTAGCTTAATAAATTAGTTGTTAAGTTTAAGCATGTTATATTTTCAATTAATTTGTAGTTTTAGATTTTATAATGTTTTGATTACAAAATTAATTTAAGAAGTTTATGTGACATCACACTTCAATTTAGCACAGATTCTATAATGTAGGGTCTTAAGTTCAAATTCAGTTCTGGATCTTCCACACTCAAATTTCTTATGAATTTGTGAATATTTTTACATCTGAAAGTCAGAAACCTGCAGAGTAGTCCTCTAACATAATGAGGTAGCACACAAGATCACATTACATTGAAATATAATTAATATTACGGCCAATGTTAGGGTGTAAACCAATGCATTTAGAAAGGAAATGTTCACTGGTACTTACTTATCTATATCATTATAAATGACATGTAAATAGATGGACAGGCATGAGTGTGATTTAGTTATGTGTGTTTATATTTTTTGCACACACTTTGATTATTCTTACAAGGCTCATCTACTCAAAATACCTGCCTGTACTATTACAAAGTTGATCAATGTTCTAGTCTTAATACCTAAATGAGCTTACAAATCTTATTATTCAGGCTACAAATATTTTCCTTCATGATAGCTCAAAAATCATCACCTTCTATTATTAGTTCAAACAATGAGAGTAAAAAATGCTAAATACACAAAAAAGTCAATTAGTGCAATATTAATAAAAAGAAACAAATGCAAAAATTGAGAATGGGCTATAATGAACAATTACTAAAATAAGAATATAGTTGGCCAATTTAATAAGATACAAACATAATAAACAAGTTATTAAAATAAAAATGTAGTTACACACTATGAAAAAGTAGAAATAAATTAAGCAGATCAATAAAATATTAATAAAATATATGTAGGAAGTAGAGAATATTCTAGATAGAATGAATAAAAATAATCCAAGTTGTACAAAGAGGGATGAATGCTAAAGATAGTAAAAATGAAGTCAATGTTTAAAAAAGAAAGATCAAATATTGAAATAATTATAGATCAGTTTTGCTAATTTGTGGAAAATAAGTTTGAAGAATCCTAACTAAAAATGGACAAACTATCAAAAAATGTATAGGTGGCTATGATAACGTTTCCAAGATTTTAGATGAAGAAATGAAAATGAAAAGAATACAGAAGAAATAACCTAAAGCTTATGGGGGCATTAAGGACAAGCCAAGAGAAAATAAAATAAATCTCTGTGTATGCTAAAGTTTCTGTACAAAACAGTGTAAACATTACTGTCATACCACAGACTAAAGATTGTTGTAGTAAATAACTGGAGATCTGAATTATGTTCAAGAAATTGAAGTAGATTTTCATATTCATATATTTGTAGAACTACAACATGCATGTATTTTTAATGAATTTGGTAATAAATGAATATAAGATTGAGATGATGTTAAATTGGCAGGTGAAAGGTGACGGGAGCCAGTCTATCTTAGAAAAGACAATTAATATTTCAAATAAGTGCGAGAACTTTTTATTCAATTGTAACACTTTTTAGCAATATGTTAATAGAAAATCTGGTAAAAGAAAGTTAAATCTGTCATGTTGAAGTAATTACAGATAATACAGTACCTAAATGTAAATTTTCTCCAAGCATGATAACAATAAAAAATATATATAAAATTGGAGGAATATAGAATGATTATGGTGACTATTTGTACTCTATAGTACAGAAAATAAAGAATTTATAAAACATCCACTGCATACAGATATAGCCAATTTTAAATTTAAAAAAAGTATAAAAGATAATCGAATCTGTAGTTATATAGATGGATATAAAATGACCCTGATCTTATATATAACGGATGTCAATTATAGAAAATAAAATAAGTAGCTAAGCAAACAAAGCTTCAATTCATAAAAATGTAAACAAATAATTAAATAAGTATTGTGAAGTACTAAAAATTGGTTATTGTTGGAGATTCATAAACAATAAGAAGGGATGAATTATGGGAAGTATGTATCTAAAATATTTGTCTGTTGAAAGTTAATTAATTGTATGTGCAAGCGATTCATGTTAAAGCTTCATATTTAAAAAAAGGAAAAGCAAGCAATAAATAATAGATCTTATTAAGTGTAACATCAATAGAGACTTCCTGGGCTAAATTGGCCATTTCAATGGAAAAAATCTTGATTTAATCTTTCTATATAAATATATTGGTATGATCAGTTGAGACAACTGGATGCACACAAGGTAAAATATGCTTTGCTAACCATCTTAGTAGAACATGTTTAATTTTGTAATGGAGATTCTCAATCCTGATACATGTAAATTCTGGTATTGTATAAAGTTGTCTGACAGTTGGATAGGTTAATGCATACATATGCTGTTTTTTTTCATGCCTCACAGTTTTACTAAGAGCAAGATGACATCATCATCATCATCATCATCATCATCATCATCATCATCATAATAATAATAATAATAATAATAATAATAATAATAATAATAATAATAATAATAATAATAATAATAATAATAATAATAATAATAATAATAATAATAATAATAATAATAATAATAATAATAATAATAATAATAATAATAATAATAATAATAATAATAATAATAATACAATTCAAAAAACAAATACATACAACTTGTATACTAAAAAAATGTTGTTTAATACTTTAAAAATAAAATTAAATATATCAATATAGTATTTTGAGCATGCTTTTGACTACTTGGTAGTCATACTCATATAGTTATATAAACGGATTGCAAGATTTTTAGAAGAGTGACAAAAATGGTGATTTACATAAAATTTGATTATAAGATGTAAATAATTTTTTTCTGAGAAAAGTTTAAAAAAATTGGAGTTACATCATCATCATCATCATCATCATCATAATAATAATAATAATAATAATAATAATAATAATAATAATAATAATAATAATAATAATAACAACAACAACAACAGTAACAACATAATCTAGAAGACATTTTCTTCCATGTATGTGTGGAACTAACATGTAGATATAAGTAAAGAACAAAAATGGGTGAAGATTGTGAGACTAATATAACACTAACTTTGAAATGCTTTTGTACTATAAAAACTGTAGTTCACATGAAATGATGTGGAATATATATAAGACTCATTATGTCTAAAGGTCCATAAGAGATGATACAAGCTATAAGAAAGGATTTCAATTTGCAAGTCTGAATATAATGTATTGGATCACTTTAGTGTGACTAATTTTTTTGGAATTAAAATAAAATCAGTCAAAATGAATAAGACTAGAGATTATTTACTTAATGAATAATATTTCCATAATGTAATTTTCACTATACCACTTAAGACTAGTTTCTATCCATATTTACTATTAATAAATAATGAACATGTGATAAAGATATATGTGAGAGATAATGGAACTGGGCTTACCAATGAGTGCTGGTTCAGCACAAAATGTATCTTGGCAATCATTTGCCTTTCTTATTCATGTGTTTCAAAAATGTGTGGAGATGTGGATATTATTAAGTACATCTATAAAAGCCGATTAATGTTATATTAAAAAAAGATGATTGGTAGAATCCTTATGAAATATTAATATAATGGTAAAATTAACAGCAGTCACATCATATACATATGTGTGTGTGCATGTATCAAGTTGCCATATATAATAATAACTATTACAAGACAAATGAAAAAAAATTAATAATGCAAATGAACAATGATAATAAATTGAACTTGATTAAAAAGTAAATAGCTTCAAATAATGTCAAGATTTTATAATTTATTTTTCATGTTATATCCTGTCTCTATAATTATATATAATTAACAGTTTATTTAACCATTCCAGTTGAGACAATTGTGGAATTGCAACCCAAAAAAGTCTTACCTTCAAAAAATATATATACTCAAAATTTTATCTGGATTCAAACATTAAATGTTATAATATGATGGACTATTTTCATCATATATCATTAAAAGTCATACCAAACTTTGAGAAAATCTAACTTTACCAAGCCTAAACTGGAAACGATGAAATACAAAAACTGCATTTATGAAATACCAGGTAAATGTGGAAAGAAATATATTGGTGAGACCTATTGCCCTGTTGAACAATGATTGAAAGAACACATACTAATGATTAAAAGAGGAAAAAAGAGATGTGTCTACAGTAGCAGACCATGCATGTATTAATGACTATATGTGCAATTGGGAATATACAAAAATATTGGATAGAGAGGAAAAAGTGCAAAAAAGAAAATTTAAGAACATTGATCATATACCAATCACAAATAATCCTATAAGACAACCCACTGTGCCCATACTCAATGTATGGAAGCCTCTAATTAATTTTGCTCCTAGAAAAAACTATTTAAAAAAATTTGAATATAAAAAAAAATTAATATTTATTGCCTTTGACAGAATAGATCAGTTTGTTAGTGTTGCCTTAAAATTCAATATTCAAAAATCTAAAAGTGTAAGTTCAACTCCTATGCTAATATTATCACTGGTCAGGCTAGCAACACTTGAAGAAGAGTGGAGAGTAATACTACTCTAAACATTTTGTAATTACTAACTTGTGTTGTCTATTTGTGTGTTATTACTAACAAGTTGATTGTATTTGAAAAGTTTAAATAAAAATTTCTATATATTCATCATATAATGATAGATGATGGGAATAGTTCAAAATATCACATCGAATATGCTATCATTACAACCCTTCAGGCAAATATTCAAACATGAGAACATTGTCATGGAAACTAAATGGCTGTAAAAAGTGTTAATTCCAAAGTTAATAAGTGAGATTTAAAGTATAACAACATTTTTGCGTAGCCAAGATTTTTAGAAAGAATATTATATGAATTTGTAAACAAAAGCTTACAAAAAAAAAAAATGTAAGCAATGTTTTCTGATTTTAGGCCAATGCTATAAAATAAAAGGTTGGATAAAATGCAATTTTGTAAAAATGAATTTAAAAAATTAAAATATATAGTCAAAAAAAACCACTAAAGTATATTATTTTCTAATATATTGTAACGAGCACAGACGTTCGTTACATTGTTTTTTTATATATAATTATTAAACAAGTTAAAATAAAAAGTTCGCATTTAAAAACTTTCTTTAAAAATTAAAAATTGAAATTAAAATATCGTCTTAAACTCTTATATATTAAGTCGCACAGATAATAAAAATTATTAAAATAAAATTTTTATTAAAGAAAAAGGTATTTTTAAAACTAAATTTTAAAAAGATTTGGAGATAAAATTATATCTCTAAATCTGTCTTTAAATATATTTTTGATTTGGAAAACAGGGTAATTAATTAGAAATGGAAATGATTGTTAATTAGTTAAATGTAAACCAGCCTTGAGCATTTAAATGAAATAACTTCAGTCAGATAGAAAGAAAACAATAGAAACGGATTAGCCAATGAAAGAAATCCATTTGGGAAATCGGACCTCAGCGAAAGGATCATTACATCCATGACGCAATGTTAATTCAATCCTTTGACAAAAATATAAAAAGGACAAGTTTTGGAAAGCATAGGTTAATGACTGGAAATTGATTGATTATTGACGATGTAACAGCTAGGTGTTAGCGCTGGGGGGATTGAAAAAGACGCACAGCTTCAATCCCTTCAGTTCTGCTAAGAAAGAGAAAAAAAATGGGCCATCGTTTATACAATGAGGACCAACTACACGAAAAACAAAATCTCCAAAGGATAAATAAATAAATCAACCGGATACTAATCTTCGGACGACGTGGGAATTCACGTTTAAACGGCCAGGAATATAATAGGATGAACTATTTCAATAACCGTAAGAACTTTAAAATTTATGAACAGTAAATTAAAAACTTTTCATATTTAAAATGATTTTAATATTATTCTATATGACCAACAATATTTATTAATTGGTTATAATTTTATTTAATGTATTTAATTTGTAAAATCATTTCCATTTATTTATTTATTTATTTAATTTTGTTCTTTAAGTTTTATTATGATTTCTGTTTTCCGTTAAATAAATTATAAAAAAATGTTAAACTTAAGTCGGGCGTGAATGGCTGTATCGATTTGTAAAGATATATTAAGGGAGGGTAATCTTGGGTTGTTCATTTCGTAGTTGAATTGGTTCAATGGATTGGATATATTTATGTAATTAGTAGGTGTAATATGAGATCCGCCACGGGCAGGATTATAGATATACGCCACACACCCTCTGTTTGCCTATGGATGGGTTTGTAAGTCGGCAGAATACCGCAGCCCATTCCTATGGAGTTTTTAGTTTATTGATCTACTTGCCCACAGATGTCACATCCCTGTGGGTGGAGAGTCAATGTCGTTTCTATTTCTACATATTGTTCAGATGTACATTCCTGACAATATTGTTGTGTTGTCGTATCATGCTACATTGAATACATGAATGTATCAGATGGATTGGCGCCGGTTGATTGCGAAATGTGTTGCCTAAGGTTAAGTAGGGATAGAATATTTTATTTTTAAATGCAAATCTATATAGTATATTCAGGCTCGATCCTATAAAACTATTAAATTTAAGTTGTTTATAGACGCTTGCATAGATTGGCTATCGGTTAAATATGTTTGCGTTTTCATATTTGATCAAAATATATAGACATTCGACAAATACTGATACCTTACGGTGAGTATCTAAAAGGTATTTATTCGGATGTCTTTTAAGTTATTGGTGACGATGCAGGTATCTTACGATGAATACTAGAGGGTTTCTTATATTTCCCTCTGCAATTGTCAGTAATCAATAACTTTGTATTTTGATCGTTTATGTTTACTTTGAAATGTTTTTGACCGTTGAAATCTATGTAACCGATCTATAGCAACATATTAAACAGGTTAATATAATCCCATCTGTGCGAACTTGATTAAAAATGTAAATTTATAATATAATAGTAATGCAATGTAAATTAAAGTAAAATCAAAGTAAAAAAAAAAAATAATGTTAAATGTTAAATTAAATGTAAATCACTAAAGTAATTTTAAACCTTATATATATGTGCATAAATAAATGTTTGTATGTGAATTACTGGCAGTGGCTTACTTTATTCTTTTATATACTAGTAAATGATATTATTAAATCTCTGCTATTCCACTGAGCTAGTGACATGGGCTAACGACCGGAATCAAAATAAAAATAAAAAAAAAAAATTTTTTTTTTTTTTTTGACTTACGTATCTGCCTACTTTATAAATTTTTCTAGGTTCCAATGCCTAGATGGCGCCCCGTAGTGCAGTTTACGTAAGTCCCAATTCCGTAACGTTACAATATATAATAAACTCTGAAATCCCGGTTCAGAATTTGTATGCAGTTTGTGAAGCCAAAGTTCCAGATGATTTTTTTTTCTCATGTGTCATAGCATCAGTCGGGAAGTGAACCCGCCAACTCGGGACAACTGCCTGTAAAGCAGCTGTCACTGACCTTCGACCACCAATTCTTGACATTTCCAGATAATTTTCAGGTTAAATCAACAACATACCTATAATTTTTTTCAGTCCTTTTCATCGTTATTGTGGTTTACTTAATACATTACTGCTTCGGAAAAATTCAATAGATGAAAAGAATGTCTAACAATAGTTAAACTGTGAACTGTGTTCAGGATTAGATGATGTTTAAGTGTTAATGTATTTTATATTCTCTACACAAAGACAGGTGAAGTAATTAATGACAAGATACTATTATCAATCATCAAAACTTAAGCTTTGCGCATGATCAAGTGTTTGCCATTCTTTTAACCCAATTTATTCAAGCATCTTAATTTTAGTGCTGTACTATAAATATAATAGGCACTCTTACATCACTTATTAAAAATAATATTAAAAAAAAAATTGTATATATAAAATCCTTTACATATTTGAGATGTATCAAGCATTTCTTTAAGAATTAAAAATGACAAGTGAAGATTTAGTTAAAAATTAATATGAGTATTTAAAAGATTTATACGTTTAAAAACAACAGCAAATTGTATTCAGTTAGATAGAAAAGTAACTCAAGTGAATACATTATTTTTTATAAACTAATACTAGATTTTATTTCCGATAAAATATTAATTCTTAAAATGTTTGATTTATTACTTATGAAACCTATTATACTAATATGTTCTGCATGTTAAAACGTAATATTTTTTTTCAATTAATGATAAAAAATTATGTAAAACTGATAACATGTTATTGTTATAATTGGTAATGCTTTTAAAAGGTTGCTCATCTTTTATCTGCATTACCTATTTTAAAAATGAATTCAACCAATTCTATATGCGTCTTAACATGTAAGAGCCTTCTTTATTTTGCGGTGTATCTAAATAATAGAGATCATTAAAGTTGTTGCGCGTAAATTATATTAATGATGCGACAAATAATCGTATGACATAAAGTGCTAATAATATTTTATTAATTAAATAAAGTCAATGTACGTTTAGACAAAAATAAATATATAAATACTTGAATCAGTCAGTCATATATTGACTTTAAGGATAATAAAATAATTATCAATGTTCGGATTAATAGTCAAAAACATGCTTATTAATGAACAAAGTATTTAAAAATAAATAAAAGGATTTTTATTTATGTCAGTATATATATTATAAATTATAAATACAGTTTATTTTCATTTGAAAACAAAGCATTATAAATCAAATGGTGACCACTTAAAAAGCATACAATTCTTTGACGTATATTTTATTTATTTATTTTGTGGATTTAATCAAATATTCAATTATCTATTCTGTACCATTCATAGAAATAAACAGTTGAAAGCAATGATAAATTATATGCACTCAAAAATGCAACACATATAAAGCATTTTTATACATCTAATGTAGTATATAATAAAATATTCATCGATAATTTTTCAGAAAACATGTTGACTTCTCATTTTAAAACTGTATCCAATTTTGATATCAAAATATAAATTTATATACTTCATCACAAAGACATTTAGTATATTACAATGATGTTGTTTCAGTAGATCCCATTTTGAAGAAAGTCTCATAAAAGATTTTGTTAAAATTGGCATTAAAACTATGCTTCTAGAAAAGTTCTGGCTATTTATCTTAAAAAGATAGATTTAGTAAATTACATCGTAAGCCTTAACCTTCCATTCAATATAATAAAAAGACCAGAAACCAAACACCATTGGGGTGAGGGCCCTCGTAGCTTTTAAATTTTTATAACCCAAGACTTTATTACTTAGGATATATGTGACCAATATTTTTAATTAATTTTAGATATATATTTGCTTACAAAATAATAGCAGATTAAAATAAACAAATTACTAATAAATATAACACTGCTAATTAAAACTAAATACTGGAAGGAAAATTTTTTTTAAAGTTCTGTTTATGCCTGTTCATGACTTTATTTTCAGATTGTATGTCATTTATTTCTGAAATCTCGTTTTTTGTAGAAAAAAAAAGTTCGACAAGTGATATTTATAAAATAAACTTCAAATCAACACCAGATATATATTTGTTTGTAACAATTCTTGATGATTGCATTGTAATATTCAAACTTATGCCTCTTGAATTGTATTGAGGCACAAATAAAGGCATTTAAAAGTAAACACTGCTTTTTTAAATATGGCTATTCATTATTAAATTTCACAATGTAGAGTTCATTTCTACTCATTTGAAAATTCTTGTGAATAAATAATCATATATAAAATTATATCATATTAATAATTTTGGTTTTTTATTAGTTATTCATTAGCCTAGAGATTATCCAATAATGAATAATATTTTAGTAGTGTATTTTTCACTGTCACTCTCATGCAAGGTAGGAATTGATTTCTATCCACTTTTAACACCTTGTGGAGGAAAATAATCATAAACATATGCCAAAAGACACTAATAAAATATATGATATCCAAAATGCACATTTTGTGTTGAAACAACATTCGTTAGTTGTCCCAAAGCATAATCTCTTACTCAGTCTATATATATGTAGAAAATTACTACAGTTTAATTGATAAATGTCGAATGTGTTACCCTCACAACTTTGACAGAAATCACTTAATGAAAGTATATTAATAATTTTTATTAGTCATTCATTAAACTAGAGATTGTCCATTAATGAATTGTATTTCAGTAGTGTACTTTTCATAATGCCACTCTCATGGAATAGTGACTAATTTCTATTTACTTTGCATGTCTTGAGGAGAAGGTGTAATCATAAACATATGACCAAAGACATGCATGTGAAACAAATTTATGATCCCAAAGATGCACATTTTATGCATATCACTTGCCAGAATTTCCAACTCTATAAGAAGGAAAATTTCAAATATAAATGATTATTTTAAATTGTATAATTAGTGTAATAATTTTAAAATAAAAATTTAAACAAAATAAAACAAATAAATTTACTTAATAAGCCTAATTAATGTGAAAACCATGTTTGTATTTTTTAAAAATTCGTTTTATATTTTCCTAAAAAATTATTTTTACTTATTATTGACAATAACTGGCAACTGAAAACTTTTTTTAAAGAGAGAGAAATAATGGAAAAGAGAATTTAATCTCTAAATTAATTATTGTGTTATTTATAATTAGATTTCAATGAATAAATAAGCAAGGGATGGAATATATACCATACCTCTTCAACAGAAATTCAATGCGTATGTTGAAATTTTCAGAATGAAAAAAGAGTTAACTCAAAATATTTTATTTACTATATTCAATAATTCCTAAAAATTTTAATCAAATTTAAGATTACATCTTGGAAGGACTACTTCATTATAATTATGAATAACAAATCGCATAAATTAGGATTCTTAAATGTAGAAAATTGGTGTACTAAGCATCTTGATAATATTCTTTAAATTGAAATATTCATTAATTGGCTAAACATATAAAATTTAAGGGCATAAATTATCATTCAGTAAAATAACACTAAAACTTTTGGGCTAAGTATTAATAAATGATCAAAATAGTTATCATTAATCAGTTTGATAAGGATTTATCTAGTAATGTAGAAGAGATAATATATCAGCTGATTACTAGATGATTCTAATGATATCTCTGTAAAGAAAATATTGGGAAATATATAATTTATTTTAATAGTACATATAAGAAGATTACTCTGCATCTTTAATAAAATTAGAAAAAAGTGATGCAGAAAATATTGTCAAGATTATATAATCCAAAGATAAGCACCAACGATGTAAGTGTAATGACAGGAGTCATTAACGAAGTCTATGAAAAACTGAAATTTATATACATTTTAATATAATGTGCATGTTATTCATGTCTTTTTCCACCACCACCACCCCTTTCTCTCTCTCTCTCTCTTTACACACACACACACACATATATATATATATATATATATATATTATAAAGGACTTGAACTCAGACTTTCAAGCAGCCTGCAGCTATATAAACCATTTTAAACAACTGATACACATGATCAAATACATGTAAAAAAAGATAAATAATCTCCTATATATTTCATGCTTAACCAGTGCTCATCAGTTGGTCCAGATCACCATCTTCCACATATATATATATAATCAGTGCTCAGTTTATATTAAAATAGAAATTCTTCAAACTTTAATGGACAAGCTTTGATCTTCACTCTCCAACTCTTTAGCTCTCCATGTCATTGAAACTCCAAGGATGGAATGCTCCAATCCCTTGTTGATATCAATATTATTGTCATACTCATCATATATAGGACCTTAATATGTCCATTTAAATATACAGAAGATGAATGTGCAGAATACAGACTGAATATGTAATATTTACGTACATGTATATCTATCTATATCAAACTTAATGTAATTAGAAGGGACTTAAACTCAGACTTTCAAACTCCCTACAGCTATTCTCTAATAGAGATCATATATCTTTTTCACATGTTTGTGATCATGTGTATCAGTTGTATAAGATGGAGTGAATAGTTGTAAGGAGCTTGAAAGTCTGAGTTCAAGTCCCTTCTAATTACATTAAGTTTAGTACAGACAATATACAAGTAGTTAAATATTATATATATATGATGTAAATGAAATAACATAAGTATAAGTATATTATATATTTAAGTGATGGTTAATATATATATATATTAAGCAAAGATTAAAGAAATATTATAATCCATAATAGCTTTTGTTTCAAATAATAAAATATTAAAATGTATAAACATGTGACATTTTAATAAAATAATATTTGCAACCATCTGTAAAAGTTGTTACAATATTATCTCTGCAAAAATATTATAAACTGAAAAGATTAATTAAGATCTGTAGAATGAGAAAGAACATTTAATATTAAAGAACAAAAACTAAAATCAATATTAGATTGTACAATTTTTGTCTAATCGGAATCAGAACAAAAGAGAATGAAAATAATACTGATAAAAAAATAAAATTTGAATTATAGCATTAGACAATCATTTAAGCATCTCATACAATTTGTTTTGTTTTTTTACAATTTCTATAAATTCTCTAAGGGTTATTTTAATGATGAGTAATACATTTGGATAAGATATTGGCTTTAAAGAAATTTATATGATGTTCAGTATCTAAGACATGGAGAAGAAACAGTGATGATAATGAATGACGTTTTACTTAATTATCATGCTCATCTTTTCTAAAATTAATAAGATGGCTACTCATTCATATATTGTGGCAAATTTTAACCAGATTATCAAACATATCTCTTAAATAGATTAATCGGTTACCTTTTTCACTTTCAAGAAATTTCTTTAATTTTACTCCATCCTGAAAAATTATTTTCTCAACTTATTTGTGATTTTTTTTTCTAATACCAATATTTAGCATACTGATATGAATCCAAATATTTTCAATTTTCGATATTCTTTCTCATAGTTTACTAGTCTTCCCTATTTCTTTTCCATCCAATATTTTGAAAACAGTGATATAAAATCATTTCCTTCTTCAACTGAAAATTATATAATTTTTCTCCCTAAAATTGACCTCTCTTTCATACTAGAAGTATTTCTCATTAATACTTTAATATTTCTCAAAATTTACTTACTATGCACCCATTATTCAGTTTTTCTTTTAATATCCAAAAAAAGCTAACTAGCATTGCAGCAAACTAATTTGGAACCCAAAAAAATTTATATTAGCATAAAATTTTACAAAAGCATATAAATTACATTTTTGCTTCCAGAGAATAATCAATATAATACCTAAACACATTATATCATATTTTAACATTAATGCATAATTTCTTTTAATGCCAAAAGAAACATCTAACTGGAAAAAAAATATAAAAATTCTTAATCATCATTTCCACCCCAATATGCCTCTAATATTTTTTCTAAGAAGATTGGATATTGGTAAGCCCAGTATCTGATCACTGATATAGACTCAAAATTGTTTCTCAATGTGACTAACAGATTTATCATTCAGAAATTGGTATTTTGAGCCCAAATATTTGGATTTCTTTATTAAAATAAATGTCAAAGGCATACCTACTAAAACCTTCCTAGCTGCAAATGACATTTACAAGTATTATTGCAATATGCTCATTAGGTAGATACAGAGGAGAAGGCATTAGATCATTGTTGCTCAAGTAATCCCAATTTCTAATCATATTATCTCACTGTCATATCTCTCTTAAATGATCATAAAAACATTCAAACATCCACACTTAAAAATTATCATCTTCAACTTTTTCATCTTTTGATTGCTGAAGTGTCATTTTATATTTAACTCTATACATTGGAACTTGAAGTCACTTTTCCTTAATCATAAATTAACAAAAATGTAAACTCAAGATTGTGCCCTTGAGTCTGTTGTTGATTTTGAAGCCATTTGGAACTTGATTGTTTTCTCAAAATCATAATGGAAATCAGACTTCAGATTTATTTTAATCTATTTTAGTACATAATATGTAATTTCGTGTTATCGCATTGTTTTTTAAATAATAATTGATATTTTTTTCCTTTTTTGCTGATATTGAATATTTAAATACAAATATAGTATATATACTTTAAATAGATATAATTAGAGGAGATTTGAACCCAGACCTTTAAGTTCCCTTTAGTCATCTGCTCCATCTTATAAATTGAAAATTTATATATATATATGTATTGTTATATAATGAGCATGATAATAGCTCTTAACAAGCTTTTCCGAATATCCCTATTCCCAGACCGGTTTCTAGCTGCAGGCTATCATCAACAAAACCAGTCTGTGGATAGGGATATTCGGAAACGCTTGTTAAGAGCTATTAGCACATTCATTATATAACATTTGCAGTACAAGCTTATTAAATTAAGTCATGTGATGTATGACTTTATTTCATTGCAATATATATTCATGTATTTTAGTGCAATGATATATATATAATTATGGTTTTAAAAGTTATTGAAGTTGTATGTAAAGGATAAGTATGTGTATGTGTTTTTTTCATGGTGTTTTTTGTTGTTGTTTTTACTTATTCTTAGTACTATAAAACAATTATAACTAGTGTACTATTTTATTGTATGAATACATTTTATTTTAATAGTAAAAAAAAAAAAAGTATATATTTTAATCTCATGATAACCTTATTCTAAAAGAAAGAAATATTTCATCTCATTATAATCAATTTCTTGGTGACATAAAGTTTTCTTATATTGTTTTGATGTAGAAGCACATCTTGATATTTCTCATTTCACAAAGGGGTTTCTCATAGTTATACAAATAATAATATGATCAATCAAACAATTCACTTGATTTTTAATCTGTCAATCAAAAAGTATTTTTCGGGTAAGTTGTTTTTTGTAGAATTGCATGAGTTCTGAAGAGGGTTATTTATATTATAAATAATCTTTACAGATTTAAACCCACTGCTTACCTTTAAATATTTTATGTTTGCCTGGCAACCATTTAGAACTTAAATGTTAATTTTAGTTGTATAGAGTTTATATAGTTAGATTTGTCATCGCACTTCTTACTGACAATATTTTAATCTACATATTAACTGGTTTTGGCTTCTCTTAAATGCTCTTTTTTAAATCAACATAAAACGAATATATTTTTATATAAAAATGTAAATGCTAAAGATACATGTTTTTTGCAAATTCTAAAGATATAATGCTTACTCTATTTTTTTATTTAAAGGATTAAAAATACAATAAAATGATTCTCTACCGAATCCCCTCCCCTCTACCGGTTTAGCAATGATAAAAGTCTAGAAACAGTATAGTTGTCAGGCATTGGTGGTCGAGAGGTCAGCGACAGCCGCTTTACAAGCAGTTGTCCCGGGTTAGCGGGTTCGCTTTCCTGCTGATGCTATGACACACGAGGGAAAAAAAAAGAAACAGTATAGTAAAAAAAAAAAAAGGCAATACTTTTTACCATTTTCTATAATTAATAAAAAAAATCCTCAAAATACTAGCAGTCAATATAATTGAATTATAAAAGAATATGAACGATTGGATATTGATAATATATACATATCATGAAAATATATACATAATTTTCAATCATTATCAGATAACGGCTGGACGAAGATTTCTGTTTAATCCATTTTTTTCATATTCAAAAGTTCTATTTTAATATTACTATAGTAAACATCCTAATTTTATCCATCCATTTGAAATATGGTCTCTTTCTAGATATTTTACAATCTATAGGATCCAGTTTAAAAGTTCAGTTGTCCATCTGAAGTAATGATTTTTCAATGATATGTTCAATCCATCGATTTCAGCCTTTCAATTTCCTCCCGGGTATCAATGATGATAAGTTTATTCTGCATGTTACATATAGCTGCAAATGTCCATGACAAATGCATGAATATATTTAATATATGCATTATAAATATCTTATTCTAAAATTAATAACAGTTATATAATAGCAGATTTAATTTTGATAAAAGGCTATATATAATACAAATTGTAATATATATATATAGTATATTAATTGCTTTATTTATAAATATATCGATTAAATTTTGGGAAAAGGTATAACTTAATATCATTAAAATAAATTGAATCCCAATTACAATTGCTTCACTTTAATTGTTTTATATGAAAAAAAAAAAAAAAGCTTTTAAAAAAAAACACAAGTCAAGCGTTGTTAGCCGAGTGGTCATCGCAGCCGCCTTGCAAGCAAGTAGTTGGTTGCAGACGGTTGTGGGTTCGCGTCCCGGCCGATGCTATGATATATGAAAAAAAAAAAAAAAACATTTTGTACACAGGCATTTATAAAATTCCATTAATTCGTAATAATTAAGTCATGAAAAAAAAATATTTAGAAAAACTCATTTTATTTCAGTTAATGCAGGCAATCCTAAATTCGGATTAAAAATATGATGATAATATTAATAAAACCGCGCAAAACTGTAGGACGACGGTCTTTCAAGAAATGCATCAAGAAATATAAATGTTTAGTAAAAAAAATTAAAACATTCTTTGGTTTATAAATAACATTAAAACCAGAACATTCATTTTATTATTATCACTTTCTCTGCGACTCTATGTATCTATCTGTCATTATACAAATGTACGCAGGAATGTATAAACACAATATACCCGCGCGTACTTGGAAGTTATACTACATTATAAATTAAACTAATGTAATTTTATAAAGTTTACGTTAAATACAAATAAAATTACTAAATTAAAAACAGAAATCAATTTTAAAATAAACTTTTTTTTTTTTTAAGAAACTAAGATTAATCGTACCTCTAAATCATAATCCCATGCAAAACATGTTATATGCTGTACAATAATTGAAATCCATATTATCTTCAAAATAAATTTGATAGAAATGTAAATAATCATATTCCACTAGTTTATCAAAAACTGTGAATAGCAACTTATCGGACTAGATCGATGTCAGATACGTACACTGTATTAGCGGATAAATCAGATGATTTTTACAGTTTTCATACTTTCTTTTAAATTCCCTAGACTGCAAACGCGCTCTAGTGGTAAAACCGAGAAAAAGAAAGATAAATCACTGTTATTATTGTATGCGTGATTCGATTTTTATTTTTTATTAATAAAAAAAAAGTTTTAATATTGCAGAAAAATTGCCTTGAACATTTAAATAATTGAAAGTTTACAAGATAAAGAATTTCTAGCCTAAAAAATGATTAATAATAGCCCTTAATGTATTTATCTGAAATTGATGGTGTCAAAATTGTGAGTGCAAAAGTTTGAAACTTCTAAATTAGTTTGTAATAATTTAATTACTATGTCTGATTTCGTGATGTAGTCTCGTAATTTAAATAAGCTTTAGCATATTTTAGCTTACGTAATGATCACTTTGAAAAAAGAATTTTTATTATATTGAAAATGTACTTCAAAAAATTTAGTTAGTGCGCTGTTCGTCTATTAAATTTATCGTATAGAAAAAAGACATGGATATCATATATATATAACATAAAAACCGTTTTTTTTTTAAAGCATAATCTGATAAATAAGGTAGAAAAATCACATTTTCCCGTCAAACATTGGTGGTCGAGAGATCAGCGACAGCTGCTTTACAAACTGTTGTCCTGAGACAGCGGGTTCGTTTCCCGGCTGATGCTATGACACATGAGAGAGGGAAAAAATCACATTTTTCCTTGGATTGGGCATATGAAAAGAAAGAATAATAACAGATTTTCTAAAAAAAAGTTTTTAATGGTCAATATACTATATTTTTTTATGAAAGAAATAGATCCTGTTATAATAATAATTAGGTATCACTCCACTACGCATGCACTGGATAATTTAAATATTTAATGAATACACTCCTTTCCAAACACAAGATAAAATCTTTTGAAAAGATAGAATAAATCGCCTATCTTTTTAACCTAAGTTTATATATATAGGCAAATCTTAAGCATTTGGAAATGAGAGGTGAAGATATTAAATAATCACTTTCAATTCCTTTTATTATGTTTTAATGAACATCGCTTTCGAAATTTTTCCAATTTACGATATATAAATTACTATTACACATTAAAAAATAGTGTTATACTAATAAATAACTAATTACAGCTCCAGTTGTGTTTATAACAACTCAAATATTTTTAAAATACAATATTGATGGCTTTCACTGATAATAGATGACTAAGAATAAAATAAAATGTCTTTTACAAAAAAATGCATTGCAAGATTTAAGCTAAATTAAAAAAATCAATGTGATGTATGGGGACATATTTATAATTCAGCTGCAGAAAGGAGTTTGCTATTAATTGAAAGGAGATTCTTTGTTTCCTCATGGAGATCTTAAAAGAACTGAGCCAGGCAAATTCCTAAGATCCACTCCCTAAGTTCTTGCCATTATAGCTGTTATTACTATTGATTATTCATATAAGTATACGAACATGGATGAGCTGCTTATCAATACACATTATCCAGCATTGAGTTTAGAGATTTTTTACCTCAGAGTTTAAAATCAAAATACATCATGGTCTTTCTTTTTCAGTTGCTTCGTAAGGCAGAATGAATGTGTGAGTGTGTGAATAAAACTTTTTAATAGATATATACAATTACGAAAGACAAAAATAAATCATATCTTATTCCCAGGAGGCTATAAAGTCACCAGCCAAGGCATCAATTGGTGGCTGAAGGCATAGGGTGATAAGAATTTCCTGATTGCAGACCCAGGTTGCCATTTGATGATGACTTTTTATTTAGGCACATACAAATGCAGATCACTTTCAAGTGAAGGAAGATTGCAAGAATTGGAAGAACTGTCTTATATTAAATGAGACATTATTAAACTTTATGAAGTTAGAATAAAAGGTGAAAAGACAATTGATTTAATAAGTGGACATGTACTCTACTACAAAAGCACACATGTTGGAAGTACAAGTGGAGTAGAATTCATTATAATTAAAAAGTGGAAGAACAACATTGTAGAGGTTGGTGGTGTATCAGACAGAATGGCAAAATTAATTATTCAACTTAATAGGAGATACCAAATGCAGATAATTCGGGTTTATGTATCAATAAGTTCTCATAGTGATGAAGTAATAGAAAATTTTTATATGGATATACAAAAGGCTTTTGATCAGAGTAAACAACATTTTAAAATTGTTATGGAAGACTTTAATGCTAGAATTAGTAAACAAATGAAAGATGAAAATGTTGTAGACAAATTTGGTTATGATAGTAGAAATGAGAGAGGACATAGATTTGTGGAGTTTTCAGAAAAAACAACAACTTTATATTATGATTTTTTTTTTAGAAAAATGTTAAAAGAAAATGGACATGGAAGCATCCAAATGAAGGTATAGCAGAATTGGATTATATTTTAACAAAAAATACATACTTCAAGACTATAATGTTCTTAATAAATTCATCACAGGAAGTGATAATCAATTATTAAGATGTAAGATGCATGTTAATGCAAAACTAGAGAGATAAAAATTATTAAGAAAAACAATATTTATAGTTGATATTCCTTATTTTTCAAAACATTCTACTGAATTTAAATTAGACCTTGCAAACTGGTTTCAAATATCAGTAGATTTTGAACATGATTCAGATTTGAATGAAATTAATAGAAAAATAACTGATACACTTTTAAAAACTGCAACAAAAATAGCTGGTAGAATTGACCAATAAAATTTCTATTGAGACTAGAGAATTTATGAAGAAAAGAAGGAATATGAAGATATATAAAAATGATGCACTAAGAAGCATTGAATATGTCAAATTTTGTAAAATGGTGTGAAAAAGGGTTTATAATGATATAAGAAAGTATAATTGTGAATTAGCAAGGAAATCTGTAGAAAAGAATAAAAACCTCAGGAGTGTAAAACAACATTTTGGTATTGGTTGGTAACTTATATCTTCAATAAGAAAAAAAAAGATGGAACTATCACTAAAAAGATAGATGACATCATGAAATATGTAGAAGAGTTCCATCAAGAATTATATAGTAATAAAGAACAAATACCTCCTACAAGTATTATATCTTCTGAATTGCCCAGGATTTTAAGTGAAGAAATGAGACATGCAATTAAATTTATCTAGAAGGAAAAAGCTCCAGGTATTGTTGAAAGAAAGCAGTATTTATAATAATATTTTTTAAAAAATAATAAAGAAGATATTAGAAATTACAGATCTATCAGTCTTTTATCAGTTTTACATAAAAAAATTTACTAAGATAATTACAACTCGTCTACAAAGAATATTGGATTTCAACCAGCCAAAAGAACAAGCTGTATATAAAAGTGATTTTAGTACAGTAGATTATAACCAAGTATGAGAAAAGTTATAGAAAGGATAAATGAATATGAGTTGCCATTATGCTTTGGATTTGTAGATTATGAAAAGGCATTTAATTCTATAAGCATTTCTTCAGTGATTAAAGCATTGGATCATCAAGATATAGACCCAGGATATTGTAATATTCTGAAGAGTAGTTATAAAAATGCACTGTATCTCCAAAATTTTTACAGCGTTGCTACAAGAATTATTTTCTGTATTAAAATTGGAAGCTAAAGAAGTGAAAGTAAATGGGAATTATTTGTCATTCAGATTTTGCAGACAATGTAGTTGTTTTGTTAATAATGCTTTAGATCTTCAGGATATGTTGCAAGAGTTATCAGATGAAAGTAAGAAAGTAGGACTAAAGATAAATGTTAAAAAGATTAAAGTTTGTTCAATGAATTTTCTCAAAACATGAAAATAAAGATTATGATGAGTTAGAAGTTAAAAACTACAAATACCTTGGTCAGATTATTATTATTATAGATGAAAACATAATGGATTAAATTAATCATAGAATTATACTTGGTTGGAGTGATTTTGGTAGAAATAACTTAAGATTAAAAGAAAAAATGCCTATGTGTTTGAAAAAAAAGGTTCTTAATAATGTATTTTACTACTTCTTACTTATGGATGTGAGACTTGGATACTGAATAGAAGAGCAAGACAGTCACTCCAGACTATTTAAAGAAGTATAGACAGTTGTATGTTAGAAGTAACAAGAAGAGATTAAAAATGCAATATAAGGTTAAGAGAACAAACAGGTGTCAGTTACTTCATTGAAATAGTTAAAAGATTTAAATGGAGTTGGATTGGAAATATTGCTAAAAGAGATGATAATTGATGGAGAATTGATATCTTAAACTGGATTCCAAGATATTGTAAAATACCCAGAATTAGACCACATGGGAGATGGATGGATGAAATAAGAAAGTGTGCAGGGGTGATGTGGAGAAGAGAAGTTAGAGATTGGAGAATATGGATTAACTTGGAGAGGCCTTCATTCTGCAGTGCATTGATAATGGTTAACAATTATGATGATTTATGATTCTTGATTGGTTTATATAATCATCTTAAAACTCATTTAATCTTTTGCTTTCCCTTTTCTTTTCTATTTTTTCTTCCTTCTGGAGTTAGAATTCTCATATTTTGATCATGCATTTACAAATGATGAGCAAAATGACAATTAATTAATTAATTAGAAGAGATGGTAATGGATGGACAGTCAAAATCTCAGTGCATTCAGATCATTCTGTTCAATTTGTCAATTGCTCACAATAATAACCTGCTTATGGAGTTCATCCACCAAGGCAAGAAGCCCTTCAGTGAGGGATACTACATATAACATAATGTATCATAGTGACATAAATGTGATCTATCATGTGAGATATAACATTTACAAAATCTAACCAGGCCTACATCTTATCTAACTTAAGGTTTCTAATCTTATACAGGGCCATTTAAAATCTTAGAATATAAAAATTCAGAAGTGCAACTGGACAAAAATACCCTTATAGTCTTGTTTGTGCTAATAAGAACCCTATGCACCCCATCTATTATCAGCATAACAATTAAGACTATATGATATGAGATTATGGGTTTTTTAAATTAATACTAATGTTGTAAAACAACATTGATGAAAACATCTGGTACATAACTCTGCCATTATTAAAAATATAACTGAGTTGTTAGGTAAATAGCCTGTTCCACACATTAAAGGAAAACTCAGACTATGAAGCCACATGTTTACAAAAATGGGATATATATTGAAATCGACCTATAGCAGAACAGGATATGGAGTGTCATGTGATAATCATATCATATGTGTACACAGATTGTTAATAACAATGGTAAACTTTCCATACACTAGTGGCACCAAGTGTAAGCCTTACTAATCAATGAATGCAAGAAGGTTTGTGGGATATTGAATGAGTAGGCCCTAAATACACAAACCTTTTGCATCCACTGATTACTAAAGCCTACACTTGGCACACTATTATATAGAGAGTTTGTTAAAGATATGGAGTTACTGAAAGAATTGTGGTTATTATTAAAATTAATCTGTTAAAAATAACAGGATCTGAAGGAATATATACAAAAATTATGTTTAAGGTGATGGCATTATGATGAAACATAACTATTATCATATGGGAGTCTGTGTAGAATGTTAAACAATATAAATATGCATGTTTTTGCAATTAAAGTACCTATCCTTGCCAATGGTACTGCTGCACTATTTAGCCAGCTACAAATCTTTCTTGACTGAATTCATACTCTTAATATTAAAAGCTTCAATATTTACTTTCATAATCAACTTTTAAAAATTTGAATTAACATTGCCATTATTTATAAACAAAAATATTACACATTTCAATTCTGCAATCACGATCGAAAACTTATTTAGTTAGAAAAAAATACTCTTAACAAGCGTTGCAGAATATCTCTTGCGGGCTCTTTATATAACATTTGAAATACAAGCTTGTTTAAATTAGGTCATGTGACAGCTGATTTGATTTTTTTTTTGTAAAAAAATACTTAACAACTAGGAAATTTATTTACTGGACCAACTGATGATTGCTGGTTTAGCATGAAATACGTATATTGGTGATTATTTATCTTTTCAGCGTATACGTGCTTGAGTGAATCAGTGTTATTAGATAGAGTGGAGAGTGATGGGTCGTCTGAAAGTCTGTGCTCATATACCCTATATTACATATATAGACACAGGTATATAATAAGCCTGTGTTTCAGTTATTTTATGTTTAAAGTAAAACTCTCATTCAAATTCTACTACTAATTTTGTTGTATTTCAATTTATAAATCAGGATATTGGCATTCTAAAAATAAACGTTATACTAATTGATTATTATGCAAAATAATTCAGTTTATTTTTAATTTAAGAATAAAATGTATTTTTTTGTATGAATATAACACAAAGTTATTACTGTTCTCATCGTAATGCAAGCACTGTGAAATCATATTTTTGATAGAAAAAATATCATTGCTATAAATAAGATTATTTCTACATATAATCTAATCTTTATGGTATATATTAAGTTGTTTTCCCTAAAAATATAGATGGCTAGTTAAAAAACCAAATATGAAATTATATTAATGGTAGATTGATATTGCTTAACAATTTTAGAAATATATATATACATACAAGCAAAGTAATTAATTAAATTGCAAAATAGGTGTGAATATATAAACTTATTACAAAATTAATTTTAGATAATCTAAATTAAGTGTATTTGTAATATATTATGATTTTGTATTTGTGGGTGTTTAATGTTAATTATATTAATAAAAACAAACCAAAACTCTGTGTTAATTTCTATATTAAAAAACCATAAAATACAGAATTTGTAATGATATAAACAGTCAAAGTAAAACTGATTTTATCATTTGAGAAATATATATTATTTAAACAAAGAAATATCAAATTACGATACAGTGTTGAAACAAAATTTTAAAGACTTCCTAATTTTCTGATTTTGCAATTAATACATATAATAATAGCCAACAAATTCATTACTTAAATTCAGTTATTCAACAATTTTATCAAATCATTTTCATAGTACTCATCCGAGAAAATTTTTTCAAACAGGCTAAAACTCTCCATACAGTAGCGCCACTCAGTGCCAACCAGAGTAATAAATGGATGCCAGAAGGCTTGTGCTTAAAATACCTATCTAGTGCCTACTCATCCAATATCCCCAGACAAGTTTCTGGCTTGTGGCCTTCATCAGTGTGGAGCTTTGGATCTGAGAGCACTGCACCTAGATCTTAGGAAACTAGTCTGGAAATATTGGATGAGTAGGCATGAGATAGGGATTTTATGCACAAGCCTTCTGGCATCCATTGATTACTCTAGTTGGCACTGAGTGGCACTACTATATGGAGAGTTTTGCCTGTTTTAATAACAGTAATGTGCTAGCATAAGAAATAGTGATCATGTGAAATTTTTTTCTTATATATATATATGTATTACAGCGTCCTTTTTTGATAAATCTAAAACTAACTTTCATATAACAATTTATATCATCACTATAATGTAAAAATTCATAAATTGAAATAATATTAACAGTTAATAAAATACAATAAAATATACATTAAATTAATTTAAATTAATTTTTGATATAAATTTAATAGACATAAATAAACCAATTGTATATATTCTTTCCTCCTCTATTCTTGACCATTATTTTAGTAAACATATATCTCTAACACTTAAAATAAAATTTTAAATATAATGTATAATTAATTTATGTGCCTATATAGTTATAATCATTAACAATCAATATATAATAAAATACAATAAAATAATTTTTTTTTCTTTTTTTTAATTTTTTTTTCCATGTATCAAAGCATCACCTGAGAAGCGAACCAACAGACCCGGGACAACTCCTTTCAGGTGTGTTGACCACTGGGGCACCAATGCTTGACTAAAATAAGTATTTAATTCATAATTATGGTAATTTTTCCAAAAATTATCTTTCATATAAAGATACAGAACCTTTCATGTTATTAATACATTTTTTTATATTTGCTTATTTATATAATGACTCAATATTTTCTCATTATTGTATTATTTTCATATATCATGGTTTTTATATTAATCTTGTAAATTATTTATGTAACTGGAACAAATTTTCTGTCATGTTAATGTATAGCCATGATACATTCTTTTTTTTTCTTTAATGGACTTTTTGCAAATTACCAATATATATTTTTCATATTTTATTTATTTTATTTTATATAATACATAAATTGTTATGTGTTTATTGCCAAATATCTGCTATTGTTTATCAAATAATCAAGTTTGTTATTTACCAAAATAATTTTATAATTATTTCATTTTATATTTTATTATATATATATATTTATAAATATGATATTTTAATCCAGTTAATCTTTTTATATTATTTCTATATTATTATTATATTATATTATTAATGTGTTAAAATTACATTAATTTGTTTTTATATCAAGAACATATATAAGCAATGTAAAAGAAATTTTTTGATTTTAATTTATCAAAAAATAAAATGATTTTATTACTCAGGTATTCATAAGTAATTCAAACACCAAAAGTGACAAAGTCAAATGTGATCCATGGGTTTAAACATGACAATCTGCCACTCTATAACTACTGTACCAAATCATTGTTGTGTTATATATTTTTTTAAATTATTGACTGCAGTCAATTTTTGACATAATGGTTATAATGAATATATTTTTGCTATACCTCTAATATTTACATTTTATTCATTAATATTTATATATATAAATTATTATTTTTTGGGCTAATCTATGTGTTATTTTCCATTATATACCAATATTTTGATGAACTGATATCCGCCAATGTCAAGGTTAACTTTGAAAAAAAAATCGTTAGATCTCAAATAGTAACGTGACTGAATGCGAGATAAGAAATGAGATTCAACTTGAAGTAGTTCAGCATTCAAAATATATATATATATATATATTACTGTAAGCTGAAAATTTATTGAAATATTATTTTTTTCTTTACTAAATTTAGTACTAGTTGATAAGAATTTATATTTTAAATATAATAATGTACTGTATATTGAAAAATTAATAATAAATGGATCATGAAGATGTGCTAAAGTAGTGTTTTAGCACCATTATTAAAAACATTATGGGAACAAACAAAATTAATAAATACATATAAAAAGTATTGTGATGTGTAATATATATGTTGGTATTACAATAATAATTAGAAATAAAAGAATGATTATTTTTACAGAATTTTATTTACTAAAGAAGAATATAACAATTCAATTAATTTCCTGAATTTGGTAATTTACATGAATGAAGAATATAGTAGTCTCTAATAGTAGAAATAACATTTAAAATATTGATATAAAAGGCTTAGAAAAAGGGATTAATTGCTATCATTATGTTAAAAACTGCTATAATTAAAATTTTCAAAAAGAAAAATAATATATTAACACAAAATTTAAATGGGAATTATAATCAAAAAATTTATTTTTGCAGTAATAATATATATATATCAAGGATATAATAGCAAATCTATCCTATATAACCAGGCCCTTGCAGAGAAATTAAGAGACCCAGAGTAACTTAAATTTTGAGACCCTCAAAAATTAAAATAAAATTTTAATCAAAAAAATAATAATTTTAATTCAGTTAAATATAAAAATTGTTTATTTTACATATGCTTTTGTGAGCTTTACCCATTTGCAATTTCAGCAATTTTGTCAGAATAGCCTAATGTGTGACAAATGTCATAATCAATATTAAGGGTTGCTAATTCATTTAATTGCTCCTGGTGCATTGATGATCATAGAAAGTTTTTATTTTTTTTAAAAACACTAAATAATCTTTCAACTTCTGCTACACTCAAAGGCAATGTTAGAAAAATCCACAGCATTATTGCTATATTTGGAAAAATGTCTAAAACCCCACCTCAATAATTTCATTAAGCAAATCTGTTGTCTTCGTACGTAATTTGAAATTAGATTTGTAAATTTGCTTTAACAGTATTATTTCTTCAACAATTTCCTCACTTATTTTATTTTTATATTTATCAGCAACAATTTTGCCTTTGAAGTTATGTTGCATTGATACCATTTCATTTTAAATTTCCATAAAACTTTGAAAAAAGAAGATATTGAAGAAATTGCTTGAAATTAACACCGAAGTTCATCTATTATTGAATTAATAATTTTATCAAAGACAATTAATACTTATATAAGGATAAAACCTTAGTACATGTGCCTTGAGTGCTTAATTTTAGCAAGAGAGACCTCTACAAATCATAACGCAAGATTTGACTTTAGCCTTATATAAGTATTATGTACTGATAACACGCTTAATAAGAATTAATATTTACAAAAATATTTAAGTGGAAGGTTTATTCAATGGACTTTTGGTCTTTTAGTCTACAATTTATTTCAAAATTGGCAGTAATATCATTTTTGGTTGTTACTTTTTTGCACTCCTCAAGAACTGATTTCCATGTTTTCTTAAAGTCTTTTATATCTTTAATTAAGTTCTCAATATTATCAATTGCAAGATTTGTTTGATGCAATAATTTTAGTATTTTCAACCAAGCTGTGGATATAATTATACACTCAGATTTTGACAAATATTTTCCAAGAGCCAGAATCTACAATTGTCCTTCAATGGGAAGGTTTTTAAGTCAATTTTTTTATGGGCAGATCATATAGATTTCAAGTTTAAAGTTTCTGGTTTTACTACATTGAGTCTTGCTGACCATCTTCTTTTCAAAATGCTATGTAATGAATACCCTAATAAGTGCTTTTGTAAAATCTCCTACTTCTTCAGACTTCCACTGAAGAAATTGTAAATATGCTGAACTATACCCAAAAAAGTTATTGCTTCTTTGCAACATTGTGCAGAATTTACTTCTATTAGATTTAAAATGTAGTTACCACAACCAGAGAATTGTTATTTTCACTTAAAAGTACTGCTTGTGCACCATTATATTTTTCTGCCATATTGGCTCCATTATTGTATCCTTGTCTTCACAATTTTTATAATTCAATTTTAATTCTCAAAGTAAATTTAATAGGCAAGTAGCTATTTTTTGGCTCATTTTATCCAAGAAATAAACAAAACATATGAATCTTTCAAACTGAAAATGCCAATTCACTAATCTCGATGTACTGAATTATTAATGATGTCTATCCCTTACGGAATGAATCTGAGTTGCATCAGCAATAATAGAAAAATATTTATTCTTCTTCACTTCCTCAATAATTGCACTTTGAACAAATGAACTGCAAATATTAATAAATTTGTTCTATACTCTTGTTGAAAGATGAAGAACTTGAAATGTTTTGTTCTCTTCTGGTGCAGCTTTAATTTTTGAAACATACTTTGTCAATATTGAATCATATTTACTTAATGATTTAATTATTCCAAAAAAATTACTATTATTTGGGCTTCCAATATCTACATTATCAGATCCAAAAAATGCTAGGCCTCATTCAGTAAGAAAATATATTACATCCAGATACCACTTTTAGAAACTTTTTCCAAAATTTGGCTGGGTCATTAATTTTATTTAAAAGCAAATTTTCGATTCCTTTATTTTCTAAAGCCTTTTTATGTGATTTTTTCCATAAAACATAATTTTCTTTATGTGAAATAGAATTTTTGTGAGATGATATGAAGTCATACAGATTTTTCCAACCAATTTGAATAGAAACAGGCAAAACTCTCCATACAGTAGTGCCAATCAGTGTAAGCCAGAATAATCAATGGATGCAAGAAGGTTTGTGCATAAAATCCCTATCTAATGCCTACTCATCCAATATCCTAGACTAGTTTCTGGCTTGTGGCCTTAGATAGGGATTTTATGCACAAGCCTTCTGGCATCCATTGATTACTCTCACTTGCACTGAGTGGCACTACTGTATGGAGAGTTTTTCCTGTTTTAATAACAGTTATGAGAAAGTGTAAGAAACAGTGATAATGTGATGTTTAGTGGTTTAACAATTTGAATAGTATATGCCAGATTATCAGTTAAGTATGAAAATGGATGTGTGCTCATATTCCAAATATAACCTGGCACATAATAAATTGACTGATTTTGAATGCTCCAAGACAATCAATCTTTAGGGCAAATTTCACTATTTAGAAGTTTACTTGAAAGCAAACTATATAGAAATGCATGATTTGATGTAACTTTTTAAATATTTTGAGCAATTTCAAACTTCTTAATTTCTCAAAATGATGTTAATTGGTTTGGATTATTCTTATCAAAAATTCCAATAGCAGAAACAATTAATGTTTCAATATTTGCTAATCCCTCTTCTGCAATTACTGTTTTAATATTTAGATTTGTAGCTATGCTATTATTTTTATTTGGTAAAGCTCCTTCACTATCCTTATTCTTTCAGGATTTTGTACTTCTACTTTATTTACTCCTTTTGGATGATCTGTCATAATTGCATTATTATTACTTCTGCTTGCTTTTTCAAATAACGTTTATGTTTTTTCTTTGGATGTTTCATATTGCGGATAAAACTCTTTATTGAACTCAATTTTTATATTGCAGCCTCCCTCATGTTTTTATTGCCTCTTGCTTGCATGACTTTCATAATGTCTCTTCATCAAAGAAAGGCTATCAATACATTAAAATTAATTTGGAGAATTGAAGTTAATATTTACTATTTTTACTGGGTCTAAGAATTAATGAATATTGAGTATCGGAATAATGACTTTCTCAATGTAATTTGTAATAATATTAAACCACTTTAAAAAATGTAAATAACTCACCAAAAACAATAAAAATACACAAATAAATTTCATAGAATGTTAATGCTCACTATAAACTGTTTATGGAAAAATACATATCCAATAGTGTTAAACCTAAGCATTGAATTACACAGCAAAGCGTGTGCAGTATTAAAACACTTATAAAATTCCAGAAAACACTCAACACCATAGGTTACAGTGTTTTGCATTTTGACATATTATAAGCTAGTGGAAAGAACAGAAAATACTTGTTCTTGTTTATTTATATACGTAATGACTGCCTACAGTGTTTCAATGTCAATGGTTTACTATAAGATCATATTTTAAAAATATATTCAGTTGCCATTTTGAGACACCCAATATTATGGGTCCAGGTTGTCAACCTCTTGTCCTACCTCTATGAGACCTTGTATATAAACATCAGTGAAATGAAAATAGAAGCAAATGACATAAATCATTAAAAATGGTGGATGTAAATCTGTTGATAAGGGACTAAAATTTTTCCTGTCTGACAAGCCTTATAAAAAAAAACTATTGTTAAAAATCTTACATAAACAGATAATGAAAAAGTACGATATTCTGAAAAAGTATTAATAATTATTATTTAGCAGTAAATTTGCTCTGACACAATTAATATATGTTAAAGAAAAAATAATTAAATAATTAATGCAGATTATTTAATATTGAAAAAATAGAATTTAATTTTACAAGTAATTTTATAGTTTTTGTTAAAATATATAAAGGTAACTTATAGAATTTTTTTAATTAAATTTCTTTAAATTAAATGTTCTTTTGGAATCCTTAAGTTAATAGCAGAAATGATGACTTTAAAAAATGCATTACATCATGGTTAAAAGTTGGGAAAAGCTTAATATATTTAAATCTTTCAGCTTTTTTTTTAAAAAAAAAAATTAAAATCATTGATTATTTAATATTGCAGTCTTTAAATCTTTCCTGTTTTTTCCAATAAATAATCTGCTTTTAGAAATAGAACTTAGAAATAAATATCCTATGAAGTTTATCAAAAAAGCATGGATGATGATTTTATATAAAACATTAAATTGAGGAATTGTAAATCCAACATACATGTATTTGATGTCATTTTTTTCTAATTTTATCCAACTTTAATGTAATCCTGTTGAAATTTCAAAACCCCCTATATGTGCTGCATGGAAAGAAGTGTTAGAAATAAATATTTTTCCATAAGCTGCAATAAAAGAGTATGAATAAGAAAAAAGAGAATAAAAGATTATAAAATTGCATGAGTGAATAATAAAAAACTTGATTATATTCATAAACAATACAAAACAAGTTGGCAATAGACAGAAATCTTGGTGCAGTATATAAACACAAATGTATAAAATGTGAAAAAATGCATATTGGTAATATGGCAAAATCTATGGAAGAAAGAGGAAAAAGAACATAACATGACTATATGATAGTGGTGTGCATTTTATTCCTATTCATGCCCCTCTTTTTAGACATATTATTTATGTGATCTTTTTTCTTTGAAATTGTACATGATCCCTAAAACATTTGTCTATTTAAAAAATATAAATGAACACATAGTTTAGCAAATAATAATTTTAATACATTTGCATATAAATTACATTTATATAGATACATATAAATTTTGCATATATTGTATAGACAAAATATTAAATGAAACAAAAATTTTAACAAATTTAATATAATAATTAACATAACTCTTGCAATTCCATAGACTTCATAATTGTTTCTATGTTTGGGATCTATTAGAGATTGAAATGAGTAAATCATTTCTGGTTCTAATTGAGATCACAATTTTATTCTAATAGCAAAGTAATTTTGAGAAGTCAGTTCATATAAGTATATTGATATAAATTGAAATGTCATTTCCAATCAAATGCCAAAATTTCTATCATGTTAGTGACTTAAAGTGAGCAGTTAATGTCTTGTCATGCAAAAGATCAATTATTGTTTTATTTTATTTTAAAATATGCTAGAATTAAAAATATCAACAACATACTTATTAGTATGCAAGGATAATAATCAAAATATGTAATTAACAACCAGTAAGATAATAAAATGCACATAAATTATTATTTTAAAGCATAAGCAGAATGTGTAGTACTTTTATCAAATTTTGAATCCCTCTATGCATTTTGACCTACAATGTGTAAATTAGGTTATTTTATTCAATAGTGATGCAAGTTAAATTATGGGGAACCAAGACACACTCAGTACAATTAATGCTGGGTTGAATTAGTTCAAATGCTATAAATTCTGTTTCATGATGAGACAGAAATTTGTTATTTTATTATGAATGCTATTTTTCAGTGAAACTCTTACTAGATTAATATAAAAATAAGGTGGATTTTTATATTTCAATTTTATTTTTACTTTTAAAAAATGTTCATTGTTATCAATAATTTTTTTAAAAATTTCATGATCACCAAAATTCTTCAGCAACCTTCAAGTGGTCACAACCCACAAGTTGCACACCATTTCTATATGAGATACAGCATTTATGTACTTTATGGATATAAAATAAAATAAACTGTGAGAATAATACAAAGTGAATAATATATGAAAATGCTTCAATAATGAAAAATATTAAGAGTTGTTAAAATTCTCCATACAGTAGTGCCATTCAGTACCAGCCTTAGTAATCAATGAATGCCAGAAGGCTTGTGCATAAATTCCCTATCTAGTGCCTACTCATTCAATATTCCCAGATTAGTTTCTGGGTTGTGGCCTTCATCAGTGTAGAGTCTTGGATCTGAGAGCACTGCACCTAGATCTTAGAATCGAATGCAACCCTTCAGCAGCCACTTTTTATCTCTATTTAACTACAAAACTATGAGAATAAAATTGAAAACACAATATTTTCAATCTGAGCTCACTAACTTATATAGTCATATGGGTCTGAACTCAGTTCAGTACCCATACATTTTGGTTGCTGTAGGGTTGCATTAAATCCTAAGATCTAAGTGCAATGCTCTCAGATCCAAGGCTTCTCACTGATGAAGGCCACAAGCCAGAAATGAGTCTGGGGATATTGGATGAGTAGGCACTAGATAGGGATTTTATGCACAAGCCTTCTGACATCCATTGATTACTTTGGCTTGCACTGAGTGGCACTACTCTATGGAGAGTTTTGCCTGTTTTAATAACAGTTATGAGCAAGCATAAGAAATGGTAATCATGTGAAGTTTTTAAGTATGCAAGCAAATACAAAAAAAATGTTTAATTTAATAAAAGATTCTAAATATTTATATGGAAATCAATTTTTAAATAAATCATGGTCATTATGAATTAGACGTTTATTTTATTATATTTGTCATTTATATTTATTTTTAATGATTATAAATACATAGTTTCATAATTAATTAGATGCTATATTTTAAAGATGTTATTGTCTATGCTATAAAATAATGGTTAAAAAAACGAAAGGAGGAGAATATGTATAATTAATTGGTTTATGTATGTCGTCTATGTCAATAATTAATTTACATTGTACAAATTTATATTTGATTGTAATTTTTAAATTGTTAGTTTATCAATTTTTACATTCAATTGTTACTAATTTTCTTTTTTTTTAAACCAACGTAATAGCTAGTAAAATGAAAATACACACAGAAAAGGTAATTTTTAAAATAATATTTAGATTTCCATATGACATAGCATCGTCCGGGAGGCGAACCCGCAACAACCGTCTGCAACCAACTGCTCGCTTGCAAGGCGGCTGACTTCTCTGCTAACAACGCTTGATAATATTTAGATTTTCTGTATATTTTTCCAAGTTTTACATTATAATTATGATATAAATTGTTACATAAATGCTAGTTTTAGACTTTATCAAAAGAGGACTCTGTAGTATATATGAACAAAAATGTACTTATGAAAAAAGTTTCAACATGTGTGTGATCAAGTGTATCAGCCGTATGATATAGCATGGATAATTGAGGGTCATGTGAAAGTCTGAGTTCAAACCCCCTATATATCACATATAGAAGTGCAGGTATAAAAAAGCCTCTACTGAAGAAAAAAGCAAAAAAAAAAAATCATATTTGAAAAGCGTTAACAAAAAATAACAGGAAACTATATGTTTCAAATGATTTGATGAAATTATCTGTATTTAAACAATTTATTATTTATTATTCTATGCAGAAATTTCTAATTAATACTAGTGAACATAATAGCAGTAGTATTTTTATAATCAGAATTTTGTGATGTTGGGAATTTTGTTATGATGAATTTTATAATATAAAAAGTACTCTCTGAATAAATTTGGCATTCAATGGGCAAAAAAAAAAAAGTTAATTTAATAAAAATTAAATGATATTGTGGATTTTATTATACCTATTGTAATAGCAAACTTTTTTTTACACTTTAATTGCATTAATTATTGTTGTTATAATCCTTATGTGAATAAGATCATAAATAGTATTAATATTACCAAAGTAAAAATATTTGAATAATAATGCTAAAATAGAAAATATATAAAATATGCCATTGATCTAAAATCCTTAATTAAATCAGCTTCTAGACAAGTCATTAAAACTATTATATAAAATACAACATACAAAAATAATTGAAACAAACTGATGAAACGACTAAAATAGATGAATATTTGAAATTAGCATTTACGAAAAAAGAAAAATGATTATACATATTTAAGATTTTTTCATCAAATTATAAATAAAGATTAAAATAAATTAAGCATAATACTTTTTAACAAAAGTGATCAATATAACTAATTCACATTTCAAATGTTAAACCAAAATTAACAGCTAAAAGTTTTTTAAAAAAAAGAATATGAAGAGAATTATTTATTTTATACTTGCTGCAATATGGAATAATTATTACTGCAATTGTATAAGAAACGAAGCATAACTATATATTAAATGATGAGTAATTACATGGTGTATTACTCAATTATGTTATTAATCTAGCAAGTTTTGTTAATACACTGAAATGTTAAAAGTGAATTTTTATCTAATGCTTTAAATTTAATTCATTTAGTTTTTTAATTTTACAACTTGTTTTTTTTTTTTTTAGAATTTTGGAAATATTCTAAAAGTAACTAGTTTTTATATAATATGGTTTCTAAAATGCTATTTTTTTTTCATGTGTCATAGCATCAGCCAGGAAGCGAACCTGCTAACCCGGGACAACTGTTTGTAAAGCAGCTGTCGCTGATCTCTCAACCACCAAATGCTTGACTTCTAAAATGCTATTTGTTGATTGAAACTGAACATTTACCAAACTAGAATTTACAAAAGACATAAAATAATAAGAAAGCAAATAATATTTTATTATGAATTTATAGTTAATAAAACTATTTATTAGCATTGCATATACAATAATAATAAATTTAAAAATCTGGCAAAACCGTTAATGCTTTGTATCAGGTCACTTTTTTTATATTTTCAACTGTTCCTTGCAATTTCCTTCTGAACACGATTGCTATTTAAAAGTTTAATGTATTAATGTTGTACATTTTAAGGTATTAGCATTATGCTGAGATGAATGATGTTGTAAAAAATATCTAATGAAATTTGAACTCTATTTTTTATAATAACTTTTTTCTTGTTATTTTTAAATTTAGCAACAGAAAAGATATTATACTGCAAGGAAATAAAGAGTTTTTTTTCCTATTATACCTTACTGGCATTGGAGAAATGATTTAATATTTATATATTATGATCTACAATGCACTAACATTCATTGCTCTTTTCTATCAGTTTCATCTTGGCATGTATTATTTCAATGTTTATGAGTCCCTGTTGAAAGTTTGTGCAGTATACTAAAACATCACACGATCACTAATGCTTTCAGATTCAAGACCCTTACTGATAAAAGCCACAAGTTAAAAACTAGTCTTAGGATATTAAATGTGTAAGCAGTAAATAGGGATTTTATGGACAAATCTTTTTGCATCCATTGATTACAAAAGTTTGAACTGGATTGCACTACTATATGGAGAGTTTGCTATTGTACACGAATTAGTTTTATATTAGTAATTACTAAGTTAGTTTTATATTAAATGTATTAATTCACAGAAAATTTTATCTGCCTTCCTACTTTTACTTTATTTTCATTATTATTACAGAAAAAAATAAAAAATAAAATTATTCAACAAAAATGTAAACTTTATTGACTTTGTAATATACATTTTTAGATTATAAATATTTTTATTTATTGTCTATAATAAATGTCAGTATTATTATAATTTAACCATTTAATTTTTAAAATTTTATTTCTTATAAATAATATTAAATATTAAAATAATGGATTAAATTTTTTTTTTTTTTCAATTTTATGGGACATGATATTTCCATTTAAATTTTTATCTGATTATACATTATAAATCTTTTAAGTTCTATAAAATAATTTTTAAAAAAATATATTGATTTTTAGACAATGCAACTTACTTTATAATTGAATATATATATAACAAAATAAATGTCCGCTAATATTAATAATACAATAACGAAACTTAAATATATTCCAAACAACGGTAAACAATTTATAATATAATATAAATAAAAACTCATAAAGAAATATTTTCGATTATATTCATAATCATTTTCAACTCAACTTTCAAAATGGAATCATCTATTACCAACCGGAAACACATGTCGATTTAAATATTCCACAATTCATTAATCCTAACATTTGCTGAGTGTCTGTTTATTATCGTATTTTTATACCTACTAATAAAAACTGCCTCTTTAATTTTTCTTTTTTCATTATCTCTCTCTTGGCCTAAAATTTTTATTTTGTTTATATCAAAATCAAATTTAAAATTACAATTCCTATCATGATCATAAAAAACAGATTCAGTATATAACTTGACTTCATTATTATTATCATTACATATCTGTACATTTTTTAAATTCTTTTATACAACAATTTATGCTCTTTAATTCTTTTCTCCATATTACATCTAGATTCCCCCACATATGATAAGTTACACCCACAAAAAATTCTATAAATTACATTACTCACATTACTTTTTCTAACTTATCTTTTGAATTATTAACCATTCTATTTAAATTACCCGATCCATAAAATGAAACATTATATATACTAATATAAACTTTTTTCATAAATTTTACTTGATTATTATTATAAAAAGGCAAAGAAATCCACTTCTTACTCTCAATTTTTTCATCACTAGTATTCCTATTAATTTTCTTACTAAATTGACAAACCACTTGATAATTTTTTTTTATATTATAACCCACACTTAATAAATCACTTACATAATTTTCAATATTTTTCTTTTTGTCACATGCATATTTACACAAAATATTATTTCTATGTAAAAAAGACCTAAAACCAGCCATTTTATAATTATGTGGCACTTTAGATAAATATGGAATATATCCTCTCATTTCAATAGGTTTAAGAAACAATTTATAGTCAATCATATTATTGTTCCTTGAAATCATCAAATCTAAATATTTAATACTGTTATTATATTCTTTCTCCATAGTCCAGTTAAGACCTTTTAATTTATTATATTCATCAAAAATTTTATCAATCATTTCTGAAGAAGCACATACAAAAACATCATCCACATATCTTGTATATATCTTAATATTTCCCATAAATATAAATTTGTTTAAAATCTTTTCTTCATAATACGACAAAACAAAACTGCATAACTGTGCCACCATTGGTAATCCCATTGGCCATCCTTTACTCATCTTATAAAATTTACCATTAAAGGATGCAACAATATTTTGTTCAATAAAATTTAAAGCCTTCATCAGAAAACATATTAATTGATTATCCACTTTCTTCTCCAATAAAGCTTGATGAATTATCTTAATTGAATCAACTCTATCAATAGATCCATACATCTCAGAAACATCCAATAACACTAAAACATCATCACAGTCCAAACTTAAATCTTTAATTTTTTCAACAAAATCAAATGACGTTACAGAATATTTTCCAAAGCCAAGTAAATCCTGTAAAATTTTAGCTATATATTTACTAGTCTTATACATAAAAGACCCTCCAAAATCCAAAATTATTCTAAGTGGATAACATTCTTTATGTAATTTTACATTAGCAAATACACGTGGACAAATAGCACTTGAAGGATATAATGAATAGTACACATTATCATTTATTCCTTTATTCTTTGCCTTTAATAAAATGTTATTAATAAATTTCATTCTTTCTGAATCAATATTATATTTATCAATCAATTCAAAATTTAATTTTTCCATTTGTAAATTAACTCCTTGAACATATTCATTATTTGAAATCAAGCACATCCGTAAACTTTTGTCTTCCTTTAAGCAAATCAATTTATCTTTCATTAATTGCCTTTTAAATAATCCAATAACTCTTTTCCATGAATTATCATATTTATTAAAATTTTGTAAAGTAATATCCTTAACAATTTTGTTACACCCTTCTGCAGTCATTAATTTTCTATCATAAGAATTATAATAATAATCAAGTCAAATTTATGAAAAAAGTTTATAATATTATATATAATGTTTCATTTTATGGATCAGGTAATTTAAATAGAATGGTTAATAATTCAAAAGATAAGTTAGAAAAAAATAATGTGAGTAATATAATTTATAGAATTTTTTGTGGGTGTAACTTATCATATGTGGGGGAATCTAGATGTAATATTGAGAAAAGAATTCATGAACATAAATTGTTGAATAAAAGGGTTTTAAAAAATGTACAGATATGTAATGATAATAATAATGAAGTCAAGTTATATACTGAATCTGTTTTTTATGATCATGATAGGAATTGTAATTTTAAATTTGATTTTGATATAAACAAAATAAAAATTTTAGGCCAAGAGAGAGATAATGAAAAAAGAAAAATTAAAGAGGTAGTTTTTATTAGTAGGTATAAAAATATGATAATAAACAGACAGTCAGCAAATATTAGGATTAATGAATTGTGGGATATTTAAATCGACATGTGTTTCCGGTTGGGAATAGATGATTCCATTTTGAAAGTTGAGTTGAAAATGATTATGAATATAATCGAAAATATTTCTTTATGAGTTTTTATTTATATTATATTATAAATTGTTTACTGTTGTTTGGAATATATTTAAGTTTCTTTATATATATATATATATATTAAATACTGCCTAACACTATACTAGTAAAAATAAATAAAATATAAATTCATATAACATTACAATTCTAGCCAAAAAAACATTTTTACTAACTTTCTTTCACAACAATGGTTTTATCTATTAACAAATATATCTTTTCAAATGAAATTCAACCAAACATACAACCCATCTATATTATAACCTAGAAAGTTAGCCAAATTGTAACCGGTGAAAGAATGAGAAAAGAGAGATGAACGCTATAAAAGACCATAGCAACTCTCATATCCTCAATGATCAATCTAACATGTTGAACAAGTCAAATTGTAATCTAGAAATATGCAGATATATCTCTCAATAGCTAATCTCAGTGGGTTATAAAACAAATTCCATATTTTATAATAAGAAGATATACAGGGGAAGCATTTATAATATAAAATATTATATAAATATGAAGCAGCATTATTAATAAATCAAGAGGAGGTGAAATCTCAACTCACTCTAGACACATAAACAAACATTAATATTGTGAGCATATGCCATTGAGGTTATATTTAAATTTCTTTCTTTCACAAATATCTACTACAACTACTATTTAATCCAACTCTTTAGTATTTTCTAAACATCTTATTGCTTTGATCAAATAAAGACATTATTTAATTGTTATAAAATTTAGTAATGTTCTTTGAAAATCTATGCCATTTAGGATCCATTTTTTGGAAGTAGGTTCCTGTTTATCAAAATGAATTCAAATAATATAGTCCATGAAACAAATCAGAATATCTCAGGGTAATATGATCTCATTTAAATTATAAAACAAATTCTTTTTGACCTTATATTTATTCAATATTGAATGAAATTCTAGTTAATAAAATAAATAAGACATACACTTCCCCTAAGTTAAGGTCTTATCATAATTATGATACCACTACTACTACTACTACTACTACTACTACTACTACTACTACTACTACTACTACTACTACTACTACTACTACTACTACTACTACTACTACTACTACTACTACTACTACTACTATTTATATATATATATATAAAGTAAACAAATATTACATGAATCATAAAGAGAAGAAAAAAAATTGGGGCATGAAAATTAATGAGTAAGCTATTCATTGATGGTTGTAATAGTTTTTTTAGTCCATTGCTGATTTTGTTTAAGAGTTATTATTGTGGAGATAATTTTATGAGGCTCCAGGTGGCATTGACTATATCCGTGGGGGCCAAAGAATGATCTCTTATTTTAATTTTTAGGATTTTATTTTCAAAAAGAGATTTATATTTTCGTGATGTTGGATTAAAAACAAAGTGACATCTTAAGAACCAGAGAGTAAAAATGATAAAGATGGACAGCCTTATATTGGGAAATATTCCTTTTTGAATATTTTCTATTAAGATGTCACATATTGGTTTAGAATTATAAATGAGTGTGGATATCAGTTGTCTATATATATGTAAGGCATTGCAGTGATATAAAAAATGTTGCATTGTTTCATCCTCCCTACCACATAAGGGACAGATAGGATGAATGTTAGTATATTTCCTCTTATTGAAAAGAAATTCACTTGTTGGTAATGCATCCATGTTAATTTTGATGAGGAAGTCTAAGTATTTAGATTCTAGATACCAAAATTTAAATTTTTGTATTAAAGATTTGTTTGTTAGTTTAAGTGTTCTATCTGGTGTCTGAAGCAGATCTAGGTTAGTCATATTTTGATATGCATCCCAGTACTTAATTTTTGCTGTAAACATATTATCTGGTAATTTGTATTGACATATGTTTTTAATTAGGTTATTAATAAACTTATTGTTAATAGGTGGAGGTGTGTCAGTAGGAGATATTGGAATGAAAACCTGAAAATTCTGAAAGTTAGTGCAGATTTTAAATAGTGTATTATAGGATTTTTGATAATAAAAGGTATTTATTGAATGCAAAGATAAGCCATTAAATTTTGAATGCTTTTGGAGTTTATTAATGCTAATAGAAATTGTCTTCTGGTTCCAGATCAATTTATTACATAGAGAATTGATTTTCTTAATGAATGAGGTTGTGAATTTAATGGTGGGTGAATAGAAATTAATTTTTGGATAGATTAGCATGTTAATTAGAGATATCTTGCTGTGTATTGAAAGATAAGCTTTAGTTAGAGAATTAATAATTTTTTGTATAGAAATGATTAATTGATTTTGTATATTTATTCTCATTATATTTACTGATTGATGGAAGGGTATTCCCAGAAAGTTATGAGGTCGGGTTTCAACTTTTGTTTTAATTGGAGTGCCAGTAAGTATGGACCATGTGGCCATTTTTTCGGGATTGAATTTTAGAGTATAATCTTTTGTGTATTTTTTTAATATGTTATGTAGTTTTGGTAACAATTTCTGTGAGAGAAGAAAAACAGTTATGTCATCCATGAATGAAATATGGTTAATTGTACAGTTTAAAAAAATTGTGTGTATTCCCAGTAGTTCAGTTTCAATTTGAAGTAAGAGGGGATTAATGTAGGTAATGAAGAGGAGGGCACTAAGGGGTGAACCATGGGGAATTGAATTATGTGGAGTGAATTCTGATGACATTTTTTCATTTAAGGTGATGTGTATGTTTCTATTTATAAAGAGATTAGCTAAAATATACATAATTGGAATCGGGATTCCATGACTACCAAGCACTTCTAAGAGTTTTTCAATAGGCACAGAATCAAAGGCAGCTTCAATATCTAATTGTACTGCAATAGGTGCAGCATTTCTATGGTGGCGGATGTCATCAGTTAGTGCCCTAAATAAGATACGAGCCTCGGGGATGGATGAGCATTTTTTGGCAAACTGAAATTTAGATAGAGTAGGTAATATAAGAGGCTGGATTTTATCTTTAATAATGGATTCTATTATTTTAATGATTAGTGGGGACATAGATATAGGTCTAAGATTATTGAGAGGGGAGGGTAGTAAAGGTTTTTTTAGAAAGGGCACTAGTGAGACAGGATAGAGTAGTTCTATACTATGAATTTGATTTGACAAGTAATGTAGCATATTGTAAATTATGGGAATAGTAAAGTGGCTAAGGTGTTCAAGCAAAAATTTTGGAATGGCATGTGTTCCTGGATGCGAGTTGTTTGGAATAGTTTTTAATTTATTTGCAATGTCTTCTTTAGATATATTAAGGATAGTTTGTGACATACCAAAATAAAGTGGAGTGAGAATTGGCATAGGTAGCTTTTGAAATTTAGTTTTAGAATATTGTTTAATTGGTGGAAGCATGTTTATTCTGGTAATCATTTTATCATTTATTAATATGGATGAGGGTGTGATTATATTAGAGTTATAGCCTAATGCCCATTTGATGTATGCCCTTGACCAGTCATGGGTGTTTTTTAAAAAGATTTTGGCTTTTTTAATAGAAAGATAATTAGCTAGTGTGAGTTGTGTCTGTTTAAACTCTTGCTTTAGTAACATTATGGTATTAACTGAATTTGAGCTGGTAGGTGTGCTTTTTAGCTTCATATGCAGTATATCTAATTTTTTGCTAAGTGTAGTAGGAGAAGGATTTCTTGCAGTATAATGTTTGATGTTAGAAGCTAAAATATTAATGAAGGAAAACCAAGCTTCTGTTGGTTGGAGTGAAAGTATGTCAATTTTTTTTAAATAAATGTATGCGTTAGATATTATGGCTTCAGGAGCATTTGTTTTTAATAATAAACGGGTGGTATTGTTCAGTAAAAGTGTTGAGTGTATCTGCATATCTAAATTTAATACGACATTAAGGGCATGATGGTCAGAAAAAGCTACTGGGTTTAGGGAGGGCATAATTATAAAGTGCAATTCAGGAGAGTAAAGGAGTAGATCTATTAATGATGAATGATTTTTAGTGAAAAATGATATTGTATTTGATGAAAAGAAACCTTCTGAGCTCATTAGCCTTTTGTTAATTTTATGAAGATATTTCATCGTAAAGTCTTGGTATGACATATTAAAGTCACCCAAGAGAATTATGGGGTGTGGATTTGTTGCTAGTGTTAAATTAATTACGTTAATAAGCTGGTGTATGAGTATTGGTTGATTATATAAGTATAATGCTATAATATTTATTGTGCATGCTGCATTATGAAGAGTGATGATAATCATGTGTTGATCAATATATAAGATGTTGAAAGATTGGAATGGAGAATTCCTATTGATGAGTACTCCTATTCCTGCAGCTGAATAGTTTGATGTGGAAAATCTGGTATATCCAAACTGGCAAGATGTTGCTCAGGTTTAAAAGGAGAACTTACTGAGCATTTGGTTTCTGTAAAAAAAAGAATATGTGGTGTGAATTGCCGAATCCAGCTGGTAATGGCAAACATTCTATGGAGTAAGTTTATCCCTCTGACATTAACTTCAGTAATTGATACTAGCATGAGTAATTCTAGATTGTACAATGATTATGGTAATTTGTTGTATATGCATAATGTTTGTAGTTGTTAATGATCTTGGTAGTGGAAAGTAAGATTTTATGGAGTAAGTATAGTCATATGAAGACTGGAACAGTCTATCCAATGTAACAGTGGGATAGGATGTTAAAGGAAGGTAATAATTTTGTATAGTATATAATGAGAACAGATATAGCATGTTTAATAATAAAAGGAAAAATGTATTAGTGAGTTTATAATTTATAGATATATGTGTTTGTTTATTATAAAGTTTATGTTTATTTAGTTTACGGGTATAAGATGTAATTATGTGTGGTTGTTTGTCATGTAGTGTGTGTATAATATTATTAATGTGATATATGTATTTTAGCTGGGTAAGTGTAATCAGCAATGAACCTCTACCAAACATAAAAATTAACAAAAAAATCATTACAACAGAGTATTTAACACAAATTGGAAAAAATAAAAATAAAATAAAAACGGTTGGATATAGTTCTTCATTCATGATATATCACTAAGTTTTGTTTGGTTTAATGTGTCCAGGATAATTTGCATTAGGATTATCTGATGTGTGTTCAGTATTAACTTTTATTTTTTTATGTGTTCTTCTGTGGATATCAACACCAGCTAAATATACCTGCTGTTGTGGTGTTGAAGTGGAAGCAACTGAACGCAATTGTCTATCCGAGTGTGTGTCCGTTGGAGTTCCTGTTATTTGGAGGTCAGAGTTATTAGATTTTATTTTCTTTTTAAACAGAGTGGATTGCTTTGTTGGAGCATGATTCACTGGTGATTTACATTTTATAGTGGTAGATTGATTATTATTATCTTGAATCAATTCAGTTACATCAATTCCCTTTTTTCTTTTTGCAATTTTTTTATTTTTTGTTACTAATTGAAACGGAATGGAATCTTCTGCAAAAATATCTTCAAGCTCACTTGATGAGGATGAGCTAATATTCTCATCATCAAGTTCTGAGTTACTAATTATTGGTACATCCAGGTGTATTGGTATTGATTGTTTGTCAGAGATAATCAAGGTTGATGAATCCCGGGTTTGTGGTAACTCCGTTTGGGTATTATCATTATCTCCTGTTTGACTTAAAGTTGGTGTTATTTTGATGTTGATATTTTCATTATATTTACTTGGCTCCAGCAACGATGTGTTCTCGAGTGTTTTAATCCGCATTTTTGACATACTTTGGTAAAGCATTCTTGTATTAAATGCGATCATTGTTTGCAATGAAAGCACTGGGGTGGTAAACCTCTGAAAGTGATGATTACTGGTGAGATGTCTGTTTCATGTACAGTTGGTATATCACTAGGTGTAACATTCTTGTTTAATGTTATGCTAAACATTGCAATATTTAAAAATACTGGGATAACTGCATTTTTATCAAGCAGATATTTAAAGTTTGTTATTTTCTTGTATTTTGAAAGAATTAATTGCAAGTCAATTTCTTTAAAATCAACGTGGCAGTTTTTGATTCTTCCTTGTAGAGATAGGGGTCGCTCCATATCAATGTAACAAAGGATTCTTGAGTTCAAAAATTTAATATTATTTTTGAAAATATTCCTTTGCGTTTTATCATGGAATTCTATGCATAAATATCTATTATTAGGATGGTATAATATTTTATAAATAAATGTCCATAATTTTTTTTCCATCATAAGTTGATAAAATTCATCCATAGGAAATTTAAATAAATCACATTCCGTGTTTGTAACTGCCATTATTAACATTTTCTCACTATGAAATTTTTGGAATGATCTAAAGAGACATTGAGGTATGGTTTGGTTAAAATTATTTGTGTACTGAGCATATAATTCCGAAGTAATGAATTGGGTATCATCTGGAATTATATTTACATTATTTTGTTCATCTTCATTATCATTTTCTAAGCCTAATACTTCTGTTAAGTATTCAGTTGAATTCTGCACGTTACTGGTAATATTATCAGCATGAGATTTAACTGCTCTAGCATACGAATTATTTTCTTTTATTTGATTTTCCTTTAGATCTTGTTTGAAAAAGTGTTGATTATTGTCTGATTCTTGCATAAGGTTATTAGCATTAATATTATTAGTTGTTTTCAGTAATTCTGGAAAACTGTCCATGTTTTCAATAGACTCTTGCATGCTCGTTTGAACGTTAAGAGAGCCGAACGTTTTCTTAGGTTTCATTAGCTTAGCTTGCGGTTTCACTTGATTGCTAGTTTGAATTGTGTTATTCGATTTATTTTGGTTATTGATTGTAATTTGAACGTCTTCAGTTTGAAATGATGAATTATTATTAGACATAACAGAATTATTTGTAGGCTCACTTACGTTTGTCATTTGATTTAGAAGCAACGAGTCTTTCGACTCCATAGTTATAGAATAGATAAATTAAATCTGTCAGATTTTAAAAAAGGAAGTAGATTTTACCTACCTAATTGTTTATTTTGGTGTAATAAACTATAATGATAAAAGTATCAACCACAAGTAGACTCAATAGTAGAATTTCAATGAAAATTTTAAAATTATTCTGGAGCCAAAATGACGTGCTTGTGAGGCATGGTGGCCATCTTGACTACTACTACTACTACTACTACTACTGCTGCTGCTGCTGCTGCTGCTGCTACTACTACTACTACTACTACTACTACTACTACTACTACTACTACTACTACTACTACTACTACTACTACTACTACTACTACTACTACTACTACTACTACTACTACTACTACTACTCCTCCTCCTCTTGCTAGCTCAAATAAATAAAACATGATCTCTTAATTTCAGAATAAGATAATGAATAGTCCAGGATTACACTCAGATATTAAGAATGGGTAAGGGATTTAATGGTCATTCTAAATATCCTAGAATAACCCCACTTAAACATTTTATAAATATAAATTAGGTTCTTGTAAAATTAATTTTATTGTAAAATAATAAATATGATTTTCAAATAAGAAAGTGATTTTAAAATAAATATGCATAGTGATTTGAAATAAGCAAATTGAATTAGTTAAATTGATACAAAGTAATAAATCAAATTATAATTCTTTTATTAAGTAAAATACATTTTTCTTAGATGTTCTACTAATGCTTAAATAATTCAATAAAGTGATTCTTATTAACTTTAATATTCATGTACTCTTTTAGAAAATACACTTAAAATAATTTATAATATTTATAAATATTTAAACTTCTAGTTTGATAAATGAAATCATATAAGCAAATGACTATGAGAAATTTCTTAAATAACAAAAGCAATATTTATTTTATAAGAAAACAGATATAAAATTACAAATATTCCATATCTGAGTCCACATAGCCAAAGACACTCACAAATTTACTTCGTCAAAATTATGACAAAAGGATTTAAATATTTACATCATGTTTTATAAAATTAAATTCAATTGGATCAAACAAAAATAATCCAGCATATTAAAATAAACATTCTATTGTTAAATTATCAAAAAGTTCTCACTTATCAATGCATTCATACAATGATAATAACCGTCAAATAAGTAGTGTCCCATTTATGAATACCAATCCAGTGATGAAGGAGTGATAAGACAGTTGTATGTTGTCTATTTATGACTGAACACTCTTTAAAATTTTAAAATTAATTATTTATTGTATTTTGTCCTCATTATTAACAAATCTCAAATATAGGATTACACATATTCATCTTTAAGCCACTCAAGAATGCTATGGGGGTATGGCAGAATTCCTCAATACTTTGATAAAAAAGCAGTAAAAATAACAGGTAAAGCCATGGTAATATATATATATATATATTGAAGCAATGAATCTGAAGTCTGATCCATGCTTCACAACCTTCTATAGACTTGGTTAGTATTATAGACCTGAATTAAGTTTATAGTCCAATATCAGCAGGGTTTTGCATTAAAGCTAAAATTAATATCGTTTATATAATTTGTATTGCATTTAAATATTTTGTTAAATAAATTCCATTCTAAGAGTAGATTTCTGTTAATAAAAATTACTTATAAAATCTATTAGTCAAACATATATATATATATATATATACGTCAAGCATATATATATGAGTTAATGCAAAATTCTGCTGAAATAAAATGCTTAAGAATGTACTTTTCTTTTTAAATCTTGTTAAAATATTTAGTATGATTTGATTTTGAGATAAGCCCACCAACATTTTCTAAAAGAATGTATATTTTTAATTAATTAGCCCATTCAAGGCAAATTAAAGATGGCCTTCTCTTTCTTTTTTAATTAATAAAATTCAAAGTTTAAAGAAAGAAATTTAGAATAAACAAGTAAGTTATTTTTTTTCAAAAGTGTTGTTTTGAAACAAAGGAATGAGGAGGGGCTTATCAAGATCTAAGATCATACAAACAATAGAGGGTAGCTTGCAAAAAAATGTATAAATAGGAGAGTGAACAAAAGACTAGGTTATTCAGAGTTTTCTTGCTGGCATTCAGAGTTTTCTTTTTGGAAATTTCATTCAGATTTCTCTTTGGAGAACTCTCTGATTTTGCTTATGGAGATTTTATTCCAAAAAGTTAGACAACTGTCATCTTCAAAATCATGGAGAAGTTTGAACATGCTCAAGCTAAAAGTCATATGAATTTGATGGATTCTACTATGCTTGGCTAGGCAAATAAATAGCTTTGCCTATCGCTGAGGTTCCTAAATATCATCAAAATGCCTTAGTATCCACTCAATAGTCATCTGAACTCTGTGCCGTGTCTGTAGGACTGTTCGTCAAAGCATGCTATTTATTTCCACTTTCCTTGTCTGGGCAAATACCTACCGATGGTTGTATCAAGCCATGAATGCCGTAGGAAACATGACCAAGGAACCAGGGCAGTAATCATATCTCCTCCATTGAACTATTTACTTTCTACCCTTTTGTTCATACCTTTCTTAATTGAATTATATTATGAATTGTTTTATTTAATGATATCTGTAATGTAAACATTTTATTAGACTAGTCTTAAATATATATATATGTGTGTGTGATCATCTATCTATATATTTAACCCTTTTTCCTTCGCTATTCTTCATTACTAATGTTTATAAATACTTCGTATTCCATTGTGGTTAAGTTTAAAGGTTTTTTTTTTCATTTAAAATCTCTTTCCAATTTTATTTATGTTTCTAAATTCCATACGAGTAAGTTTCCTTTGTTTGCCAACTTGATCTCCTCAATAACGCCTCTTTTCTCCACCAGTAGCTTATTACGTATATCTGATTTAGCTATATACATTTTAAATAATTTTTAAACTGTCTGTTTTTAGCACAAAGCAATTAGAAAATGCTTTGCGAAAGATTTCTATTATTGTACTTTATCGAGGAGATTCGGGTTGACAATTTTAATAAAATTGGGAAGAAAAGATTTAGACCGCAAACATTTAATCTGTTTTATTGTCTAATTAGTTTTCATTAATTTAGGGGAATAGCAGAGGCCATTAAATCATTATTCATATTTTAAAGTTGTTAATTAAACATTATTTAACTATAAAAAGCTTGAGTTTCCTAATTTTATTATAATGCTTTATTTTACTTTTCCAATAATCCAGGCATGCAAAACACATGTTTTGTAGCACTTTTATGCACATTTAACTATTTAGCTCCATAGGTGTTTCTGTCCATGTCTCTACCTCTGTTGCTAAGCTTTGTGGCCAGTGAGAAAATAATTTATGTGTGTCTCAGATAATGTTGTTTGTTTGTAATTAACTTTGAGAATAGGCAAGTAGGGCAGAGGTCATAGTATTCTTGATTTAATATCTCGCATATGGATGGCCTCGAGGTACTTTCACCTAGTATTCGAACTGGGTTAAACCAACATACATCATCTGACTGTCACAATATATGCTTTACTAAATATACTACAAACTATAACCAAAATTCATCTTCAAATAATTAAGTAAGGTGAAGTGAAAAGTATGATAGAATAGCTCATAAAATGCACCCACTTTTGAGGACTAACATGGGATTTAGAACATGGTCATTAGTCAGGAAAATAATGAGAATGCACATCAGTGATAAAAACATTAAATAGGAATTGCCTTAAAATAGGTTCTAAAATACTATTTCCAAGATATATGCTATGAGCATATAAATGCTAGCAAGACAATAGATAATATGACAAAGACTACTGCTACTATCTCTAAATATATTGATATACATAAGCATTCCTAAAATAGAAAGAATAAATCTACTATTTCTAACAAAAATACTATAGCTAATAAAAATAAAATATGACAAATAATAATAATAATGCCAAGCATGGATCTGTTAACATTAAGCAATGAATAAGCATGAAATAAATAATAGAAACATCTACTTACTTATTCAGCTTACAATATACCTTTATAAATAAATAATTCTTATGTAAAAAGGAAAACATACTATTTTAAAATATGCAAATGTGATAAATTGCTATTCTAAAAACGTAAACTTAAAATATTTCAAAATATATTATATAATATGAAAATTATATATACTTGAAAAAAAGCATGGCATGCAAAAATCATGCCATCAAAATAATAAATACAGTAAAATTCTTCTGATTTCTTTTTTTATAACCATTACATAGAAGTATGCATAAGAATGGTTTTAAGTAAAAAAAATTATGTATGAATCTAAAACCAGGGTGTACAACCTGCAGGAACAGTAAAGAAACATTGGCACACCTGGTCCAAAGAATGTAGAGCACAAACAAATAAGGATAAATGTATTCAAAACCCCAATCATTAATCTAAAAGATATGATTAACAAACACATCAAGAGATTTGATCCTTACAATACTGTGGGACTTATCCACACAATTAGAACAATATGGAGAATAAGATGCTCATTAATATTTGATAATAAAAATATAATTGGGTTAAAAAACTTATAAAGGATGGTAAATATACTTTGAGCAATGCTTAAAATACCAAGAAAACATGATTAAAATCTGGTTAGGAGCAGCACCTACAGCATGCAAAATATGGCAATAAATAAGTTATGAAAAGAAGATATACAATGGGCAAAGGTATAATAGCAACCAGCCAAAGATAAAATTAAGACAGACTAATAAGAAACAAAGTATGATACCCAATTACTAACACCCATTTATTAAGCTTAATATAAGGTCATAAAATTTATTAAAGTAATGTATAAGAAATTGTAAGTAACCAAAAACAAAAAAAGATTGGAAAACCACAAAATCTTGTAAATATGTATGTATAATGTTTTTTAATAAAGGTAAATACTTAAAATAATAAAAAATAATAATTTTGTGGACAGCAAATATATCTATTATATAAGACAATATAACTATAATATTAAAATCTAGAAGATAAATATTTTCTGGATAACATTAATGAAAACTTCAGATGATTATGCTAGAGAGAAGTAAAATAATTTTATGGACATTCATTAAATACACCCATGAATTTAAATTATGATAAATGTTCATTAATTTGTAATACATAATAATTGACTAGTATTTAAAGTCAAGTTTTTCAAATTAATCCATCACACATATTGTCTTAATCTGTAATAATAAAGACAGTATTTAGCAGGAGAATATTTCAATTAAATTATATTCAACATTATAAAGTATTTGCAGGAGAAAAATACTTATTTTTAAAAATCATATTTATAACCACAGTGATTTCTATAACAACACTTGGGGAGAACAAGAACTTGCAGGATTTAAATACTTTTGCAGGTGTTATAAAATAATTAATATAAGAAAGTGATTTAAATTCATTCAAATAAAATGTCATTTTTTTTTTTTTTTTCATATGTCATAGCATCGGCCGGGACGCGAACCCACAGCCGTCTGCAACCAACTACTTGCTTCCAAGGCGGGTGCGATGACCTCTCGGCTTTATTAAATGAAAAACTTTAAATTCTTTATATATTATTAAATAGTTTGATGCAAGTTGAGTTTTTTTTGCCCTACCTTGAAAATGATTGATTTCTTCCAACAGGAGCAAATAGTTATTTTTAGTGACATTTTCTAATTAATATTATAATGTCATATTAGAATAATAGCACAAATAAATTGTTATTGAAGTATAAATATTATTATTAATTTAATATTTTGTAGACTTAAATAAATTCTTTTAAAATATAAGATATACTCTATATCAAAATATAGTTTTTATCCCGAATTAAAAGTCTTTTACTTGAGTGTTTCAAATAATATATCAGAAAATTATTTATACTTCTAATGTCATTATTACTGCCAACAATTTTAAATATATTATGATAAATTTAAATTTAAAACATGTTTTTGCTACTCTTGAAATTGACAATAACTTTAGGATCATTATAATGGCAATGATAATTACTTTTGAATTTTTCCAATGCAGAAAATTTAAGGGATAACATTCTAAACATTGTAATACTAAAATGATATTACCACTGCAGCTGCCAAGTATAAAGATTACAGTTCCTTTGTTGTTTTAGTTTACATAATTGTACCAAGATATTGTGGTTCAGCTAACATACTTAAGCTTAAAAAATAATAAAATTTAAGAGAAATCACACTTTTAAAATTTAACTGCAGTTTTTAAAATTCAACTACTACAAATAAAAATAAAAGTAAAACTCATTAAGGACCTTGAACAGGTGACAATCTCACCTATTTATACTATTACTTATGTAATCATTTTACACAAATTGTGATTAACCTTTTAGTCTTTGCATCCTTCCCTGATTAGTTCAAATCCTGATCTAATGTAACTAGAGACAGTTGTTAAGTAAAATTTGTCCAATTAATATTCAATTTTTAAAATAAATCAACCTTTGTCTAGGCAATTAAAAATTAATTAAAAATAATTTCTGGTTGCAAATAAAATAATTACTTTAAAATTACAGACATCAATATAAAATAAAAATATTACATAATTAAAATTGACATTAGAACTTTAATAAAACAAATATACATAATATTTAATACATTTATTTATTATTGTCAAGACCAGACAAGTCTCTCAGAATATAAATTTAAAAATTATCTTTAATAATACTTTAAAATAATATTAAAAATAACTATGTTATTTTATTCATTCACTCATCATTCACCTATCTATTATTATTAAAAATCATATTTTAATCATTAGTTTTATTAAACCTTTCTAAGGCTGTAACCTTAGAAATAAGCGTCTGAAAAATACGAAGGAAGTCCCTACCTTCGTATTTTTCAGACGCTTATTTCTAAGGTTACAGCCTTAGTAAATTATTACTTAATATAATAATGGGCGTTTAATAAAATTTATAATTAAACCTTTCTAAGTAAATGAGTTTAAAATATTTAACTAGATTATTATGTGTTAAAATTAAAATGAATTAAAGCATTACAGCTTTAATTTAAATACCAACAAACCAAAATGTAGAGTTTGAACCTGGTTTCTTAAAATTAATGCAAGCTTTTAAAAACCTTTTAAATGATTAAATCATAACTAAATTAGCATTATTAACTTAAAATGCATTATTTGTCATTTCAATTACCAGCTACTAAAAACTTAAAGACTTTAGCATGTTCAACACTTAATTAATCTTTAAACTATTATAATTCAAGCTATGTAAAATTTATTTTACAGCTGGACAATGTATAAAATACTGATATAGTAACTTTTCTATGCAAAAATTATGTCATTACAAAATACTAATAAAAATTTATTCATGACAGAATTGACAATGACTCTTGGCTACTATCAGCCTTTAGCTTTATTGAATATCATTCTATTTATGTACAAATGATGCCCAACATGGGACATGTTATGGATTAATCTATTTATTCTTTGATCTATTTCACATTCTGTTACTATATATATATATATATATAGTTGTAATAATTATATTTATAAAGTGCATACTCATTACTTAAAGTAATATTTATTAAGGCTATAACCTTAAGGCTATGCACCTGAAAAAATGACAGTGCATAGTCTTAAGGTTATAGCCTTAATAAATATTATTTTAAAAAACAAGTATGTGCTTTATAAATATAATTATTACAACTTTATATTATCTTAATAGATTTCTAAGTATAATATCTCAACACTGACACAGTGCAAATTGAAAGATTTTGCGAATGTTAATGTGTTATAGAGTTTGTGGAATTAATTAGTGAGGTATTTAATAGCCTTATGCTCTCAAATCAAAATCCTTTAGATTCTCCTATTTATTTAGAGAGTAGGTTAAGATAAGAGTGGCTGCTCATTTTTTTAAAAATAAATTTTGTGTTAAAGATTTGCAGAGGTCACTACTGTCATTTTTTCAGGTGCATAGTCTTAAGGTTATAGCCTGAATAAGTATATATATATATATATATATATATATATAATAAAACCCTGAAATTAACTCTACAATTTTCAAGTTATCACTACCATCCTGAATACTATTTTTCAAGTTAGAATTCTAAAAAAATCAATCATACCAGAATAAAAAAATAAAAAAAATCATCAATATCCCATTAAGTCACATAACATTAATATTCCTACATAAATCGTTGACTTTCCATAATTTATTTGCTTTTTATTTATTATTTATTGGTATTTTGAAAAATATGGACTTAATTTCAGTGTTTTGTTTTATTATATATTATTTTATCTAATTTTACTTACATATTTATAATTACTGTTCTACAAGTCAATATTTTAATTGAATAAATTCATGCATATTGAACAATAATAAGTTAAAATAATTCAGCCAAATATAAATTATTTCTGACAAATGTCTAATTGTTTAAACTTAGTGAGAAAATATATATCAGACTTAAGGATTTTAAATTATTTACTAATGAAACAGTAAGATTTGTATTTGAATCTTAAGTTTCACCTTTTTCTGTCGTCTCTCACTGACCGGTCTATCCCGCCCAAATTTAAACTTTGTGGTATCGAATTGTGTGTGTAGCAATATTAAAAATGTATAAATATATGTAGAATTCAGCATAAACATGCACACATTTTGATCTCAAATTAAAGGCAATAAATAGGGATAAAATAATATAATTTAGATTTCTTTTAGTTATATGATTTTGTATAATTTTAATCATTTATTTTGGATTATAAACTTCGTATTTATTGCTTTGTTTAAATTTCGTTTAATAATAATTCTAAAAAAATCTGATGTAATATTTAATTAAAAGTTAAAATAATCTTATGTTCCCTTTTTGTCTTTGAAATTTAAAAGCATCGGTCAGTGATAGATAATAGTTTAATTAAAGAACAATTCCCCAAAATGTAATTAGTAAATGTAAAATGTAAACAATAGAACGGCAGCTTTCTTTAATTAAAACCAACAAAATGCATTGATTATCCTCAGGGCAGATTAAGTAGAACCTAAAAATACCTTAACAAAAATGTGAAAGATCAAGAGAAAAAAAGAGGCCATCTTAGACTTGCTGGAGACATTCACTTAAACTTTAGCTTTGCTCTCGATCACTGAGAGTCTCCAAAATATAAAAATAATTTGTTCCTGCCAAGGTATGACTGAGTAAAAGCACCTAGATTATTCTCCATTGGGAGATGGTCTATTGGATGCCGAACTTTACATTGCCCATCATAAATTCACCATGAAGATCTGCTGCCTGAAATAAATGAGAAAGCTGCTGCTGCTGTGAAAGTAAATGAAATATCTAAATACAAGAAAGAATTGCCACTCGTGAACTTTTTGCTGCTAAACCAATGGAATCAGAAAACTTCTTATAAAACAGGTACCTGTCTGTGTTCAAACTCTAGAGTACTCTAATAATATGCTATAGCTCTTCTTCATACTACTTATCTAAATTATAAAATGTAAAAACTACCATATGTATAACTAAAACTGAATAATTAACTTAATGTGTAAATTTCTCTAATAATCTAGCTTACCTCACTCTATCTTTCTTGGGTGCGTATTTCTATGGTCTACATTTTTATCTATAGTTATTATTTAATTATTGCATGCTCATAATTGTCTCAATTTTCAAAGTTTAAATCTATGATCGCTTAAAACAATGAATGCATGTCAAATTTTCATTAATATTTACTTTCCTAAATAACTTAACTTTCATATAAATCGACACACATTCAGTGCATCATTTGTTGTAATGCAGGGTCTACTACTTCGCAAATGGCTGGCATATTAGTTGTAATAACTCCCAGTTTATATAGGTTTTGCATTTATTAAATATTAATGAATAATTCTAGAAAATTACATTTCTTTGAGAGTTGCCAACATTCTTTAGTAAATGTTGATAATGTAGGGCTGAGTTAGAAATTTATTTAAATCTCATCATAATCGTTTATACATTATACATGTGTTACGTTTTAGAGATGCAATGACCCATTCCACCATGAAATTTCCGGATTCTTCAGGGTTGAAATTAACCCCAGTCATCCTACACAAGCAGGCATAATGGGTGCTCCCGTAGGACTTGACAACATCATGCAGCCAGTTGGAAAACTATGACACAGACCGCTTGTCCCTGGTTATGCTTATGTGACACCTTACTTCGTCGGGCTGATGGCAGAGACCAGCTTGACATTCTTATAAACTCATTCAAGGCATTGCAGTTTCGATATACTGCCATTCCATATCGCCTTTCTAAAGCGTACCACATGTTCCTTTACTTAATTTTATTATTCTATATATCACTCAGCCTCTGCATTATCTTCATAATTCACTCTCAAATAAATGTTTGCCCTTAGTCATAAAATAAATATTTTAATTAAATAAATATATGTCCGCCACTACTCTTAAATCTTACTTTAGGCTCTTGCATTGCAAAGGTATAAAAAATTCCCAAGGCATGCATAAGAAATACTTAATCGAGAATTTTCGGTAGCTAGATTATGCCTTCAAATAAATGAATTCCTTTTGTAAACATTACAGTATCAGAATTACTGTTACTGAGGTTCTCAAGATAAAATAAGGTCGAAACAAATAAATGTATTCCTTTTGTAAACATTACAGTATCGGATATACCACTACTGAAGTCCTCAATATAAAATAATGTCTAAACAAATAAATGTTTTCTTTAAAATATAATAGTATTGCAAATCCCACTAATGAAGCTTTGAATCCATAAAATATTGTAAATGATTTTCTTATTAAAATGTGTGAATAAATAATTTTAAACTATACGTCTGCAGTTACATTTCATTTATTCGATACCCATTCTATATAATATTTCCTCGATTATATAAATATGAATGTTTAATTAATATTAGTTTGATTATTGGCTAGCTCAAAAATAAAATCATGAATCTCTTGCATATCCCTGACCACCGTGCCTAAGGAAATATTTACTAATGTCGCATCAGATGCATTGTTTCGTGGATTGTATTGTGGAACCGATAAACCATGTTTGAACTCAGTACCATGGGTGGCTTCACTACTTCGATGGTGTTGCAGTTCTGTGTGGTGGTTGAATTCTGCACTATGTTTACGTGTCACACGTTTTCTGACTGTTACATAGTAGAATTTTTTTTTAGCATTTGGCACCCAACATGGGGCTTTCGATACAAAAAACCCATATATACCCTGAGCAAAATATAATGCATATAAATTTCTTTTAGCGTTAGTTACTCGAGTTAGCTAATTATTCTATATATATATGATTTTGTTTTGATAAAAATAATGAAAAAAAAATAAATCGAGTGAAATAATGTGGGTCGAGTGAATGAAAGGACAGCAGGTGTAATAACAAATTTAAGGAAAGCAGGGATGCATGTGTAATTTAAGAAGGAATGAAAATACTCGGATCTAATGAAATATTTATATATATATGTAAAAAAAAAGTAATCAGTTGCTAAATGAAAAAGTAGGTAGCATTGAATAATTTATTAAAACACCGTTATATATATATATATATAGCATAGTCAGAAGAAGCTTGTTATATATGTTATCAGTAAATATTTTGTTAAAGTACAAATATATATATCATAGACAGCAGTGGCTTATTATACGCATTACCAGTAGTTCGCTATAATATATATGTTAAATATGTTAAATGCAGCAATATAGAGATAGGGCAATGTAGAGTAGGTGAGGGCAGCAAAAGAGTGTTATAGGGCCAATATACCGGTGGGGAGTAGTCAAATGCGAGTGGTATAAAATAAATAATATTAAGAAAAATGGAGGCAGAAAATGACAGTATAGCATCAATGAACTTCAGTCTAAGGTTACTTGAAATATTTAGACAGAGTAAAGAAGAATGGAGGAAAATACGTGAGGAAGCGAGAAGAAGATATGAGGAACCAAAAACGAGACAGGAAGAGAAGATAAGAGTTAGGGAGCATCAGATAATTGATAGGGATATGCTGATATATCTTGAAATTATCAAAGAACATTATGAAATATCCCCAATTAGTAAAAAGGAAGAAGAAATTAAAGATATGGAAAAGGAAAGGGAATTAGAAATACTTGACAAACCTATGATAATAGATGAGCAAATAGACCTTATTCCAATAGATGAAGACCCACAAGAACTGTTGAGTCAAAGCAGTAAAAAGGAGACAAGCATGGATGGGGACAAAAGAATAGGACCAAAAGGCATGGAAGAAAACATGAAAGTGGACTTTGGATACCAAAGCCACTTAACAAAGATGGTCCACGTTAAAATATTTAGAGTGGAAATAAGGGGAAAACCTCAAACCTACCTAGAGAGCTTACAGAAGTTCTTCAAATTTCATAAGAAAGGGCCAGATGAGCAGATAGCTATAGCTAGTTACCATCTGCAATGTTCTGCCAAAAACTGGTGGAATATGGGAAAATGGAAATTTAGAACGATCCAGCATAGCATGCCGCTAACCATCCAATGATTAATGACAGGCATTCAAATAAAAGATATAGGATAAATTATTGAAAACCTACTGCCTTGGATTTGAACCATTGGGCCAAAGAACCACCTGATAAAAGGCAACGATTAGAAAACCCAAGGCCGCAGTCATCGATGGTGACAGATCAGTATTATCCACCCGACCTGGGGTTGTAAACATATTAGACTCTTAGGACGGATTAAACGTATATGAAAATATTAAAATGAACTTGATATAATGAACTTGGTTGAATGGATTGTACTTTAGTCAAATAGGGTTTTAGATAGAAATTTTATTATATATATATTATTATTTTAATTACTATTACTCTTAAAAAATTTTTTAATATTATACTAACTAATCCTATTCTAAGAAATTTTTTTTATATATATACATTCAGTTTAACTAATTATTACTATGATTTTAATCAGACACGGCCAAATTAGGCCATTTTAATTAAACTATAAATTCTAGATCCGGGTATATAAATTGTTCATTGCTTCATGTAATCTCTGCTTTCTATATTTCAATATATCTGTAATAATAATGTTTTCATATTTAAATTATATAATGTAAAAAAATTTTTTTTCTCTTTTTTGCCTCCTTTTGTTCTTCCTTAATTGTTCACGGGAAGTACGGGGAAATGAAACAGTAAGATTCATATTCGAATCTTAAGTTTCACCTTTTTCAGTCGTCTCTCAATGACCGGTCTATCCCGCCCAAATTTAAACTTTGTGGTATCAAATTGTGTGTGTAGCAATATTAAAAATGTATAAATATATGTAGAATTCAGCATAAACATGCACACATTTCAATCTCAAATTAAAGGCAATAAATAGGGATAAAATAATATAATTTAGATTTCTTTTAGTTATATGATTTTGTATAATTTTAATCATTTATTTTGGATTATAAAGTTCGTATTTATTGCTTTGTTTAAATTTCGTTTAATAATAATTCTAAAAAAATCTGATGTAATATTTAATTAAAAGTTAAAATAATCTTATGTTCCCTTTTTGTCTTTGAAATTTAAAAGCATCAGTCAGTGATAGATAATAGTTTAATTAAAGAAAAATTCCCCAAAATGTAATTAGTAAATGTAAAATGTAAACAATAGAATGGAAGCTTTCTTTAATTAAAACCAACAAAATGCATTGATTATCCTCAGGGCAGATTAAGTAGAACCTAAAAATACCTTAACAAAAATGTGAAAGATCAAGAGAAAAAAAGAGGCCATCTTAGACTTGCTGGAGACATTCACTTAAACTTTAGCTTTGCTCTCGATCACTGAGAGTCTCCAAAATATAAAAATAATTTGTTCCTGCTAAGGTATGACCGAGTAAAAGCACCTAGATTATTCTCCATTGGGAGATGGCCTATCAGATGCCGAACTTTACATTGCCCATCATAAATTCACCATGAAGATCTGCTGCCTGAAATAAATGAGAAAGCTGCTGCTGCTGGGAAAGTAAATGAAATATCTAAATACAAGAAAGAATTGCCACTCGTGAACTTTTTGCTGCTAAACTAATGGAATCAGAAACTTCTCATAAAACAGGTACCTGTCTGTGTTCAAACTCTAGAGTACTCTAATAATATGCTATAGCTCTTCTTCATACTACTTATCTAAATTATAAAATGTAAAAACTACCATATGTATAACTAAAACTGAATAATTAACTTAATGTATAAATTTCTCTAATAATCTAGCTTACCTTACTCTATCTTTCTTGGGTGCATATTTCTATGATCTACATTTTTATCTATAGTTATTATTTAATTATTGCATGCTCATAATTGTCTCAATTTTCAAAGTTTAAATCTATGATCGCTTAAAACAATGAATGCGTGTCAAATTTTCATTAATATTTACTTTCCTAAATAACTTAACTTTCATATAAATCGACACGCATTCAGTGCATCATTTATTGTAATGGAGGGTCTACTACTTCGCAAATGGCTGGCATATTAGTTGTAATAACTCCCAGTTTATATAGGTTTTGTATTTATTAATTCTTAATGAATAATTCTAGAAAATTACATTTCTTTGAGAGTCGCTAACGTTCTTTAATAAATGTTGATAATGTAGGGCTGAGTTAGAAATCTATTTAAATATCATCATAATCATTTACACATTATACATGTGTTACATTTTAAAGATGCGATGACTCATTCCACCGTGAAATTTCCGAATTCTTCAGGGTTGAAATTAACCCCAGTCATCCTACACAAGCGGGCATAATGGGTGCTCCCATAGGACTTGACAACATCATGCAGCCAGCTGGAAAACTGCGACATGGACCACTTGTCCCTGGTTATGCTTATGTGACACATTACTTCATCGGGTCAATGGCAGAGACCAGCCTGACATTCTTATAAACTCATTCACGACATTGCAGTTTCGATATACTGCCATTCCATATCACCTTTTTAAAGCGTACCACATGTTCCTTTACTTAATTTTATTATTCTATATATCACTCCGCCTCTGCATTATCTTCGTAATTCACTCTCAAATAAATGTTTGCCCTTAGTCATAAAATAAATATTTTAATTAAATCAATATATGTCCACCGCTACTCTTAAATCTTACTTTAGACTTTTGCATTGCAAAGGTATAAAAAATTCCCAAGGCATGCATTAGAAATACTTACTTGAGAATTTTAGGTAGCTAGATTACGCCTTCAAATAAATGAATTCCTTTTGTAAACATTACAGTATCGGAAATACTGCTACTGAAGTCCTCAATATAAAATAATGTCTAAATAAATAAATGTTTTCTTTAAAATATAATAGTATTGCAAATCCTGCTAATGAAGCTTTGAATCCATAAAATATTATTAGTAAATGATTTTCTTATTAAAATGTGTGAATAAATAATTTTAAACTATACGTCTGCAGTTACGTTTCATTTATTCGATACCCATTCTATATAATATTTCCTCGATTATATAAAAATTAATGTTTAATTAATATTAGTTTGATTATTGGCTAATTCAAAAATAAAATCATAAATCTCTTTCATATCCCTGACCATCGTGCCTAAGGAAATATTTACTAATGTCGCATCAGATGCGTTGTTTCGTGGATTGTATTGTGGAACCGATAAACTATGTTCGAACTCAGTACCACGGGTGGCTTCGCTACCTCGATGGTGCTGCTGTTCTGTGTGGTGGTCAAATTGTGTACTATGTTTATGAGTCACACGTTTTCTGACTGTTACAGTAATACTAATCATTCCTTCATTTAAATGTTAAAAAAAGTGTGTATGGCAACCTTTAGAAAATCTTTAGTAATACCTATAAATATTAACTTATTTAAAGTAAAAGATGAAACGTTTTATAATTTTCAGATTCTTTGAATTGCTTAAGTATTTTCTCCTCTAGATTGTAAATAAACCTTATTTTAATTTTACATAGAAATAATAACTTAAAAACAATTTTGAAGTGATAATAGTGTAGTCAGACTAAATATGTATTTGATTAACCATCGCTTTGGTGCCTTTCAATATAAATATTTACATAACTTTTATTCTTTGGAGATGACTTATTAAAACATACATATTTATAATGAAGATGACAATTAAGAACATCAGATACAAACGAACTAACATTTAATTCAAAAAAAGTTTACTAATTAGAAACCTTGACTAAATGAATACTAAATTATGTAAGATGCTTTCCTCTTCCTATAACTTTTTGCATGAATTTAGCTCTTTCACAATTCTGTGATAAACAGATTGCTATTTTACTCTTTTACTTGCAATTAAAGGTCAAATGCTATTAGGTAATGTTTAACTTTCAACTGATTTACCAACTATCTGTTCCATCTTTATAAATTTTTGGCTGTTTTCATTTATTTTTTCAAAACATCATTGTTTAAGCTAACAATTACATGTTATCTGACTCACTACTTACGTATTCATTCGATGGTGATGAATTAAACACAATCCTCTAAAAAGGAAAAATACTTTTTAAGTGAATATTAGATAATATCTTAATCAGGAAAAAGATGTTAGTTAAAATGTTGGTTTACTATCTAATATTGAATTTAAAAAAATTAATTGTTTTTATTTATAAAAATTGTAAATGTGATTAATTCAGTCTTAATTTACACATTTATTTGTGCCGGTGTTATAAGTGTATGTTTTTTTATATGTCGAAGCATTGATCAGAACGTGAACCCAGGCCGGCTGCTTGGAAGGCAGCTATGCTAGATGCTAGGCCACCAATGCTTGGCAAGTACATATTTTTTTTGTACAAAATGCTGCTTTCTCTTACTATCTATGACTAGACTAATACATATGTGAATTCACACCATAGTACTAATACGTAAGTACCTCTGACTCTTTTATTAACAACTTAATTATTCTATTTTGATTAACAATTTATAAGACCATACTCACATTTATAATACAATAAAACTGTTTTATATGTAACTTTAATTTAAACCAAATCAAAATTATGTTTTTTTAACATGTAAAAATATATAAAGTAGATTTTTTTTCTTGACTAATTAAAAATATAGAAACTTAAAGAATGTAATTAAAAAAAATTAAAAGATGTTTTAGGTAGCATAACTCTCTACATATTACAGTATTTTTATCATCATAACAAAAGATGTAAATGCCTCAGATTTAAACCCTTTAAAAATATTATAGATTTATTTTTTCTTGTTTTTCAAATTATTATTATTCAAGATTTTATAGCGCTATGTTTTCGTATGAAGCCATTCATTTCTCTTATACAATAATTTGAGTTTTCATTAATATAAACAATGATGATTGGATTACAATATAGTTGCGTTGTTTTTAACACTGACAAATTCATATGATGAGGTACTAATTATCTACTCAGCAATATATATTTTAAAAAGCTTGAAGGTTTACAATCAAATATAATTGGTATATTTTTGTTATTGCTAACTGACTTTACTTTATCCTATACTTCCATACACTATTCAAATACATAAAAAAGGTCTTTTAACTCATCATATATTTAATAAACCCTCTGGTAAATTATTTTTCAAAAATAAATTTCTTTTCAATTTTCCAATATATGACTAGGAATTAAGTGTCTGATAAATTTTTCCACATCTACAAGAAAAAAGTATTTCCAGGACCAGAAATTCAATGGCTGTTAACTAACTTTGCTTCACCTATTTAAATAGAAAGCAGGTTGCAGTAAAGAAGGGTTCCCCTCTTTTCTTCCAAAGTGTAAGCTTGTGGTTAAGACCTGTAGAGGTCCCTACTATTGCATTTTTACATGCATATTTTTGAGGTTACAGCCTTAGTAAATATTATTTATTTATTATAATAACATAAATGCCATTAAACTGAGAGTACACATATATATCTAATATCCTCATCTGGAATGACCTTTCATAATCATGGCATTGTCAACACAAAATTGTTATGCTCCTGTTTTCATCTTTTCCATAAATCTTTTATTGTTTTTTCATTGCTCATGGTTATATGAAATATTTTTTATCTTTGATTACATAAAATATTTTCCTTACATTATATTCTATAGGGTTTTCATTAAAAATAATCAATTGTTACTTATGTTTTATATAGAAGTGTACAATAAGTGTTTTATAGATAAGTAATAATCCTAACATCAATCCATTATTTTCTATACACCAATATCAAGATTCTTACTCTATCTGGAATTTAACCATAGATGTTAATCAATCAAGTTATAAGTTTTTAATAAAACCTTAACATTTTTATGAAAATACCTAACATTTAAATAATTTCCTATTAAATAATTTTTTTTCAATCAATATTTTAAATTTTCTTTACACAATTCTTTTCCTAAGTTTATAAGAATGATTATATTTTTTCACTCTCTCCACTTTTCCTGTAACTATTATTTTGATTTTGAATGTAAATATTCTTCCAAATACTTACGCTCCATTTCCATGACATAATATTAAATAAATTATGACATTATTGTGGATGTTGTAATAAGATAATATTTTTATATTTTTTTAATTATTTGTTATCAAAAATTAAAAAGCTATTTTTTCTGAATATTAAGCCTTGATATTTTCAATGTTAATACATTGATCCTCTTGCAAAATAATAATTTTTCCCACTCAAAGTTTTCACAAATTTTTGTTAAATTTATTCCTATCCTTCAAAATTTAAGATTCTGTTGATCATAAATGCTACATTTTTCTTCAACAATTAAATCATTACCCAATGAAGGCTTTTCAAATGTATATAAATAACCAGCTACAACTTTCAAATATTTGTAGCCGTATTATATATAAATAACCAACTACAACTTTCAAATATTTGTAGCCGTATTAACACAAAATTTCTATACTCCTTTTTATCAGTTTTATCAAACTTCTTTTGATTTTTTTAGTTGTAATTATCATATAAAATATTTTTTGTCTCTGCTTGAAGATTTAAACGGATGTATTTTAGATGCGATATTTCCATTATATATCCCTAAATTTTATATTTTATTTAAACTTTTTCAAGTACAAACAATTGTTTGTAATAACACATAAATTAGTAGATAATACAGGTTAGTAGATAACATAGATTAGTAGATTAAACAATGCTTTGAATAGTATTATTCCTCACAATTCTTTAGGTGTTTCTATTTGACCAGTGACAGTAGCAACATAGAAGTTAAACTTACATCTTAGATTCTTGAATCTCGAATTTTAAGATAATGCTCTAGCCTGTATAGTTATCTAACTTGTGTATTATTAATAACAGTTGTTAAGATTTAGAGAAGTTTAAATAAAGTTTAAAATTTTCTAGACATTCAACATTTAATGATAGATGTAGAAAATAATCCAAAATAGTATCATATTTCTTATCTCTGATTATATGAAATAATTTGCTCACATTATTCTCTTGAGAGTCTATTAAAAATAATCATTTGACAGTCATATATTATAAGGTGGGTTTGATTTAAGTTATTCAATAAACTAGGTATTTTAAATGTAATTAACACAATTATTAGCACTGCTTAAATTTGATTGATTTCAATGTGTGTTGGTTTGTAAATTTTTCGCTCAAATATTTTCTTTACGGTGTTAATTGAAATAATAATTTCTTTATTTATCTCATATATATCATACATCATTCATGAATAAATATTGTTTTCTAGTTTTTCTTTGTTGTTTTGATTTTACTTATTTGTACTGTTTGTTTTTGTTTATGATTTATCTTTATGATCATTTGATAAATTTGATTTTTGTCATCTTTCATGTGTTTTGACAATTATTTATTCATTTCTCCTATTTATCAATTTCTTTAAAATTTTTATCTGTTATGCATTTTTATAAAATTTTCCTATTTTACTTAATATTTCTCACTTTCCTCTTTTTACTCTATTTTATTGGTATTCCTTTATATTTTGTTGCAGCTTAACCTTTTAACCGCTAATTAAATCATTGGTTGTATGAGGTAAAAATCAAAGCTTTTAATTGGCCAACTCACAAACTGAAGACAAAGCCTATTGTTAAAACATATTCGCCTATAATATTAAATTCAACTCAGATACGTTTATAAAAAGTATATTATTAATTTTTCAGGTTATGAAGAGAACGAAAGTTCTTTCAAAAATAAATTACTATTTATTTATTCTAAAATATTCAATTTCGGCAACATAAAAGCTATAATATAAACAAAAAGATCGACTTTTACGTTATAGAAAAGTAAATATTTCTTTTTACTACAGCTTCAATATTTTTACAAAAATCTTCGATATTTTTCGAAAATAATTTTGTTTTTTTAGTTTATTTTTTAAAAATTATTTTTAATTTGTCAAAATATTCTTTTATAATACTTAAAATTGGATTCGAAATGAAAATCTCAGCGTTTTTCTTTATTTTCTTTGATCAGGCGGTTTCTTTGTTCTTTCCAGCCAATCAGAATGTCTTTTTCGGCTAAGAGCTTGCTAAGAACCAATCACAAATAATGTTCTTTCTTTGTTTAGGTTTAAATGCGTTTTTTTTTATTTTTTACTTGTAAAATAAGTCGGAAGAGGTCACCATCGTACAGAACTTTTAAAAATCTCTTAGAAACAAATCGAACAAATTTTTTAGCATAAGAATCGGCTGAGTTATAGTGACGTCAACTGCTTACGAGAGGTCGCGTCAAAGACAGGCTAAGAATTAATCTCTATGTATATCATATTTTTTAGGGAAACTTTATACTTTTTTTAATTATCTTTTCCATATAATGTTTTTTTTTAAAATGTATTTGACTTAACATTTCTTTTATTATTACCACCATCTTCTTTAGCTTTATTTTTATATCTATTCTTCCTCTTTGTTTGTCTTTTGTCCATTTTTTTGTATTCTCAACTTTATTTTTTTCCATCGTTATGGTAAGTAGCTGATATAATTGGACAATAGTCGTTTTCCCATCTGATCTTTTTTTTTTATGTGACTAATCCATATCTCAAATTTAAAACACTACTTAAGATAATTATTTTAATTGCAGTCTTTCATGTTATTATTATATCATCTGCTTGCACTTAATAAATTAATATATTATCAATTTTAATAAATTATTTCCTCCTTCCCAAAATCCTTAGCGTACATTCCCAACTTCAGACATTTTCATGCTTAATCTAATTTTGACATTTTTGCAAATGGAAATAATTATTCTGTGTTTCAGTAATGGATTCAAATAATATATTTTATCTACTGAGTTAATTACTTTGTAATTATCTTCAAAATAGAATAAATAAAACTTTTTGTACACAACTTTCCTTATATTAAGTGAAGAAAACAAGTCAATTTTCTTTTAATATCACATATGAGAGACTTAATTTTTAAACAAATTTAAATAATTCTTTATATTTGTTATATAATTTCTATCATCATAGCATAAAACATAAATGTCTTAATATGCAGCAAAAAATGTACCACTTCTTACATTGGTTGTCAAGAGGTCAGCGCAACTGCCTTGCACTTGCAGGCAGTTGCCCAGGTTGTGGGTTCGCATCCCGGCCGATGCTATGACACTTAAAAAAAAGTACCACTTCTAAATAGAAGTAAATACTAAAATAAAAATTGAAGAAACTTGTGAGAATTTCATCTTGTGCATCAAAAATCATATAATATGAATGTGTTAGCTTATATGTTTCCTAAGACTTTCTTAACAAAGAATTTTAGAATGTGATTGATATTTAAATCATTATTTTATTATTAATAGTATTGTTACAGTTATTTATATATAAATACGAAAATTTATTATGCGAGATTGCAATAGTTATTTAAGTCACGACTTAGAATCAAATCCATGTCTCAATTTATATTTCATATTAAGCTTCTATAGTCAAAATAGGAGTCATTTTCTCACATGACCCTATCTCTTAAGCTTGTAAGTTATAAACAATGAGCATTGCCATTTCTTCTACAAGCTTTGTGATAAATGCTTAGCCAGAGACAGCACTTAATATATCTCTGTCAGGAACCCCTCCCCAAACCCCTGACCATGGTTTCGTGCTTTGGCACTCCTCAGAGAGGTGTCAGAGTAGGTTTGTATAGTTTTATTTTTATTTTAAAATATTCTTTCAATTCTATAAAGCTATTAATGTAAATGCAATTTGACAATTTTAATATTATATGACAAAATAAAGTCAGTCTCATATTGCCTTAGTTAGATAATCTCTATTTTGTTCTTTCCTATTTTGAAAATAAATAAATAAATAGACGAAGAGTCAAAAATACAGTTTGAAGTAATGTTTTTTCTGCTTTTTTGAATATGTTTAATTTTTTTATATAGTTATGCTTTATTGGTTTTATTTACTCATGAACATACATTAGTTTTACTTTAACTCTGAATTATATAGTGAACCAACTTTATATGTTATAAACAATGAGGATTGCCAATTCTTCAACAAGCTTTGTGATAAATGCTTAGCCAGAGCCAGCATTTAAAATATCTCTGTCATGATCCCCCCTCCCCAACGCCTGACCATGGTTTCGTGCTTGTTGAGGAATTGGCGATCCTCATTGTTTATAACTTACAAGCTTAAGAGAATAGAGTCAGGTGATCTATGACTCTTATCTTGAATCTTTATACGTTGTTTTAATTAAGTTTTATCGTTAAAAGTATGAATTCGGGAAAATAAAAACGTTTTTTCTAGAATGTTACTAATTAATAAAAATTGTTTAAGAGAAACTAAAAAATATATTTAAAAATTCTGTAATTATTATATACTTTAAACATTAGTGTAATAATAAATACATAAAAGAAAAAGTGAAGTGTTTTTAATATATATAATTAGCAGAGAGGTAAAATTACTCATGCATAAATAAATAGAGATAAAGTTACGATGTATAAATGTTATATATATATATAATCACGCTAGTTAAATTTTAAATAGCTCATAAATTTTGTAATAAATTTTATTTAAAAATAAATTTTTCCATGTTTTCTCTTAAATGCCTCCATTAAAAAAATCAGTTTTTTATATAAAAAAAATCATTTCCAAGGTGTTTTTCAAATTTCAAATTTTAAATATTTTTATAATTATCAAACTACTGATTTATTTTCTCTTGGAAATAAACGTGACCTCAGAGTCAAATCCGTAGTTATTTTTAGAAATAAACCATTAAGTAAAAAGAGTGATATTTATTTATTTGTCTGATTATTTTTCTAATGATTGGTGGAGTAGAAAAGGTAAAATAATTAATGATAAAAGTTATAACATAGTGTATATATAAAGAAAATAATATTCTTTTTTTCTCATATGTCATAGCATTGCCGGAACCCACACCCGTCTGCAACCAACTACTTGCTTGCAAGGCGAGTGCGATGACCTCTCAGCTACTCCAATGCAGTACAAAATATACTTTTACAATTTGTCTTTTCCCTATATCTTTGTAAAGGAAAAAGCAAGAGAACAATATTTCCTAGGCTTGTTTATTAATGAGGATTTTCAGTTTTGTTTATTCCTGTTTTAACCTTTTTTATGTGACTAATGTGTGGTGATTATTTAGATTGTTTGTCAGACTGGTATCTAAAAGAAAATTCCTAAATTTATTTAAAACCTGAAAATATCTTTAGATTTTACCATCTTGGATTCCAACCTATGGTTATTATCATAGTAGATTGGGTGCATTAACTGTTTCACCACAAGGCTCTTATTATATATGTATAACAATAGTTATAAAATAATGATTATAATCTAAGATTTTAAAAAAAAGTAGATTTCATAATCAAATATAAATAATTAGCTATTGATTTCTAAATTAATAATAAGATTTAAAAAATCTGAATGTCAACAATAAACTTTATTTTCTTTGTTCTAAACACATGCATATTACTGGCTGAATAGCTAGTCATTGACAAAATTCTTTAGCAAATAGTTTCACACATTAAAGTTTTATATTAAAATAAAATTGTTTACAAATGTAATAATTTTTTGCTGAGAAAAAACGTAATTTATTAGATAAACTTTCTGTTATCATAAATAAAAATATTCAATAGTTAATGCGTTGCTACATTGAAAATAGAATACTTTATAACAATAAAAATACAGTTTTTATATTTTAGGATATTTATTAGGTAGTCTTTTTTAAAATTGAAAGATTATTTATTTTTTCACTGTTGTTTCTTTTTTTTTTTTTTTTTATGTATTTTTGATTTTACAAATTGAGAGCTCAAATCCTACTAATGAGCTAAGATTGAAAAAAAAAATTTTTTTGTTGCTTATCCTCTGAATGGTGACGGTCTCTCCTGCTTAGTCCAGTATTTGATTGACAACACTGTCCTTTTTCACATTTCACCAGCAAACTTTATTAATTCATCCATCTATCACACCTAGTACTCTTTCTAGTTATTTTACAAACTTTTGGAATTCACTTTATAATTTCTATTATATATCTACCATTGTCTTTTTTAAAAACATGTCCAGTCCAGTTCACATCCATTTCAGTGTTTTAATTTTTTAATGATGTTAATATTTGTTTGTTATCTCACACACAAATTTCAACACCTCTTTGTTACTTTAAACATACATCTCCCCACAATTTCTTGATTAGCTTGAAATCTCTGTATTGTTTCTCATAGGTGTTCTACTCTCAGAAACATAGATAAGAACTGGTAAACATTTTTAATTAATAATTTTCCATTTCAAATACATATGTATATTTTGTATTATTATTTTTAGCCAAAGCAATCTATCCAAGTTTAATTATATGATTAATTCATTCAATTCATTTTCATCTGTTCTAATAATCTGACCAAGGTATTTATAGTTATTAACTTTTAATTCATGATTATCAATATTACTTTCATCTGATAACTTAGAAAATATATCCTAAAACTTTGAAGCATTCGCTTTAAAAATAATCACATTAACTACAAAACATAGATGAATTAAATAATCTCCACATATTTTTAAAACCTTACTTGTTATTTGAATTTATAAAATACTTCTTGCACAGATATGGAGTTATTCTGTTGTACATCCTTACCATTGCTAATCTTTTTAGTGTCCATGTGAGATAATTGACTTCTGGTATATTTTTATATTATTCAAACTATGACAATATCCCAGTTTTATATCATGATGAACCCATGTTTTAATCAGAATGAAAGTGCTTATAAATCAAATGATTTTTATTAATCTACAAATCCAAAGCATAGAAGCAACTCATATTCATTGGTTTTATTCAGGATATTATTCAAAATATTTATCTATTATAATGTGAGCTAAGTTTAGCTTCCCTTCCTGCCAGTACACAATAGAGAAAATAAACCAGAAATTATATGAGTCTTTAAAATTGTTATTACTAAGCATTTAAAATACAAAAATGTAATTTAGATAGATAATATTTAGTATATTTTTCATATTATAATAATATATTGAATTTAAAAAACTTAAACATTACATACTTTATGATAAGATTTTTCAGTCAACTTTTCTTTTTTTAATATTTGGAGTTAAGTTTATTAATCAAAGTAATAAAGAATATTACAAAATTGAATCAAGGCAGACATTAACTTGTTTTGTTTTTAATCAATTTCATTGATAAAAATAATTATTGTAAGGAAAAAACTGCAAAGATTGCTAAACAAAATACAAATCATCATTGAAGTAGCATTGATTAAACTACTACATATTCACATTATATTTTGCACCACATAAGTAGAGAGTGGCAAATATGGTGTATTAATTCATTTCATTTGCATGTGCATTACATTTATGAAATATTATCTTTGATATGAATTTTTTTGTTTTATATATAAAGACATTAATTTTTAATTTATTTTACTAAATTTGTTATAAGTGTTGGAAAATATCATAATTTATTTCAATGACAGAAATTTGTTTTGATCAATTTTCATCACAAACTTTAATATTGAAAAAAAAATTGAGTGACTTTAAACTAATTAATGGTAAGATATTTATTGTAATTAAAATACCTCAATGTCACAAGTTATTGATTGTCCAAAGAACTGATGATAAAATATAAAGATTACTCATCATGCAGATCATAAAAACAAAGATTATGTCTATTTTTTAACTAAAATTATTAAATATTTATTTCTTAATAAATATATGAAGTTTGTATTTAAATTTTTATTTGAATATATTAAATTTTAAGCAGAAAATGAATCAAAAAAATTTTCATGTTAGATTGTTTTTTGTTTTGCAATTAAAAATTGAATTTTTATATTACAAAGAAATTAATGTTGTTTGCAAACATTATTTTTTCATTAAATTTATTTATTTAGTCTGGAGGTTTAATGAAATTTTTTGTTTCGATTATTTATTTATGTTTATTACTTTTTTTTTGAAAACTTGATATTTTTAATCTCATTTTATTTTTAAATTTATCTTTTAATAAAATGTGTAAAAATATAAAATAAAAATGAAAATAAGTTTCTATATTAAACAATGGAATTAAAAATAAACTATGGGGATGGGGGCAAATATTAATTAAAGCCTAGAAGGATGTTAAAAATGAGGACTTTTAAAAAGTTATAATACTAAGTACTCAATAAATATCTTTCATCTCTATGAAGATAATAGTCATAGTATATTAGAAATATTGATTGCACCTAACATCATGTTTAATTATATTTTAATAAATAAAATGATTTGATGAACCATGCTGATATTTTGTATTGTTACATTTTTTTTGTTGCAAGAGAAGAAAATACTGTTATGATGTTAAATATTTTAATTAAAATGTTCCCAATGTATTTATTAATCTCAATGAATATGAAACAAGTTAAAGATTATGTGCGTCTAAAAACAACAATATTTAAACCAGTTCAGTATTTAGCCTTAATATTATTTTTACTGATCTGAAGTAAAATTATAATTTGACCATATATGGTGGGTGAAGATAGCAATGTTTGTAGAGTGAAATTCAAGATAAAGGATGATGATGAAGATTTTTAATCAAAGATATTTTTGATTTATATTAATGAAATTATTATATTAAGTATACTTGATTCACAACCCTAATTAAGACCATATAAATGCCAAATTTAATACAAGGAAGTTATCACTAAACTTACTATGATAGCACTATGGCCTTGCATATATAATCATAAAATTTGTTTAAAATGATATTTCTATCATGGGATCTATATGGTATTACCTCTAAAAAAATAATGAAGTTTAATAAAGTTACATCCTTGAAATGAGCTATAATAAAACATACCCTGGATTTAGGGAAATTATAATAAAATAAGCCAAAGAAAAGTAATGATGCAATGAATAAATGCCAGTTTTAAACCTATGATTTAATTTCTTATTGTTCACTTTATATGTTATTTGAGAGAAAATAGATTGTGCTTTTTCAAAGGTTTATTTTTATAGAGGTGTTAGTTAAAATATTTGTGAATGTGGTTCCTTAGAGTATTTAACAATGAAAGATTAATGAGCCAAAAAGTTGAAGCTAGTCATATATGTAATACTATTTATTATTATTCTTGCACTGGAGAATATATGTAAAACCAGATATTATTAGTTGTCTTTTCATATCAAGAAAGTATTTTACAAGTCGATTTGTTTTGGCTACTGTTTTCTACACTACAGAATTAATGTCTAGATTTTTAAATGTTGTCATGTTATCAAAAAAAAAATTCCTGATTTATTATATATTGATATTTATTCAGAATCATCCAATTTAGGATTTCAAATTTTTAACTGCATTAACTGATTATTGTTGGTGAATCTGTTTTGTGATCAAGAAGAAAGGCTGCCAGACTATGTTAAGAGAAACATACTAAAAATAGTGCACTAGAAAGTAGCAAGGTTTCAAAGGAAATATTGTTAAAGATTCAACAGTTTTCACAAATATCTTTTCTTAATGAGAACTATAATGTAGAATCTATTGAACTTGATCGAAATATAAAACCTGTAAGCATAATTAATAAAGTTTAATTTTTTACAAGTATTATCTGATAGTAGACAAAACAGGATTGATTAAATAATCTTTTGAATAAAAGCCCACCAAATTTTTAAAGTGAGATCTAGATCATAAAAGGGACCTCAATAATGTCCTTCCACTTGAATATAAAATTTGATTAAATTATCTTTTTGAAAATGGCTCATTATTCAAAAAGAAAGCAGGAAAAAACAAAAAAAAATAATATGGCATTTTATTATGTGTACTCTGTCACATATAAATAATCTTTTAAAAAGAGATTTAAGATTTCAAAATATAAAATAAATTCAGCTGAAAAATATTACTAGTTTATTACAATTTTATACATTTTGAAAAAAAAAAATATTGGGATTCAAAATTAATATTGAAAGTTAATTATCAGGAGAAAATGTGTGGATGGTTTAAAATAACAATTATATATATATTGTATTATGTAAAAAAGGGAAATATTTGATTAAAGCATTTTCAAATTTATGTGTTGCAAGAGTATTGAAGTGCTGAATGACATTCTGGTCACAAAATATTTATATTAAACATAAAAGTGTCTCTAGAAAGAAAAAACAAATATAAATATAGCATAAAAAAGTATAAATTAGGCTGATATAGTTATATTAAAGTTATATATCCTGGGTAATGTTAGATAAACAAATTATATGAATTTGATTATGAAACATTTCAGGTCTGTGTTACAAAATGTTTTTTTTTTTGCAGCATAGATATGACTGAGTCCACTTTAGGTAAGATTTACCAGAATCATAGCTCTATTTAAATAGTGAGATGATTATGGAAGTGTTTTATTCAAATTAGAAAATGTACATATTCCATTTATTTCATAACTGGACACTGTTTTTTTCTTGTTAATTATACCATGAACTCTTTAACCTTTTGTTTCCTGTCATCACACTCTATGCATACAAAATTACCCATCTTTGGGTTAAATACATGTCCAAAATACCGTCTGTGTCCTTAAAAGATGGATTTATATTTGGGATTATTTTTAGCACACTGATAAAGATATTTATGCTGCACTAGTCTTGTGATAATATTAGTTCTTGGCAAAAAAACCCTTTCATAAAATATTTTAATTATAGAAAAAAATAAAGCATTAAACACAGCATAGATATTTTTTATTTATTCACTATATTGTTAAGTAGTCATTTTACTCACTAAAGATAAAATTTTAAGCGGAGAAATTAAACCATATTTTGATGATATCATATCAAACAAATCAATTATATTTAAAAAAAAGAGGCAATCATAGCACAGATAGCAGTTGAAATAAATGGAGCAAAAGGATAAAGACACTGAGCAAGAGAATAATGAAAAACGAAAATAATGAAAGACAACATCAAATGAAAAAAGAGTTTCTATTGAAAATAAGACAAATGAAAGAAGTTCAGATTTATAGAAGTGAGAACAAAACATGTTAGCTTGATAAGCCAAAATAGAACATGTAGAGGCTAGAAAATGGATCTTAACAAGTAGAAACAAAAGTGGAAAGTATTGAGAATACAAAATATTAAAAAAAGAACAGTGGCAAATCAAGAAGAGGGTTCTTAAGATTAAAAAAAGGAATAAAAATAACTCAGAAAAATGAAGCAATACAAAATAGAAGAAACAATTACAATATAGTCAAGATCAATATTGATAAATAGGGTAAAGCATTAAATGTAAAGTGAACAAAGATAGAAAAAGGTAGAGAGCTCTGAAAGAAAAAAATAAAAGTAACAAAATAAATGACAACTAAAAAAAGAAAAGCAAGTTTAAAAATCATTTAAACTTGCTTTCAAAACAAACAAATTCAAATCCAATGCAGAGTGTAAATAAATGAATGAAAAAGATAAAAATTTATTCTATTAAATCTGATGCATGTGTGATCTCAATAAAACATATTTAAATTTATTAAATGCTTCTTTCACTACTCTGCTAAAAAAAGGCAGCATTTGCTGTTGCTGTTGGTTATAATAATGAAACATGACTACCCTTATATGGTTTGGTGAAATCTGTATAAACCAAAATAATCGTCTTTAAGAAATTATCCTTAATAGTCTAGAAATTCTGTTCTTCTATATCAATTCTCGGTGGCTTCCAGTTCACTTATTGTTTACCACTGAATATTCTGCAGAAAGCTGACCCAGAATACAGTTGCTCTATGATGTGTTCTAATTATCACTTGATGTCAAGTTGACATGTAGTTTCTGAGCAACTATAAGATTTGAAATAATTTGCTATCACACAAGACATAGCATAAGAAAATTAATGAAATATTTTAGTTCAACGTGTCAGCAGAAAAAAAATTGGTCATGTATGTAAATTTCTTGATGGATATTGTATCTTTATAAAGGTGGGCCAAATTATATACAGATTTTTAGTGGTTTGAATTGAACTCAATTGTTCTAATGACTTTAAAGGTAGATCAAATCTGCCTGAAGCTTAACCTAGCAAGAAAAAGCTCTGAGGAAACCATACAATCTTTTATTTCTGAAAAACAAGATAAACTTTTGACAATATTATGTATATTTGCTATCATCCATTTAATTCAGATTTCTGATAATTATATACATTATATGTTGAAATATGTCAATGTATATCTCATCAGAAATTACAATACTTAAAATCTGGTATTTATGTTCAAATGAAAGAATATATTCTATAATAAACTTTAGAAATTCTGGTGTGTGGAATACTATTAGACATTTTAATAAGTAATATTCCACTTATGTCTAATAAAGAGATAATCTTGCTGGACCAACAAAATGTAAAACATGTTTTGATTTCTATTTGCATCCCATAATTTACTTCATGTGGAAAAGTGTTGAGAGAATGAAATTGACTTTTTATGTGCATTTTGAAAGTAATTTTCCATGGATAGTTGAGAATAAATAGTGGATTACAGACTTACACTGAGTTGACAGGTTTTACACTCATACCAGTTATTTTGGAAGAAATTGATCATAATAAGGCCAAGGATAAATTAATAAAACACAAAATTGACAAGAAACCCATCACAATTTATTTTTCTTATCAGTTCAGTTTAGATGACCACATCCTAATAAAGGCATTTCATAGTGTTTTCTTTGAGTGGGGGGGGGGCATTTAAATTTGTGAAACTGTGTCATAAAAATGTAGTTTTTGGAAAGGCAATTCAGGGGGGAAAGAAAAATCCTGCTACATGAATATATTTAAAGGAAACTGAAAAACCCAGAAAATTAATAAAATTATATAATTTAAATGAACAATAGAGAGTATATTTTATGTGAATAATAAAAAAAATACAATTATTTTATACCGCTATTCTAGTTGGTATATAAATCATACTCATGGTAGCATATGCAAATATAAATATCTACTATAATAAAAAAATTCATAGTGAACATTAAAAGAATAGGACGGAATCAGTTGAGTTTGACTGAGCAAGAAAATGTCATAGGTATTTAAAATATTATTGGTTATAGTTATAGATGCTTTTAAATAGAACCAATACATCAGGGAGTATTCATTATCAGATATTATTTATTTATTAATTACAATTAACTTTCACATGTGAAAATCATTCCATTATCTGCCACCTGTGGCACCCCAAAACACAGAGCCCAATATGCTGTAAGCTTTCTGTCATGTTTCACACGTTTAAACTCTAGAAATAAATAAAGAGTTATTATATGTTTTAGTTTTTTTTTTAAAATAATCGTGATGTGTTAAGAAATTTTAAAAAAAATTATACTAAATGACAAGTAGTTCTGTTGGTTACAATGTTGCCTTAAAATTCAATATTCAAGAATCTGAATGTGTAAGTTCAATTTCTATCATAATAGTTTTACTGATCTGATCAGCAACCCCTGAAGAAGAGCAGAGAATAATATCACTCAAAACATTGTGTAATCTACTAACCCGTGTGGTTTGTATCTTATTACTAGCAGTCGTTTGTTTTTGAAGTTTGAATAAAGTTTAAAATTTTTTAGACATTCGATATTTAATAATAGATGATGGAAATAGTCCAACACATTATCACAAGTAAATTTTGAGAAGTTTCTTTATTTATTTTTTAAATTTGATTTGAAAATTAAATTGTTTACAAAAATATTAAATATTAATAAAAGTAATAGAATGCATACAGACAATGGAAGAGTATTCTATTGCTATAATGTTTGCTATGGGGATTTTGACTGTAAAAAATGCATTCTATTAGCCATAGCTGATGGTTTACCAGTTTTGTACTTCTAACAAATTAGAATTTTTGAATATCATGATGGGGTAGAAGTCTAATTAAGTAATGACCCCATTTTTTTTTGAAAATGAAGCCCTTTTGTGGAACTATGTGATGCCTGAATATTGAAAATAAATACCAGTTATCTCTATCATTGCCAGATTTGTATAAAATTCTGTAACAAAAACACCAAAAAAAAAAAAGTCAAAGAAGAAGTCTACGATGGATTACAAGAAAAATAATATACCAAAGAAGGGGAGAATACATATAGCAAACATTTTTATTTTTTACAAAACATGATTAATATAAACTCATTGTTTGTTTTTTTTTTTCATATGTCATAGCATCATCCAGGAAGTGAACCTGCGATAACCGTCTGCAACTGCTTACTTGCAAGGTGACTGCGCTGACTTCTCGGCTACCAACGCCTGACATAAACTCGTTGTTCAGAAAATCTTCAAGTTTTTACAATTTACACATTTATACCTGAAACCATGATGATATGTAAATAAGGGCTAGAGATGTTAAGTGGACTATAAATATTTTAAATGTGGAAGAAGAAAGAAAAAAACATTGCATATACGTTGTGTTCCGCAGACACATAAAACAAAAAAAAATGCTAAGATTATTTTAAATAACTTTATGATAAATAAATATGTGCAAAAGTCTCATTTGCTCCTTTCATTAAAATTTAATACGTTGGTATTTTTTTAATCATTTATTTAGAGTCATATATGATAGAAAATAATTTAAAACAACCATTTTAAATATCATTAAATTTATTAAATAACATTGGGACTGGAAATTGGGCAAGTTTCAGGGAAAGTTGAAGATATATATTCAGACTCATATTAAATAGTTTTTCTTTTTGTCTTATATATTTCATTTTATTGACTATGTAAATATGCAAACAGAAGATAAGTTAAATTGCTTTCTACTTTTTGTTATTGTAAATAAATTATTATTTAAAAGCATCATTGTTCATCATTTTCTCATCTGACAAACAAGTATGATAGTTTAATATCTTAATATCTAGATTAGACTAACAATATATATGTGGGGTGAAGACCCAAGTATGATTGGGATTGCATGAAGATTTGTGCTTGATGATCATTATTCATCACTATACTCAAATAGGATGGAATTTTAGGTTATAGTCATTCCTCCTCATATATGGTTGCTTGCAGATTATTGATAAACCAATATCCATTTCTTAAAGTAATATTTGTGATAATAATTGCATGAGCAGTCTCACAATTCTATTGCTATATATATATATATATATATATATATATATATATATATATATATATATATATATATATATATATATATATATATATATAATAAATGTAATTAACTATTGTATACAATCTTTCAATCTGCAGAAGTACTTTAACTCCTTAACCTATCTCAATTGCCATTAAATTAAAAAAGTAAAACAGAAGCAAACATCATCAACTCAAATCCCATGAATCCTGAAGTTTAATGTTAGCAGTTTGTCTATTATGGATTATTAAAATGGAACAAGACAAAAGTATTTAGTATTTGGATTTAATTATTACAAGTGATAATAGTATGTTAAGTTATAAATTAATAATCAAACCAATGCAAAAATGGGGGATATATAAATTGTAAATCAAAAGTACCAATTATGTGTAAGATGGCAAGTTTTAGGTCTTTTTTGTCTTGTAATAAAAAATTATGTCATTACAACAGTGATAAATTTAAAAAAAAACATTGAGATATTTGCCAAGGAATTGCTGGAAGTTGATTGTAAGACCGAACAGATTAACAATACTTTATGTCAATTTAAAAAGTTATAATAGGTTAAAGAAATTGGAGGTTGATAGTAAAAAATGGATATCTATTCCATATATTTCAAATGCGCAAGAGAAATATTTTTAAGAATATATATAAGAATGTGTGTAATGTTTCATTTTGTGTTACAAATAATGTTAATAAATTAGTGAATAATTCTAAAAATGTCAAACCTGTCAAGCAGAAAATGTATATTAAATTTTTTGTGGATGTATGTTATCATGTGTAGGTGAATTGAGGTGCAGTATTGAGAAAAGATTAAAGGAGCATGAATTGTTATACAAGCATGTGAAAAGTAAAAATAATAATGATTTAATGACTGCTTCAGGATCCTGAAAGGACATGTAAATATAAATTTAAGTTTGATATTGAAAGTGTTAAGATTCTTCATGAAGAGAGAAACCTTAATGAAAGAAAAATTAAGAAGGCAATTTTAATAAATAGAAATAAAATGAATTTAATTAATAAACATGCTGGTAACATTAAAATTTGGGATTCATGGGATTTGAGTTGATGATATTTGCTTCCATTTTATTTTTTGAATTTAATGGCAGTTGAGGCAGTTTAAGGAATTAACTAAAAGTACTTCTGTGGATTGAAAGACAGTATATAATAGTCAATTATCATTATATTTATTATTTTATTGTTATTACACCAGTTTTATAATTAACACACATTTTACTTGTATTATATATATATGATAAACAAGTTATAAATTTAGTAACTTGCTTTTAGCTTGCATTTTATGATCACTAGATGAAGCTTTATCAATAATTCCTAACAAGCTTTGTTTACATAAATGCCGAGAGAGATAGAATTCAATATCTCTTTCGTTGTCTCCCACCTCCAGACCATGGTTTCAAGCTAGTTGGCTCACGTCAGTAAAGGGTTGGAAGACTAGAAACTAGATCTGATATATATATATCAGATTTGAATAAGTATGGAAATATAGGCATAGTATTTTATATGTGAAAATATCCCAAAATACATTAGCAGTGGGAGAGGTTGACATGGATTTTGCATTCTTGTGCATAGCTGCAATACACTTAAATTTGAAATATGTTTGGTTAAATATATTTCATTACTGGAGTCACTAATTCATACATATATGTAGCTTTATGTTAAATGTGTTAACTAATATACAAATTTAATGGGGTTGTTTTATTTAAATTGTTTATTTAAATTTTTTTGGATAGCATATAACTAAAGTTACATAATTAGATAATGTATAATTCATAGCTTTATTATAATTTAGTAAATTACATTTATATTGTAAAAAAATAAAAATTAAAATCTTTACAATTTCAGATCAATAAAACTAAGTACTTAATAATAAGCCAACACTATTTGATTTTATTCAATCAAATTATTACAAAAAATTTATTAAGAATAATAGAAAATACTTAATAAAAATATTATCATAAAGCATGCAGTAGCAAACAATTATGATATAAAGAAAATATTAAGTTGAAGAGTCTAATATTATTGTTTGTAATATCTTCTTAAGAGAAACAAGCGAAATAGAAGAAAGAATAAAAGTGATAAGAAAAAAGTTAGGTTATTTAATCTATTTGTTAAATGGAAGAATTTTAGTTAACTTTTTTTTTTAAAAAAAAGACTGATTGCTGTCTTTATTTAATAATTATTTATTATTTAAAAAAATATAAACATTTTTATAATGAATTAAAAGAAAACTATTTATATATAAATATTGTGTTTACAAACATTTTAGAAATCCATGTTTTATATACAAAGTGAAATTGACAGAGGATTTTCATATGATGAATATCTTTTTGTCAACATAAAAGTAATTAAATTTCAATATTATAATTTCAAAATTTTATTAAATCATAAGTGAAAATTATTAGTGTATCTACAATTGAAAATATTGGTAGTTTTCTATTCTATCATGTCAGCCATTTGATGACGTTGATGCTAATCAAAAACACATACATATTTCGATTCCTGGCAGGGCCTGTGAATCTATATAAATATCGGCTTTAGTTTTGTAATAGGAAATTAGAGTAACTAAAAGTAAATAATATTACTATTTAAAAAACCAAATTTAAAAATTCACATTAAATTTTAAAATGATGATCCGAATAATTTATGTTTTTTTGACAGTAATTAATCATAAAATGGGTTCTTTTTGTTTATGTGTATCTATAAAAAGTTACGGTATTGTTTTAATAGAAAATAATATGCAATTATACATTTTTCAATTTACACAAAATTTCTAAATTCATGCTAAATTTAAAAATGATACCCAACTAATTTGCTTTTTTTTTTTTTTGACATTAATTAATCAGAAAGTGGGTTCTTTTTGATAATGGGTATGTATAAAAAGTATCATTATTTAAATACTACACTTAAAAATGATACCCAACTAATTTGCTTTTTTTTGAACAGTAATTAATGAGAAACTGGATGGTTTTTGTTAGTGTGTAGATACCAAAAGTAATATTATTTAAATACTAAATTTAAAAATGTTACCTATTTTTTTTTTTGGTATTGACAGTAATTAATCAGAAAGTGGGTTGTGTTTCTTTGTGTGTATATATAAAAAGTTAGTCTTTTTTTCATAGAAAATAATACGCAATTCTACATTATTCAATTTACCCACAACATTTAAAAATTCACACTAAATTTTAAAATGATACCCAAGTAATTTGCTTTTTTTTTTTTGGACAGTAATTAATCAGAAATTAGGTTCTTTTTGTTAGTGTGTATATATAAAAAGGACCATCATTTAAATACTCAATTTAAAAATGATACCCGACTAATTTGCTTTTTTTTTTGACAGTAATGAATCAGAAAATGGGTTCTTTATGTCAGTGTGTATATATAAAAAGTACCATTATTTAAATACTAAATTTAAAAATGATACCCGACTAATTTGCTTTTTTTTTTGACAGTAATGAATCAGAAAGTGGGTTCTTTATGTCAGTGTGTATATATAAAAAGTACCATTATTTAAATACTAAATTTAAAAATGATACCTGACTAATTTGCATTTTTTTTGGACAGTAATTAATCAGAAAGTGGGTTCTTTTTGTTATTGTGTATATATAAAAAGTATTGTAATTAAAAATGATACCCGACTAATTTGCTTTTTTTTTGACAGTAATTAATCAGAAACTGGGTTTTTTTTTAAGTGTCATAGCATCGGCAGGGACGCGAACCCACAACCCGGGCAACTGCCTGCAAGTGCAAGGCAGTCGCACTGACCTCTCGACCACCAATGCAAGACAACTGGGTTGTTTTTGTTAGTAATATTTAAATAATAAATATAATAAATAATACCAAACCAATTTTCTTTTTTTTTTGACAGTAATTAATAATCAGACACTGGGTTGTTTTTGTTTGTGCATATATATATATAAAAGTAACTTGTCACTGCCGAATTCTTGCAAAAACATTACTTTTCACATGATTGTCAAAATACTGCTCTGCTGTACCCTTAAAAGCAATTTTTGAGGGTTCCACATTCATAATGGAACCTTCACAACATTGTTAATAAAGTTACAATGTAATAGTAGGTTAGAGCACTTGAAAAATAATACCTTTGTAATGAAATTTAAAATAATTACAACAGGCTAAAATCCACACACTCTCATACAAAAGTATAGAGAAAATAGACATTCTAGCATTACGAGAAAGTTAATAACACAAACAATTATGGCAGCCAATAAAGGCATTTGTCTGTGCTTTTAGCATAGAAAAAAGTCAAGAGTAGCTTATAGGTTGGCTGAGGCTGCCATGAGGCTTTCTGTATTTTATTGTAAAAAGAAACCTCTTAGGTTGGGTGAGGCCACTGAAATGGTATATTTCTAGGAATTGACCTAGAAATAGTGCCATCATGCAGCTGACATGATAGAATAGAAAATAACTATAATTTTATTAAACCATAATTGAAAGTTATTAGTGTATCTACAATTGAAAGTAAAAGTTAATATCAAAACAACCCTTTAATGTAATTCAATTGAATAAACTATCATTTTCAGTTTATTTCAGCATTGTTTTTAATTATATATATATATCACTGTGATTATCATACAAAATTTAGTGCAACTGTATTATATAATACAATTATACAAATTTGTTACATATTTTATAATAGTTAAAGTAATAAGATTATATACACTAGTATATGTTGAATTAAATATTTCAATGGATTGTTATTATAAGAAAGAATAGAAATGATTTTATATCCATGTAAACAAAGATAACTCTTAGCCTTTTAATGTTGATAAAAAAACTATCCCTGAGAATATATAAGTTTCCTCATTGACCTATAATAGTCCTTTTGTTGGAACTTTTATTGAAGTAGGAGGAGTTTCTCTTTTACTTCATCCTCAAGTTCCTATATGGATTTAAATCCAGAAATCTATTTTTATAGGTGTGAGAATGTGAAAGATTAACATCTTTCTCCCCATATTCTGCAAACCATATTATTAATAGTATTTTAAACAAACATATCAATCCACATGTATTACCACATATATAAATGATATCAAGATTGATATTTGTTACATAATAACTAAATGTGGCTAATGTTATAACAGCAGCATCACATGAAAAGTGAAAATTAATGAATATGGATAGTTTATAAATAATATAAAATAATTTCTGGATGTAATTTAAGGATTTGTGCTCAGAGTTTTTTTATATAAAAATACTACAAAGATTTAAGAGCATCCCAACATATTTAAAAATAATAAAAACAACAATTTTTGTTAGAAATTTTCATTTCCAATAATAAAATCTGGATTCTGTATTAAAGTTATAGTAATTTAGAAAAAAATATGAAAAATACATCAAGTGGAGAGAAATAAAATAGGCAGAATTCAAAATCAAATTGACATTATGAATCAAAACATGAAAGATGAGTTGCATATATGGCAAGATTTCTTGGCTAGGTTAAAAAATATTTGAAATAAGATAAATTTACAGTAGTAGGCAATCTTTCTATATTTCATAGAATATATTATTAGTTGGAAAAACTTGTTAATATGGTAAATAGGACACACCTATAAACTAAAGTTTATATCTGGTCTGGTTAAAATGAATTTGTTTTTCTTCCAATAAGGCTTAGAACAAATTATTTTTATTTATAGAGTAAAACAGAAAAAGCATTTGAAATCCTGATTATCTGGTGATTGGCAAGACTAGTGCATAATGTCTTTCTTATTGTTCTTTTAATACAGGCTATTTGATAGACTTTTTTATACTTTCATGACAAACTTCTTCAAGTTCCTTTTTGACAATCTGTAATGACTTTGGTTATTTTAACAATTAATCCTTTATTTTATATTGCATTTCCATAATTTTTAATTTATTTATTAAAAATATGAGTTTACAAGTAAAAAACTTTTTATAAATACTTCAATATGATAAAATAATAAAAACTATAACAATAATACAGTAATAATAATGATGATAATGATGATGATGATGAACTAAAATACATAATCAAAACAATAGCATTTGCCCATTTCATTACTACTGATAAAAATGTGTTTTTAACCAATGTTTATTTATTTTTTTCAATTTAAATCTGAATAAATTATTGTTAAGATATAAAATAATGAAATTCTGTTTTAAAATTTAAAATTTCATGTGGTAAAATTGAGCACTCAAAGTGCATAGTAGTAAGGTTAAAGCCTTATATGTATTTATGTGCTGATCATGTGCTTATAAGAAATAATGTTTACAACTTATAATTATTAAAATATCACAAAAAATAACTGCCTAAATTATAATAAAGGTGTTTCTTATTCAGCCTATCATAATTTACTGTTCAACATTATTAAAATTCTCTAATCTCATTTCAAACCAAATATTTTCGAATAAAATCTGAGTTTAATCACAAAACTTTTTTTATCTGAAAATAAATATTTGTAAAATATATAGCTAAAATAATTATAAATATATAAATAAATTACAGAAAATATACAATTTTTATTTGAAGTAAAATAAAAAATACTTTTTCAAGAGCTCTTTCAAGAACTTTTGGGGCCTGACAATAAAGAAACTATCAATAAGTGCCTTTGTTGGTTCATTTGTATTAGGTTCTGATGATATTTTCAGATGTTTTTTTAATTAATAATACATATATTTCTATTTCACTTTCTGCTATCAAATGAATACAAAATATATCACAAGATGGCAAAGGTAAACTGAAGATAAGTGCAGCACCATTGCTTCAGAAACACAGTTGGTAGTGAAACGTTGAAGTTTTGTATTATATAAATGTATATATATGGTCAGTATTGAGATAAAAAAATAAAGTTTTTGAAAAGAAAAAGAAGAAGGATTTTTTATTTGTTGATATTAGTGAAACTAATTAAAGACTTTTACTTTTTCTTTACTTATTACTTTTTTTCGCTCATTTTTTTTTTTAAAAAAAATTATTTATATTGTTAACAATTTACATTTAAATGATAATAAACTTTATTACTTAATTTATTGATCATATCTGTTGATGTAAGTACTGCACTGTTTTAATATATAATTTAGAAAATATGTATAAAAGGAATATCATTATCATAAAAATGATTATGTTAAGCAGAAAAATCCTCAATATAGGATAGTTCAGTTTCTTCAGATCCGGGTAATACATAGCAAAAGTAGGCAAAGCCTAAACTCTTAATGTAATATGACTTTTAAAAATACAGACTCACATAATTGTTTAGCAACCCAAAATAATTAAATTTGCTGCATCATGTATGTAAATAATTAAATTAAAAATATATAAAATGATTAATAAATTAAAATTACATTTTTTAATAAAAATAATTCTCAAAAAAAATAGTTTATTAATATTAATCAATGAATAAAAGGTGGGGTATTTTAATTTAGCTTATAATATAAAAGATATCTGTTATTATTTTTGAAAGAATAAAAATTATTTGAGAAAGAAAATAGGTAAAGAATTCCCTTTAAACTAAGGAGTAGCATTTAGAAGTATAAGAGGTTTATGAGACAAAGTAACAAAAGTAGTGAAGAAAGATTATCAGTCTGAATAATACAAGTAGAAGAGATATAATTTAAAAAAAAAAAAAAAAGAAGAGAGAAATTTTTGGTTAATTGAAAGGCCTTGTTTTGGATAATTAACAATAGAAGATAAAGTCTTTATTTAATTTATGTTGGAATGGACTTTATATACAAAAAAATTAGGAAAGTATAAACTAATTTTTTTGGCTAGACAAAAGAGTATATTTTGTGAAAATAGGTTTTGTTGAGATTGATAGTCTTTAAAAAGTTTACATATATAAAATTTGAGTACATTTTTGGACACTTAATCTGACCTAAAGTGAAGCTCTATACACATATTAAAAAAAAAAAAAATTTATGTTTGGAAGAATTAAATATAACGACCATATTTATGTAATAGACTATTTTCATCACCTAATATAAGTATTGAAGGTCTTTAGAAAAAAATAACTTTATTTAAATATTCCAAATACATTCAACTGTTAATAATAGCATACAAGTTAGTATATGAACAAACTGATGATTAGAAGAGAGAAAACAGATGCGTCTAAGGTAGCAGACCATGTATGTACCAGTGAATATATGTTCAACTGGGAAAATACAAAAATATTGGACAGAGAAGAAAAAGTACAAAGAATAACATTCAAAGAAGCTGCTCACATGAATATGTTGAACAACCCCATAAGACAAACTAGTGTGACTATATATAAATGTATAAAAACCACTAATCAACTTTGCTCTTAGAAAAAGTGGAGAAATCAGGGGAGACCTCATAGTTAAGTAAATGAAATTTATACTGACTATTGTATTGAACAGGATGTCTCAGTTGCTTAGAGTATTACCTTAAAATATAATGTTCAAGAATCTAAAGGTCTGATTCCTATGCTCATCAGGCCAACAAAACCCGAAGAAGAGGGGAGAGTAATACCTCTCAAAACGTTGTGCATATACTAATCTGTGTGTTATTACTAACAGTTGAATGTATTTGGAATATTTGAATAAAGTTAAATTTTTATAGAGTCCAATATATAACTAAAATACCACCACCACAAACCTTCAGGAAAACACTAAATTTAATGACTATTTGAAAGTCAACAATTATAGATATTTTAATATATATATCACACACGTATATATATATCACAACTGGTTATTTTCTTATGAATGAATTACTATTTTCATGAAGTGTTATAATGTGAATAAACGTGTCCTTATTTTGTGTGAGATTTGTATAGCACGGAAAGATAAAATATAATAAAGATTTATATTTGGCAGCAAATAAAATCGAACAAATTGTTTTTAAACAAAGGTATGTAGAAATCCAGATGGTTAAACACTTTCTCTAAATTGAGAAGTGAACGAAGTAATGAATAGTTAGAGAAAAATGTTTTAGAATTTTGCCACAGCTGAATTGTAATAATGTATGAAAATGGAGATGGGATTGTATTTATAAATATTATCTATATTTCTATTATGCAATCATAAATTATTATTATGATATATATAAAGTGATAGTGATATACATTAAAGGACGAAAGAGATAAAATTAAAATAAATTTACACAAATTTTTAATCATTTAAAAAAAACTGAAAGATCGATCTATATTATTCATTTTATTGACAAATAATGATGTTTTTTAGTAGTAGTCCTAACGGCCACTAGATGTCAGTTAAAATCAAATTTTTTAACGCATCGCATTAGCAATTTATTTCATCTTATGAATTGCAAATTGGACATTACATAGACACATAATGATATATATACAAAATAATACATAATGGTAAGAATACACAACCTATAATATACAATTAAAGGGAACAATTTTATATCTAAAAAAGTAAAATTCGACTCTGACCAAAGTATTTATTTTTAGAGAAAATGGAAGTAAAAAGCGGCATTTTTTTTTTCTATTGTAAAATAAAACAAAAGTTATACTTTCTACTTTTAATAATAACAATAAACAATACATTTTAATAGTAAATAAAAATTGTGATTTAAAAAAATATGTAAAAAAATACGATAAGACAGTAAAATTAAAGTTTTTGCAGTTTTAAAATGTCAAATATATTTTTTGTAATTATTATTAACTCTAATAACTCTGAGAAGTAAAAAATAAATTGCGATAGACTCATTAATTATGGATATGATATCTCACTACACTCATGAAGGCCATAATATAACAATCGCAGTTGTTAGCTTTACAATCATTTAATAAAACAAAATGGAAGTATGTTTTATTCTATAGCTAATAATAGTTAGGTAAACGTTTATGACTAATTGTGAATGGCTAGCTAAATTGAGGATGAGATTAATATTTTTTTAAAAAATCTAAGAAGGGTTATGATCTGAAATTTTTTTTCTAGATTCTCGACTGATAAATGAGCCATTACTTACTATTGGCATAGAAAACAGTTAAGATAAGTGTTGGCTGGAATGAAATATAAAGTTTGATCAACATCGTTTTTAATCATTGGTTCACTGCAAAATGATGCAAATTCCATGCTTAATCCAGCTTCACCTTATCCATAAATTTTAGTTTCTACTTTACTCTAGCAAACTTCCATATCTCCATCAACCATCCTATAAATGATTGTTTTGTAGATCGTTTATAACTCTTGAGATCCAATTGAAGATTTCAATTTTCTATATATTATCAGTTTTTTTGCAAACATATCCAGCCCTTCCCTATTTCACCATTTTTTTAAAATAATGTTAGTAGTGCCTGTTTGATCTCCCAATCATGTGTGTTACTTTGATCCTTTGTTATCCCAACATAATCTCTCCAAGGTCGATTGTATGTCTTAAAGTATTTGCATTGCTTTTCTATTAGGTTCCAGATCCCACATCTATATGCTTTTCAAAACATATTTGTTTTAAAATTATTTTACCAAAAATAAACCATTCTATTGTTGTCTGTATTTATATCTAACCAAGGTATTTACAGATGTTAACTTCTAAACATGACTGCCAATCATTATTTTATTGAAGTCATTGAAAATTACTTTAATTATACTTTTATTTCTTCATAGTTTTAAAGCTTTGAAATGTAGACGACCTAAGCAATCTCAATTTATTTTTATTCATATAGCTTTTCATTGTAATTAGCAAAATACTATCTTTATTTCTGAACAAAAAATGTTTTAAAGATAAAGTTAATGAACTCCTTTGTCAAAATTAACTTCTTAATATTCTCATGTGAATATTTTTCACAATTTGGCAATACCCTGGATCACTCTTGATTTTACTGCAAAGTGTTTATAGTATCAATTGTATTTTTGTACCCTACAAATCTGGTGCAAAATAATAACTCATACTTATTGGACATATATATATATATATATTAATATTTGAACATAAAACTATTGTGATGTAATTATTTTTCAATGAAGGTTGCCCTTTTGGTTGTTTTGAGTTTAAAGTTTTTGATAGTCACAATGCTCATTGTAAAGATCTAACACTGAATTGATAGTATACTGATATGATTATAATTTCTAATACTTTTTATCTTTATTAAATGTCAATATGACAATTGCATTATTTCAATCAGTATATTTTTTATGATTTAGATATCTAGTGTATTTCTTTTCTAACAAATTCTGTATATCTTCATCTTCCCTTTCATCATTTTCTATGTTTTATTATAAATTTAATTGCATGACTCATTTCTACTTAACATGTTTGTGATTTAACATATTTTAGTGACTTTAATTTTATGTTACTTTGTCTACGTATTATTAATGTCTCATTAAAGATAAATCCATCTCTGTAATTTTCCGCAGAGCCATCAATTGTAAACTAGAATAAATACTTGGTTGTAGTATTATATTTACACTTTTAGACTTCACTATTTGCTCATCTCTGGAAGAAACATCTAGCAAATGCTCTTTCTTCTTTTGCATGAATAGTGTAATATCAAAAAAACACTTTTAAAATATTGTAATTCAATTATTCAAACTGAGTGAATTTGTTAATATAGTCATATTGTTTTGATAGTAGTATATTTGACAGTGATTGTTTATTATAATTCTAAATTTATGCTATTTGAAGTGTCACTGTTTGTCATCAATGTAGAAAAAACTTTGCTTAATTGCAATGATTAGGGCATTTTCAAATTCATGTTATTAACCTCAGTAGCTGCTGATTATTGGAGGACAAATTCCAATGCTCTTCAGCAAAAAAGGATAATAACCAAAACTACGCTAATGATTTGAAATACATTATCATTTCATGCACTTGATTACCAAAAGTTATAATGGATAGCTCTGTAATAGAATAACCAGAACAAGTAGCTGCTCCTAAGGCAAAATATTGGAACTAAATAGGATTCGTGTAATTTAAGCAAACAAATATTGCATGAGTATTTAAAGTTTTTCAAGTTATTAGCTTGATTTGTTTAATGGGTAGTAAAAGTGTTTGTTCTTTAAAGAACACAAATTATTCTTTTTAATGATAGTAATTGATATTTAGAAAGAAGTCTGACATCTGCATGACTTTCTAATATCTCTTGATTACTCTGTTTACGTTGATCACCAAAAAAAAAAGTGATGTGAAATGGATTACTTCTAGCAAAATATATTTTTAAGATTGTGTGTATATATATCTTTTTTTATGAAATAAAAAACAGAAATGGGTTTTGTACAATTTCAAACGAAGTAGACCTATTTTAAACTTGTAAATATATACTACATACATATATATTAATTTGATTATTTTAAAAATAAAAGGTGATTGTTTATAGTTATTAGTTGGAAATTCCAAATATAGGATTAAATCTATTTTTATTAAATTTGTCAAATGGCTGAAAGAAATGTTCTGCTCATATGCCATGTGGGTCTGACCAAAAACTCATTTTCTTCTGTAAAACTATTTATTTTCAGTTTGTGCTTTGATTAAAAAGTTTTGGTCAGGCTAAGATATCACAGCAGGAAAATAATTTATCAAGCACTTCTTAGGTTTAACCAATATTATTTTAAACCAAGACCATTCAACCTTAAGTAATCCAAGAGTCACATTAAAAAAAAATATTTATCCAAGGGTCACATTCAAAATGATAAATACAATGCATATATTAAAGTATTGGAGAATTCTGCTATTTGCTAGATTCAGCAGGGATTTCAAAAATATCATTAAAAAACGTTATGATATTTATAAAAGCTTTGATTGAAACAACAGATAAGATACAATAATTATTTAAAATACTTCATTTAAGTAAGAGCTTTGTGATAATCCGGCATAATTATATCAATTTTATAATACTAATATAATCTATATTCTTTATTATTTTTTACAAAGCTTTTTTTACAAAACTCACTATTGACAATTTCGATTGCCCAATCTTCTTCAGAACTTCTAATAGAAACTGTCAATAGTGAATTGTAAAAAAGCATTGTAAAAATTAATAAAGAATATAAGATGATATTAATATTATGTGGATTTGGCATTGCAGTAAGAAAGATAAAGTATATCAATTTTGTTGGTTGTAGTTATCAATCGTGGTACCAAATCTTCTAGATGGGCCATATAAATCCTCACCTTGGCTGCTTGCAGCCTGTGGGCTGTGTATTGGGCAGCTCTATTTTAAATCATTAAAATGAAGTTTCACATCAGAAATCATAAACAATCACAATTATATAGATATGTATGCTTACATCAAATTAAGTTGTGTTAAATTCTATTTCTGTGCGTTGTTTTTTTTTTAATTGTTTATCTAATAAAACTTCACAAAGAACATAATTTAACAAATAGAAAAGTTTATTATACATATTTTATTGTATTTTTGAAGTATTTTACAGTATTCTTTTGAGTAAGTTTAAAATATTTAAACATTTTTAACCGTTGTAAAATAAAATTCCACATTTAAGAGGATGTTTAAACAACCGAAGCAACAAGTAAATTCAATATCAAAATAAGAAATGTTTCAAAAATATGTGTATACATGTTTATGCTTTCATAAAATTGCAACGCCACGATCGTAAAAAATAGGGATTCATAGATCTTTTCATCAATCCACACACCTCTAAAGCCAAAAAAGGGGCTTATTAAATAAATACACTATCAAAAATATTATCAGGTAGTTTGATAAACTGTAGAAAAACAATTAATTCATAGAATTGCTTGGCTCAATTGGGACCTGCCCAATTATATTTTTAATATATCTTTAAAAAAAGAATGACATTTTTATAGAAGTAATTTTTTATATAATTCTTTCAGTGCTTTCAATTTACTTATAGTTCCTAGATTAAGGTTAACTTGGATGCTTATTTTATATATCTTTCATGTTTTACTATCAAATAATAATAATTATTATTAAAAATAAATATTTTATTCTCCTGCTGAAATTAAACAAGTAAACAAAAGATGAACAAAAAATGAAAAATGTTTTATATATATATAAAATATTGAAAGCTGAGGTATTTTTTTGCAGCTAGGAAAAGTAAAATACTGTATTACCTTATAGATATTTTTGAAGATAAAAAATACGTTTTCTTTTTTTATCTTTTAAAGCATCTTTATATTTTTGTTTCATATTATAGATTTTCAATAAAGATTGGAACCATATTATTATCACCTTGAGTTGGTTCATCATCTTTCATGACAAGGTCAAATAGTGATTGAGAAATAGGGCTATCTAATTGCTCTAGAATGCTGTCAATATTAAAAGAGTTGTCAAAGTTTCCTCGAGAAACGGTTTCACTTTTTACAGGAGACTTTTCTTCTCGAGGTGATGTCCTAGGAGGTGAAGAATCATCGAAAGGGTGATGCCAACTTTCTTTATACTTACCTCTTTGAAGATCTGATCCATTAGTAGCTGGTTGATCTGGAGGCAAAAATGAAAAATCTGAATAAGAAGGACTGAGGCTTCCATCATAAGATTCTGCTCCTGAAGTCATTTCATACATTAGTTGGTGAGAATAGGATTGAGAATCAATTGGCATATAAGAAGGTTCATAATTGTAGGAGCCACTAGAATTTCCCATATTTGACCAAAATGAATCATTATTCATTACATTAAAGTTTGAAGACTGGCGTTCATCATATCCATAGTAACCTGAGTCATGAGTATCGTAAGTTAAGTAATCCTGATGGCAGTCACAGTTGATAGGACAAATTCTCTGAGGCCTTGATGTTGATGAAGACGAAGATGAAGAACTTTCTATATTACTATTAGATCCTGATTTCTCAGGTTTAGTGATATTGGATGTAGAATTAGGAGTTGACGTTAAGTTTCTGCTTTTATTTAATGCCCTCTGATGTCGTTCTAGTGCATCTTTTAATGCCATCTGAAAATTTATGAAAAAAACATTATTAGTAACCTGTTTACAGTAATTTAAAATGAACTGGATTAAAATACAATAGAATAATAAATATACCCATCATTATTAACCTAAGAATGGGTAATATATGAATATATGCAAAATTAGTTAAATAGCTAGCTATGTTTATGAGAAGATAGATTGATAGAAAAGTAGATAGATAGAAAACAGATGGTGGATAAGATAGATTCAGATATATGTATAACTAAACAAATAGATAAATATATGTATACATAGATAGATAGATGTAAATAGATAGATAGACAAACAGACAGATAGATAGATAGATAGATAGATAGATAGATAGATAGATAGATAGATAGATAGATAGATAGATAGATAGATAGATAGATAGATAGATAGATAGATAGATAGATAGATAGATAGATAGATAGATAGATAGATAGATAGACAGATAGATAGATAGATAAGTAAATAAACATACAGACAATAATAGATAGATAGACAGACAGACAGACATACATACATACAGATAGATAAGTAATAGACAGATAGATAAATAAATAATAGAATGATGTACAGATAAAATATCATTTGTAATTTTTTTTATGAATCTGACTTTTAATTATAACAATTAATTATAAAAGCGTAAGCTTTAACTCAGACTAATATAATCATAAGTATAAGAAGACTGCATAAAGAAAAGCTTTCATAAAGTCTGTTTTTTTTTTTTAAACAATATGTGCATAGCCGACTTTCGATTATTACAAATCATAGACGTAGCATAAATTGGAAGTGGGAGTATATGTATATCATCTGTTATCATCGTATGTCATGTAAAATTAAAGAGGCATGGCATATCTCAGATGACAAAAACTCTATCAATAGAAAAGAATTATGTTTTTGCTCCTCTCAAAAAAATGGCTAATTCTCCCGAATTAATTTTCACATTGAAATTTTATGTAAATTAGCAATGACACTATATATATACACCCACTACCACTTTCCCAGTTTATGCTATGTCTATGGCTTGTAATAACCGAAACAATGCTAAGCACATACTGTTTACAAAAGAAATAAAGAAACGGACTTTATGAAAATTTTTCTGTATAATTATGATTAAAACAATTAAATAATTGAGTCTGTAAATAATTCTGAACTATGACATCACACGCAATAATAGTAATTGATTCCAAAAGCACGTTTGCTAAATGACCTCTTCACTCAATGATGCATTAAAATAAGCACATATGGGCATTTGTTTCAGATCTACAACCTAGAGCAAAATTACCTTACAACACAATCATTTAAATAAAAAAATATAACAGAAAATCAAAAATATAAATGTAAAAAACATATAGGATTCATTATATTTAATTCATATACTGAAGAGTTTTCTTTTGATCAACGTTATTAGGATGTGGATTACTAATCTGCAATGCTCTCCACATTTTTTCACTTTTTATTTCATTCTTGTTTTAAAAAGCCATTTCACATTTTGTATTTTTTTCTCTTATCTATCTTAAAAATCATTTTTATTCTGATATTCATGTTATTACTTTAATTCCATTTTTTGACACAGGGGTTAAAATTATTATGCAACATGTATGAGCATAATTTAAAAAAACCAGTATTTTCTCAGAAGTACAAATAAAAAAGTAAGAAAAAAATACAAAATATGCAATAGACTTTAGATAAATAAACAACAAAAAAAACATTCTAAAATATTTTACAAGCATGCATTAATATATATATATATATGCTCTGCACACAGATAATGAAGCTATTCAATGTACGTAAATTATCAAAATTTACCGCCAAGCGCTTTCGGTACAGTTTATAGTCCCATATTCATGCATTTTATATTAGCCAATGGTAGGTGTTATATTACTTGTCATCTGTGATCTAAGCATTTCATTTTTATTATGGTGGGAATTCTTTAAAAGAAGAAACAACTTGCTATCAGACTATGGATTAATAGCACTGTATAATAAAATCTGATCAAGAATAGAATGAATCTATTTATTTTTGGAACTTTTGGTGTATATGGGCATATAGTTGCTAACATTAGTGAAAAATCATAATGAAATTAATATATTAAACAAATGTAATATGTATTTATTAGTTTAATTAGAAGGGATTTGAACCCAGACTTTCAAGCTCCCTTCAGTCATTCACTCCATCTTATACAACCAATACACATGGCCACACACATGTAAAAAAGTAAATGATCTACAATATACATATTTCATGCTGAACTAGCAGCATTCATCAGTAGATTCAGATCATCATCTCACACACATATATACACTCAATGCTCAGTTTATATTAAGATAAAAAATTTTCAAAATTTAATAGACAGACTTCTATATTCTCCCTTTTCAAATTTACAGCCATCCATATTATTGAAAATCTGATGATGGCATGTTCAAAGCTCTTATTTTCCAATTTTGTTGTCATACCCATGTTCACCATAAGTCATTCTGACCTCTCATAAGACCATTTAAATATACAAAAAAGGGATGGGCAGAATACAGGCTAAAACTGTAATATTTAAATACAAGTACAGTATATATACTTAAGCTAGATATAATTAAAGGAGATTTGAAACCAGACTGGAGCGAATGACTGGAGATTAAAAGCTTGTATTGAAATCCCCTCTAATTAAATCTAGATTAAGTATATATATATATACTATACTTGTACTTAGATATTCCAGATTCAGCCTGTACTTTTCCAATCCTGCTTTTCCTGTAGTTAAATGGTCTTAATGTTTTACATATGAGGGGTCTGAATGACTTATGGTCAACAAGGGTATGACAGCAAAAATGGAAAACAAAGGTTTTGAAAATGTCATCATCAGATTTTCATGATATGGATAGCTGAGGTGTCAGAGAGTGAAGAAGATTGACGACTGTCCATTAATGTTTTAGGATGATTTGCTATCTTAAAATAAACCAAGCACTGATTGTATGTATGTGTGGGAAATGAATGATGAGTGCTGGTTCAGCATGAAATAATTATATTGGAGATCATGTATGTGGTCATGTTTATTAGTTGTATAAGATGTAGTGGACTAGGAAGCTTTTACATCTGGATTCAAATCTTCTCTAATTACATCTCGCTTAAGTATATATACTAGTATTTAAATTATTAATCTAATAATTATTAATACCATATTTTGTTTACCTTATATATTAATTTCATTCTGAAATTTTCGTGAATATTGGCCAAAGGCAAATGTATATATATCAAAAGCACCAGGAATAGGTGAATTCTTTCTATTCTTGACCTTGTGTTTAACATAAGAGACATTATCTCCCCTCTTAATTATATATATTAGGCTATGCTAATTTTATGTTTTCATTGTCATAAATATATTTTCAATATTTGTAAATATGTATTTAATAATTAATTATGCTAAAAATAATTTTATTTTGCCTTAAACTTTATTGAAACTGAAGGTCAATTTTTATGAAAATTTAATTGTACAGTTTAAATCTTAATATGAATTAGATCAAATGAATGGGTAACTAGACATTACAAATTATATTTATTGAATAACTTGGAAGTAATTGATAAAATTGTAATTTTATGGAAAAAAGTGTACATGGGATGTTTTGAATCATGCATTCTGTAGACTTGCATATTGCGTTACTATTTCTACCAAACTTTAAGATACATTTCCTCTTGAAACAATATTAGATAATCCAAAAATATATATGTTATTTCAAACAATATATTTCTTCTCCATAATCGCAGATGATTGGAAACTTCCTAATTTATTATGTAACTTTTATGAATTAATTCAAGTCATAAGTTTATAAACTTGTAAGATATTTTAAACTAATTTTTTTTTTACAACACAACGCTGCTAAATTATAAATTCATCTTTACTTTTCATTTCAACTATATAAAAAAGTTATGGATTTTGAAATCTTCACTTATAATAAACATTAAACTCATTACTTTATTTCCTAATAAAAAAATTAAAGTTATCAATATTTAATATTGTTAAATTGCCACCACTAATAAATATTAATCATCATTATTGTTAATAATTACCGATTCATTGAGGATGGAGATTTTTCTATGGTTAATGCAGTTTCTTTGATTAATAGTTTTTCTTCACATCACAACAAACAACATACATATTTCATCCATCTCATATGTGGTGTCTTTTTATGTCTATTATAATTTCTTTGGATCAGGCTTTTAATTTTTTCAATATTGCCAACTTGTTTTTCTTTCCCCAATTATATGCTTTTGTTCCTTTTTGTTACTTCCAACATACTCTTTCCTCCAATCATTGAATAGTCTGAAGGCTCTGTTTTGATATCTTGTTAAATATCCTAATTTTAAATCTATAAGTAAAACTACTAAACATATGTATTAAAAACCTTTTTCAATCACATAGGCAATATTTCTTTTTAACACTATGTTTCTTTTACCGTTCAAGTTTAATTATATGATTAACTTCATCCATCATATCTACATTTGCATTAATAATCTAATCAAGGTATTTGTAGTTGTTACCTTTTTATAATTCATTATTATCAATCCTTATTTACTTTTCTGAAAAAAAAACCCATTGAACATTGCTTTGGTTTTTATATTTAGTCCTACTTTCATTTCATAACTCTTGCAACATTTTCTAAAATTTTGAAGCTTTCTTTTAAAAAAAAAAAAACATATTTTCTGCAAAATCTAGATAAATTAAATAATCTCCATATATTTTTATTTTCTTAGTTTCATTTTTTAATCTAGAAAGTATGTCTTATAAAAATTCTGGAAAATGTTTTAGAAATGTGAAAGATCTCTGTTGTACACCCATGTGTAATCTTATCACTGTTATTGTATTTGAATGAATGTTCTTCAAAATTTTATTATATCTTGAATCATATCTTTATAGTCTCAATCTTATATGCTTATAGATACAATCCCTTTTCATACTTAAATGTGATCCACAGTGCTAAAATCACTCTTAAAACCAGCTTGTTCTTTTGCTTATTTAAAATTTAGTTCACTGTAGTCTATTGTAATTAACGTGGTAAAGATTTGTAAAGAAATAATAGGCCTATAATTTATATTTTCTGGTAATAGTATGAATACTGAACCCCACCACTTGATGGCATCATTTTTCACAAAATGCACATTAATATACCATTTTAGCAGCCTTAATTTATAGCTGACACTACAATAGATGTTTTTTGAGCCATAACAGGCCACCTGAGGATGATGTATTCTGCAATTACATAACAAAATAATATGCCCATTGCATTGCAACAGTATTCATCAAGTGAGTGCTCTTGAACTCTCACTATAGTCTGATTTGATGGTGGCCATATTTGAAAGAGACAAAACTCTGCAAAAATTCATTGTCGGAAATTTTTTAGAAAGTGTAGTGGAATTAGTATTCCATATTAAGAATTGTTATGTCATCACACACACTTCCCTATGCTTTTGAACTGCACACAACTTGAAAAGATTATTCTTTTCAGCACAGTTGTTTACGATTTCACATGCAAATGCCCATTTACATGTGAATCCATGTGAGAACTGTAAAGGAAGTTGGTTCGAGGGCTCCAAAATCCCATTACTTACAGTTTTGAGGCTACCCTGTTATTTTATTTGCATGTTACTTTTCTTACAGGTTTGAGGCTTCCCTGTTATTTTATTTGCATGTTACTTTTGGCTTTTTTTTATGCTCCTGGAAATGGTGTTTTTTTTTTTTGTTACTTGTTTTGGTTCACAACTTGTCCAAAGTTTCATTTATTTTTGATTCAATAAATTATTTTATAGGGAAACTATTGTTTTTTGTTGTTGTTGTTCACATGATTAGAAAGTATGTAGGTAATATTTGATAAATTTCATTAACAGTTAATTAAAGTAAGTAATATTTTATTATACCAAAATAAAAAAAGAAGTGTTTAAGAGTTTATTTAAAAGGATCTACCCAAAAATATATATATAAAATAATAATAAAGAACTGTGTGGTAACATAATAAAATGTTAAAAAAAAAATCCAAAAAGAAGTCGATAATTAAAAATCAAAACAAACCTTGCCTGCCATCACACCTCACCTCCCTCCCACTTAAAAAAAAGTGTTCTTTAAAAACGAATTGTTTATGTCTTTTTTTAAATTAAAGGCCCAAAAATTAAGGAAGAACTTTTCGCTATCATATAATATAGCTTTTTTTTTTTTTAAGTGTCATGGCATCGGCCGGGATGCGAACCCGCAACCCGGGCAACTGCCTGCAAGTGCAAGGCAGTTGCGCTGACCTCTCGACCACCAATGCAAGACATAATATAGCTTTCTGTAGTGTAAAGATTTGAAACAAAAAAATTAGAAAAACCTTGTAATAAATTAACAAAAAAAAAAAAACGACAATTCAAAATCAAAACAATCCCTCTCCCCTCCACACTCTAAAAAACCAAGTTTGTTTATCCATAAGTTCAAAGCAGACAAACAACCCCCCCTCCACCATCTAAAAACAACAAAGGGGCACCATATTTTTGTGTAAACAAACTGACAGAGCATTAATTGATCATTTCAAAGCAAACCAACACCCCTAACATCATCTAAAAACAAAGTGTTTGTTTTTTAAAAAAACGAACCAAAAAAATATTAAAAAATCAGGTAAAAAAAAAACTTTGGTTTACTGTAAGTAATATTATATAAAGAAAGCGATGGACAGTTAGTCGATAATTTAAAAACAAACCAACACCCTAGACCATCTAAAAATAATGTATTTTTTTTATTAAAAAATGAAAAAAAACCCGGGTGGAATAAAAAAAAATTTGGTAGTTTACCGTAATATTATGTAAACCAAACAGATGGGCCGACGATAAAAAAAAAATTAAAAACCGATTAAAAAAAAACAAAAAAAATCTTTTACCATAATATTATGTAAACAAACAGACAGCCCGTGAATCGGTATATTGATGTGCAGTGAGTGAAAAAGAGTCCCATCAAATAGTAGGGTTCAGTATTCATACTATTATCTATTTTCTTTATCATCTTTCTTAAATATTAATAGCATTATTGCATTTTTTTCAGTTATCTGGTGGATATTTAATCATCTATATTTTTATATTAATTATTAAAGAGTTTAATCCAGAGTTTTTTGTTTATATATATATTAAAATTTTTGTCAACAATTTGTTTCAATATATTAATAATAATTACACCATTTCCTATCTTTTCCCTTTTTCGTAGATTTGATTGTATGTCAAAATGGGGGGGGGGGGGATTTAGAAGATCTAAAAATTGTGATGGTTACTTTTTTTTGTTTTTTGTTATATTTTCTTTACAGAAGTCTTAAGTATAGTTCATGTCAAGCATTGGTGGCTGAGTGGTTAGCACAGCAGCCTTACAAGCAGTTGTCCCGGGTTAGCTTCCCGGCCAATGCTTTGACACATGAAAAAAAAAGTACACTTCATAACGTCATTTCTGTTTTGATAACAGTTTCTATTTATGTTTATTGCAAAAATAACTTCTTGTCTATCCAATACCAAGATGCTTTATATTTTTGAAACATTTATTCTCGTCTATAGCTTTCTAGCTTTCCTTGTCAATTAACAATTATACTTTTACAATATTATTAACTCCTTTTATACCATTTTATAAAATTCTTTATAAACAAGACATTTATTAAATTCTCCTTAATGGATTATTTTTAAATACTTTCATTTTTTTTTCTTTATATATTTATTACCTTGTCTCAGCAGAATTGGATATTTTAAGATTATAATGTTATTAATAGATTCAAACCAAAATGATACCAATGATTAGTGAGATGTCAAATACATGTTAATTCAAAACGAGAGAGATGAATTCACATTAAAAAGACAATATTAACAGGTGATATTCATAACTTTCAGAAACTCTCCAATAAATTTAAATTAAAACTTGCTAATGATTTTAAAATATTAATAGATTTTAAAGATAGTTCAAATTTGTCAATAAGATACCTTATTAAGAATGACAACAAAAATAGCTGGGTTGAAATAGCAATGATTTTTCATTAAATCTGTTGATTTTTTTAGCTCATTCATTTCCCTACTTTAGCGCCACCTATTGTAAGCTTAAGTAATCAGTGGTTACCAGATGATGGTAAAGTATATATATTTATGCCAGTGGTTTTTAGCTTTAGCTTTATTAATGAGGGTTTGGAATTCAAACCTAAAACAATGCAGTTATTTCAGAAGTCACATTTAACTTTTTTTATATAATCAATGTATTAGAATCTTTTTTAAAAAAAATCATCTCTGATTGATTCTGATTAAACACACCTTTATTGCCTGGTCAGGTTTGTTAATACCAACTCAACATTATTTGATTCTTTAAATTATTTCAATATTATAAATAAAATGATTTTTTTCTCTACTCAAGAGCTATCTACTGTAAGGTGGAATAATCAGTAATTACCATATGTCTCAGTTTTAATCCCATTCTTCATTGTCAAAGGAAAAGGCAGATTCTATTAACCAGGAAAAATTTATTACATCAGTTTTTTTTTTTAAGTGTCATAGCATCAGCCGGGACATGAACCCGCAACCCAGTCGCGCTGACCTCTCGACCACCAATGCAAGACTACATCAGTTTTTTTAATGTTATTTTTTTCATATAATCAAAATTTATTTGTTAGTTATAAAACATACAATAAAGAATTATTTTTATTTTTATAGAAAGTTTTATAACAAGTTAAAATATAATAATAATAAATCAAATGATTAATTGGTAGTAATTCATAAGAAATTAAGTAATAGAATCTAGACCTGGAGACCCAATTCACAGACCTTGACTTTCATAGAATATCACTCTACAATTGCATTAAGTCATTAAGGGTAAAATAGATGTAAAATTGTTATATTGCTGTAAATAATTACATTAAGCTTAATAATATGATTATTTCCCCAAAGAATGGCAAATTATAGTAAAACATTCTTCAGAAAGTGTTATTTTTGTAGTCAAGAATCAAACTGGCAAGAATAATTTTGTTGATTTCACTTTGATTAAGATTATATCCTTCCAGTTTTTATTTTGGGATTAAGAAAATGCCAAGCCAAAAACTTTTTGTGAGACAAGAAATTCATGTTATTAAAATACAGTATTCTCATTTTCTTGTTATCCCACACTTAAATACATTTCTGAAGAGTGGTTACTAAAAATTTGCAAACCATAAAGTCAATATGATCCATGTTTACAGTTTGATTTACATCATCTTTGCATCATCAAAATGCTTCAAAAATTTTGATTAAATGTGAAACAGTTGTCCATATTTGACATGTAAATTATATAAATAAAAATAGCAACATCAAAAAGTTTATCTCTATTTAGATGGATATGATCTCATTTCTATTCTTTATTATAATAACAATCGATGGAACTATTTAATTTAACATATAGAATACTGGGTTTGAAATAAAAGAGGACTCTTTCTACTTAAACAAGAAATTCCAACAAAAGAACTATTACAGGTAAATGAGAAAACATGTTAACCTCAGAGATTGTCAATTAATAGTAAATGATTATTTCTTGGCAACATCAAAAATTATTTTATCTCTGTTTACATGGATATGATATTCCGATCTCTATTCTTTTTTATAATAATAATCCATGGAAATATTTAATTCAACACACATTATATTTATAAGTTAAACAAGAATGAACTGAAACTTCCAAATGAGTTGTATCACATTTGCAAGTTTTTTTCTTACCATCAATCAGCACAGAAATCAGACCAACCTCTCAAACTATAGATACATTAGAAATATATACTTTTCGCATAATCCATATAGCCCACATTACAAGTTAACTTCATATACACATTAGTTGTTTTTATAGAGATACAAGTAATCTCCAAGATACACATTCTATGCTGAACTAGTACTTATCAGTTGCCCAGATCACAATCTCTGACATATATCTTCATCATTTGCTCAGTACTTACATGGATAGAAAATTACTACAGTGAAATTGACAGATTTGATACAAAGCACTTTAAGAAAATATATTAACAACTGTTACCAATCATTGCTTAAGTCAGACATTATACCTAGCCCAAATATATTCTTTGTCTTATTTAATGAATAATGTATCTGCAGTGTTATAGAGGTATCAAGACCGGATTTCGTCACCCATGTTGACTGTTTTCTTTTTTGATAACTTTCACACTTTCAGGTGTTGATAACTCTGTAATATTGCAGATACATTATTCATTAAGCAAGACTTGAAGTATATGTTTGGGCTAGGGATAATGTCTGGCTTAATAAATAATTGGTGACAGTTATTAATATATTTTCATAAAGTGGTTTGTATCAAAGTTGTACAGCAGAAAATTCGAACCCTATCAACAAAATTGTGGTTATTTATTTATATATATACTAAAGAAAATATGTGGGAGAGATTGGGATCTGGGCCAAATATAAAGTGCTTCAATAATGTGGGATGGTATATAAGTTTTGAAATATATTTAAATACATATAATATGAAGTTAAGTTTAAGTATGTCTATAAAAGAACAACTAATATGTATATAAAGTTCATTTTTAAGGTGCTGTATTTCTAAGATATTTTTAGTATGAAAAGTTGAACTAAGTTCTGAGATGATGGATGGTAAAAAACAAACAAACTTACAAACGTGATATAACTCATTCGGAAGTTTCAGTTACTTCCTGTTCAAGTTACATATATAATCTGATTTATTTATTATTTATATAACCTAAAATACAAATAATATTAATAGTATGAGTGGATATTATTACCGTTTCTTAGATAATGCTTCAATATTATACATAAAGATAGAGAATTCAAAATAAATCAAAATATTACTTAAAAAATAAAACAGATTTATAATTATCAATTTATTTAGGTATGTGATAGTTATGTATATACTATATTAGCAATTAAATCTATGCAAAAAATAGTTAATTAATACTTAACATAAAGAAAAAAATCACTATTAATTATCGAGATTTAATCAATAACAGAAGTGTTAAATAAAAATGTAAGTAAAGAACTAATAATATATAAGATGACGTCTAATTAAAATTGAACAGAAAAGCAACAAATATTTTTTTTTTATTTGTGATTGGTTCATGTTTCAATAAGGTCATACATTACTTTCATACAATTCTAAAAAAAATTGAAACTCTAATTTTTAATACTTTTTTTTACATATTAAATGTAATACAGGATCTATTTAATATTGTTTGCCTGAAAAGAAACATTCAATTATAAAAGTGTGAAATTTAAAATTCCAAACAACTAATTTTTATATAATCACTTTCAATTAAATATTGTATATGGGCATTTGAGCAATTTGTTCCAATAAAATTGTTTTTTTTTCCTAAGTTTTTATCAATTTTTTTTTTTTTTTACTTCATTAAGACTTTATGCAAATTTTTAGAGCATTTAACTACAGCATATAATTGTTGCTGAATGTGTTAGATGTTAAGAAAAGATTTTATATAGTTTTTACAATCTTAAACATTATATTTGAGATAGAATTAATGAAATTTTTATATGCATATTTTCTATTTTTGGAAGTTAAATTTATCTACATTGATATTGATAAAAATTGTCTTTAAATAGCTCAAAGCAAAGCAAATAAATACCATTAGAAGAAATTCATATAAAGGAAAAGGAAGGAGGATGAATATTTGAGTTGGTTTTATCCATTTTTACTCTCTACTAAAAGTATTTATTTTAATGGTTAGCAATATTGTCTAAGGAATAGCTATTTTAAAAAAGTCCAAGATCTCATTTAAAACCTGAACAAAATTTAGAATGTAATTAGATTAGCAAAAGAATTCAGGACATTTTTATGACAGATTGGATGGATAAGTGGATCATTAGTTAATTGGATAGATAGGTAGATAGATTAATAAATAGATAGATGGATAGACAAATTAATGGATGAATAGGTACTTAAGTAGATAAGTAGGTTACAAAATCTTTCTATGGAGACATCATTTGATCTCAAATATGAAAGTAAATTATCAATTTTTATACTCAACATTATTATATATGTTGTTGCCTAAAATTAAAAATAGTACTATTCTAACATAATACTAACAAAGCAAAAAACAATGAAAGTTTTTCTATTTAATTTTTTCATCATACAACTCATATGCTATGATGATTGTGATTAGTTTAAGGTCATTATATGCTCTCATAAGTGTGGCTATCAGTCATTCTTTATCCACACTAAGAAAGGTAACCATTTTAATTTTATATATTTTTATAACTCAAAACATTTATTTCAACTGGAGAGGAATTCATTACAAAAAATATAATATAGAAATCTTAAAACTGTTTATTAAATTTATGATCTTCAGTGAGAATATTAGTTTCTATTTTCATTTCCTTATATCTGACTTTTTTTTCAGTTTCCCGTATTTGTTTTTGTGATTTTATTCATGTTTTTAAACCTTCTAATGCATTTACTGCCACTTTTTAAGTATTAACTAATTTAGGTATCTATTGTTTTCATATTAATTTTGACAATTTTTCATTGTAAATGATGGCAATTACATTCAATTGATGATTAGATTAAATTATTGTATTATTATATGTAATAGTAAATTATGTATATGTTATATATAATGCTTGTAATGTTTATATATATATACAATAATTAAAACAAGTTATAAATTTCATAACTTGCCTTTAAGCTTGGATTTTATGATCACTAGATGGAGCTTTACCAATAGCTCCAAACAAGCTTTGTTTACATAAGTGCCAAAAGAGATAGAATTCAAAATCTCTATCTGGTAAAGCTCCATCTAGAGATCATATATATAATAACACACATGAAGTTCAGCTATCTTGAATTTTTTCCTAATTATAATATTTGTGGTTTTATATTTTTGTTTTATTTTAAAAAGGAATGTTCAATTTATTTAAGTTCTAATACTTATAACTATTATTTAGTGAAGTGGAGAGTAACCGCCTCTGAGGTCAGTATCCATAAATTGTGGCTCCATATCTTTGGGTGCTTCAACTGCTTATGAATTCCTATGTACTTATTTATTAGAGTAACTTGTTTTATTTTTATTTATTTGTGGATAACTTTATTTTAATAAACAGTGTTGTTTATTAAATTGTCTATTTTAAGGAATGAAAATAATTAATATGTCTTAATTCATTTTGTCTGTTTTTAGATTTAATGTAAATATGTTTGTAAATAAATTCATTACAAAAGGGAAATTGTAAAACTGAAGTTTTGAACTGAAATTGGATGATAAAATTTTAGCCAGAAATATTAGCAGTGCTTTATGTTGTATGAAGGAATCCTGAAGTTAATACTGCTAATAGTATTATGTCTTGAAAGTCTGTTTTACAAAAATTATGCCTTTGACTGAGATACTTTAATGCTTATCTTCATGATTTGACATCTACAATCCACATAGATACTGTATTTGATTGTAAAATTACAAGCTATGGAAAGTCCCATTAGTTTTCAAATTATAAACTGTAGAAAATATCTGCAGTAATTTAATTAACATAAATTATTTAAGATAAGCCTATGTATATTGAACTCCTGAATAGAAAGAATTTATCACTAGCAACAAACCAAAAAGGAGAACTTTTCTAGATTGATGTCTACTCATGAAAGTTTTATTATTTTGCAAATGTACAAATGAAAATATTATGTTTTAAAAAAGTGGATAAGATATAACCTCTTTATTTTTATTTTAAATCAGTAATTATTATTCTTTTAATATATTTTTATAAATGTTCTTTTTGTGATAATAATACTATATAAATATTTTTACAGATGTGATTAGCTGTCCACATTAGTATTAACATTTTAATCATGTCAAACACTATAAATACATTCTGATAATGTTATTCTTAAATTTATTTTTTATATTATTTATTAATCCTTGCAATACTAATTGTAAATAATCAATTTATATATACATCATCTTTGTTTTTATTATTATTATTATTATTATTATTATTATTATTATTATTATTATTATTATTATTATTATTATTATTATTATTATTATTATTATTATTATTATTATTATTATTATTATTATTATTATTATTATTATTATTATTATTGTTAATTAGAGAAGATATTAATTAGTATTAAAGTTTATCGGCTTAACGTTTTCGAGGATCCATGCCTCATATTCATAGCCTTCATAAAATGTATAATAAAATATGCAAATACAAATATTCAAATAAGCTAGTATTACGTAGCCCATTTCTTCGAGATCTCGAAGCAAGTATCCTTTCTATTAATGGCATGGATACTTGCTTCGAGATCTCGAAGAAATGGGCTACATAATACTAGCTTATTTGAATATTTGTATTTGCATATTTTATTATACATTTTATAAAGGCTATGAATATGAGGCATGGATCCTCGAAAACGTTAAGCCGATAAACTTTAATACTAATTAATATCTTCTCTAATTAACAATTATATATATTTTACATATAGTGAGAAGTAAAGCTATATTTATTATTATTATTATTATTATTATTATTATTATTATTATTATTATTATTATTAGTTAAACATTATATTGTTATTAATTTCATCTAATTTTTTATTTTTTTTTAATCCCAACTTATTCTTTCCATACTGCATTTAGCAATCAGTATTTATTATGTATATATGCATACTTAAATTACTGCTTCTGAATTTACTATCATTATTTTGTTGTGGTACACTCTATATAAATGAAGTTAATGACAATGAGCATAAAAACTAACTAGGTATTTCTCCTAATTGGAGTTGCAAATGAACTCTTTGCCAGTCACTAATACTTCTCATTATTAAAATTTGTTAGCCTGAGATTAAGCTAGAAAAATATAAAATTATTTTATTTTGATAATGTTGAATTTTTCATAAATATTTTCTTTGCATAAATTTAGATAGAGTTTCAATATGTATCAATATATTGACATTGTTGAATAATTATATTGCCTATAATTGTAGTGACTCAAACAAACCATTATATAAATCTAATCTTTCAGTAGTTGTGTTTCTCTAATTACTTACAAACCATATATTTCCATTATAATATATATATAATATCATGAACGGAATAGTTAATGCATTTATCTTCAATGTTCATGATTTGAATATTCTGAGTAAAACTGAAAATTTTATCCTGTTTAAACAGGCTTATATTTTTCTTTATTTCATGTAACTAATCAATCCAAATAAACAAACCATAGAGATTAGTTATTTTTAGCTGTAAATGGAAAACTATTTAAGAACATTTACCACCAATAATAGAATGTCAGGTGAGTAATTCTATCCCTTTAGTGCTCATCTGAAGATGTTGAATATAATTATAGGGAGTTTGAACCCAGATATTCCTATAATTACATCTAAACTCCAGGTATATATTTAAAGATTTTGACTAATAAATCTTTAACCTGAACTGGTATATTATCTAAATGTTGTTTTTGTGAATATATACTGCCAAAATCACAAATTATCTATATTGGTAAGCAATCACACAATTTATAAATCAGTTTCACATAACAAGCAAAGTTTATTAGTAGGATTTTGTTTATAATTGGATATTAATTTATATCTTTGTCCTTAAATAATATAATCAGTTTCTAAGATCAATGCTCAAAAACCTAAGTGACAGCATGAATATAACAGCTCTATATAATTGTCAATTTGATGTTATATATAGAGCTTGCAAAACAAACTCTTAATAAGCTTTGTAGAATATCCCCAACCTGAGGATGCCAGTAGCAGAAACCGGTCTGAGGTTGGAGGTATTCTACAAAGCTTGTTAAGAGTTTGTTTTGCGAGCTCTATATATAACATTTGTAAACACAAGCTTTATTAAATTAGGTCTAGTGAAATCTGACTTGATTTTTTTGTAATTATCAGTTTGATATATGTTTCTTATATTAGTCATTAAAAAATCAATTATGAGTCTTTAAGATTTTCATATATTTTTATATGCTGTGTTTACTATTTTTCTAAACCATGTAGGATTCTCTTTAAATTAATTTTATATTAAACTTACTAAATTTAGATCACTTTATAAGATCAGATTTCCATGACTAGTGAAATCTTGTTATTCCTAAGATCTTGCATCTCTACTGGCCAGGGGAATAACAATAATTTAAAATTCTTAAAAAGGTAATAATCCAATTTTCTTTTCAAGTGTAATGCAATTTTTAAAAAAAAATCATAACCTTCCTCAATTAATCCTTTTTCAACGCTTATTTTATTTCCCTGAATTCATAGAACTTTTGCATAATTTATTAATATTTTAACGATTTTCATGTTGTCAAACGTATATTCAGTTTTGATTGAAATATTTCAATGAAACGTTATTTTTTATCCCTATTCTTTTTTTTAAAACATATTAGTTGTATGTGTGTAATATATTTTAAGTAAGAATTCATATTATATTAGGTACTAATAGGGAGGCGTATTTACATTTTTTAGTGTTCTTTGATTGTTGAATGAAGCAACATATTTATAAAATTAAATATTGCATTTATTATTCACATTTCTGTTTTGATTTTTTTTTTTAAATAATTTTTTTACATTTTTCTTTTATTGCAATTACAAATAATAAGTTTTAACCGATATAAAAACATCTTACATTCGAAATACCTATTTCTAAACATTAGTAGCGTCTTTATTGCCATCTATTGGATTTACATGAATTTAAATTATACTTTTCGATGATTATTTACAAGTATATTCCAAATGAAACTATATTTTTTAAATAAAGAGGTCATCACTAATAATAAAAAGTTCGAAAGTGATAATAGTTTGTCCTCCCTTCCCTCTAATTAAATAGAATTTGCTTTACACCTCTCACTATTAAACTGTTCTATTTTTTTACAAATTAGTGAAATGAGTATTATAATCATTGGATTCTAAAAAAAAGATTGTTTTAGATGTTTTGTGTTTGTGTCAATTATATGTATTTATTGATTTACAATATCGCTTTTGTTTTTATACAAGTGTTTGTGTGATACATTCTGAATTCTCTTATTTACAACTGACAGTAAATGTCTATATAATATTATAATAGTACACACATATAATAGATTTATTTTATTTGTAAATAAAAGATATATATTTTTGCATGCAAAAATATACATTTAAACTTTATAAAAACATTGACTGTAAAAAGTAGATATATAGATATATACTTTAAACATAAAAATTGAAAAAGCTGTTTTGACATGGTAATAAACTACGAGATATCAAAAATTAAAAAAAATATTTTCTTGAATTAAATCGAGTTGCCCATTTTTAAAAGTTGCACTCTTTATACTAACAAAATATTTGTAATTAATATAGCCAGTGTTACTTTAAATGTATATGTTCATTTCAATAAAAATTTTATTAACAATAAATAGTGATTACATACTAATAAAGGATAAATAAATGAATAAATTGTACAATAATATGATTATATAATGTTCTATATGTCATCTGGCTAGATTATGTTATGAGAGCACAATGTTATACTCTTATGTGGTTAGGTATAGTGAAGAGATTCTAAGAACTTGTTTAATGGTATTAGCATTTTTAATATTGAAACAGACAGATCGAAGAACCGATCTTCGTTTCATGTGTTTTAGGTACGGTAATTCGAACCACTATCTGCCCGCAGTGAAATTTGTCTATTTTCAGTCATAATAAAAAAATTAGTTATATATTTTATGTTTTGTAAATCAATAGGTAAGATTCCGTATATAAATGTCACAAACCATGAGATAATATTCGTGTGTGCGTGGTTTGTGGATTTATATCAATTTAATTTAAAGTTTATTGCGGGCGTATTTGTTTGAATTTTAGTTTTTTTTTAAAATTGTACAAAGTCGTTTAAAAATACTGATCAAAAGTCACATTCCTTTGATCAGTGTTTTTAATTAAAATCTAAATTACACAAATGTACAGAATAATTAAATTGTATTCGAATTAGATAAGAAAGGTAGATTTGTAATTACCGTGTCAATTTAAAAATTGCGTATTAAAGTAAAAGGACAATGGGGGATAATTAATGTTGTATGGTCAAGCTGGATGGCTGGAAGCTAGAGAAAGTAGGAGGAGCTTAAACACAAAAACCAGGCGGAAAGGTCAATCGTGGATCTTAGAGAGAAAACTTGTTCTAACTTTTGATGTGGTTGAGAGAGGTAGTCTTAAGACAAGACTGCAGCTGCTAGAGTAATTCCTAGAACTTTGTTAAGAAGCTCACCTGTAAACCGCAATGTTGATGGGCTAAGTGCCAGGAGCTGATCTCTGTTCTGCCAAAATTGAATCTTCGTGCCGCTGACTGATCATGTTGTTTGTGCTTCATAGTTTCCAGCTTCCAATCTCCAAATTGACAATGCCTTGCAAATAACTTTCAATATGCGCGCCTACGTTCGTCGGAAATATCAATCGGGAAAAGCCAAGCCGGATGAAGAAAGAAGAGTAACTGTGTTACACGAACTTTTAACTTTCTCCCGAGCTTAATGTTATCAATCAAATAAAGTACATGTAAGTTTTTATGTTGTTTATAATGCTATTGTTTAACCTGTCAGTAAATTTTCTTTTCTTTTAATCCTCCGCTCTAGTCTTTGGAAATAATTTATAAAAATTGTAATTAAGAGTAATAATAATTTAAATGAATGCATTTATATTTTTTTTGTGTTGCGTTTTCCATCAACAAACGATGCCAATAGTAATATTTCCCAACTCTGTGTAAAACTAGTGTACAATAATGATCAAGTTATTTAAAAGTAAATTTCGATTTCTGAATTAAATATTCTTTTATATTTCGAGTTGGTAAATGTTGAATCCCTTTATTATCCTATTTTAAGTGGTCATATAATTGCAATCTAAGGTTCAATGTTAAATATATATATTGGTTTTAAAGTGTTATATTAATGTCATGTATGATATGAGGAATAATTCACTGTGTAATTTAATACTATCGCTACCGCATGTCAACCTGGAGGGTTAAGGGTTTCAGAGTAAATTTAATTAGTTATTTTTCTCGCGGTCAGTTTAATTCCGCTATATTTTATTGGAATAAGGATCTCAGCCTGTGGCGTAGAAACAGACGAATAGATTCCAGGTTTTGTATAATTTCTTTTAAAAATCCACTTCAAGTACTCGTCCTTGATGTCTGTGGCAATGCCTTCCCTTCGCTGAAGTTAGCGTCTCGCCATTCTACCATTGGGGATTGAAAGCAGTTTCTTTCCCAGGTAATCTCTTGGATCACCGGGTTCGAAATGATCCCGGCTGGTTGTCGTGTCCCGGAGCTACTTGGGGGCACTAAGCCTTGTCAAAGTACAAGCCGCCCGGTATTCCGTTAATGCACCGCAAGTGATTACTGTAGGGCTCTTGAATAGAGGCAACCACCAGTACATCTATCTTCCATGCCGTATTTATATAAAACCACTTCCAACTGTCCATCTACGTAACGGCTCGAGTCTATTCGAATAAAATAAGTTAATAAAACCTTTTTGATAAATATCTTTTCAATGCTCAAGTACTCTGATTCTCTTAGCCCCGTCAATCATTTAACTACACAGCTATTGGCATGAGTTTGTTCACGAGATAAAATGATTGTTAAAGACTAGTAGCTAAATACAAGAGGATTCATGGAAGTCTTACCGTACTGTTGAACGCTATATTTATATGTTTTCTAATTTTCTTATTAAACACTTTATTTAATCTACTTTTTGTGTCCTCCACCTTATTACTCTCTAAGTCTAGGTAGCCACTTACTGTCTGTATTGGCAACTGAAATATGTACGTTACATGAATGACCTGTCCAATATCTAGAGTATAACAAATATATATATCATTAACTGTAAGAATTTGTCTATGTTCTGAGCTGAGCTAGAAAAGGATAACCCCGTGCTGTTATAAAGTCATCATCGGTTGGTCATACCGGGGTTTGGGTTTGAATGCAGTTGGCGTTTTGGAATTTATTCTTAAACGCGGACTGGGTTTGAACTCGGGTACTGTGTATGAGTAAGCATGGTGTATTTATACCGGTACAATATAGACATGAATATTTTCTTTTATAAATGACTATTCTATAATGCTGGGTAGGTGGGAATTGATAATCAGGAAAAGGAAAGAGCAATTAAAGACCAGGTGTCAGCAAAGACTTTACTGGAGACAAGGAGCTGGTCACGTTTCTTGATTTTTTTGAGCGTTTGATAAAACAATGGTATGGTTTGTGGGGGGGTAATTCCATGAGACTTTTGCATCTCACTATCCATATGGAATAAAGGACAAAGGTAGAAAGCCTTATTATTGAAAAAAAACCCATTATGAATGGCATTTTCAAGTGAGAAAATCATATCAGGTCTTATGTTGGAATTGATTATAATTATATCTTTCAGAGTTTTAAGTCTTGGGCACCGCTGTATAATATGGTCTATTGTTTCATCTTCACGAGCGCACAGACCACATATAGGGTCAATGCTGGTAAAACCTCTTCGGTGATAAAGAAACCAATTCGTGGGTAGCGCATTAAGATTTATTTTAATGATGAAGTCAAGGAATTTGGGTTCCAGACTCCATCTTTTGAAGTATGTAATGAGTCTTTGATTGGTTACTTTTAGGCTGGTTTTAATGGGTTGTTGATTATAGTTGATTATATTGTATGCTTCCCATAAGGTGATTTTTTGGTTAAGGTTAAAGGGTATTATCGGGTTATAAAGTTGTAGTTGTTGTATTAGGGATGCTATCCATGAACTGGAAGAGGGTGGAGGATGATGTGTCGGTGTAATTTTTTTAATAATGTTAGAGTATCCGCAGGAGAGGATCAGATTAAGTAGAGTGTTGTGGATTTTCTGTAAAATGATTGCTTGTATTGAGTGGAATGACAGTCCATTGAACCTGCATGGTCGTTGGATACCTCGCAAGCTAATAGCAACTGTCCTTACTCTCCAGAGAAATTTGGTGCATAATCGGTTAATTTTATTTTGAAACTGTTTAGACATTTTAACGAATGGAAGATAATATGAGATTTTTGGCATTATGATCATGTTGAGGAGGCCAACCTTTCCATATAATGAAAGGTATACTCTAGAGAGTGAAGTGGTGATGGCTTCAGTTGAATGGAGGATTGCATCTTGAATCTCTCTTGCCATTGCAGTTGGAGTTTTGTAGATTGGAAAGCCTAGGTATCTTTGGGGTTTTGCAGAAAAGGGAGAGTTAATTTGTTTACCAGACATTATCTTCCAGATGGAAGATTTGTTAAAATTTATTTGTAGGCCAAGTTTCGCTGTATTTCTGTTTAATATGTTCATGAGATGAGGAAGGTATTTAATGGTGGGAAGCACAACCATGATGTCATCTATATATGCAAATACATTGAAGTTTTTATTGAGAGAGGGAAGGAAAATTCCAGGGAGGTTTTTTTCTATATCCATCAGAAGAGGGTTGATGTATGCTGTGAAGAAAAGGGTACTGAGCGGGGATCCTTGAGGGATCGACTTGTATGGCTTGAAGCCTGGTGTGATCTTGCCATCAAGAGAGAGAAAAATCTCTCTGTTGTTGAGCAGATTGCTGATCATCTGTACAATCCCAGCTGGAATGTCGCATTCCAACAGAATATCCAGAAGGATGTTTATCTGGACTAAATTGAATGCTGCCACAACATCCAGCTGGACAGCAATAGGTTTTGATTTACGATGTCCTCTGATGTAATTGAACAGAGCAGTTACATTGGACATAGCATGCGAGGTTGATGATCCCTTTTTTCCGTATTGGTTTGACGAGATATGGCTAAGAATTTGAGTTTGTATTTGATCTTTAATGACTGACTCAATTATCTTGATAAGCAATGGGGTCATGGAATTGGCCGGATACTGTTAATGTTGTTTAGTGGTTTTGCTTTTTTAATAAAAGGCACGAGTGCCACTGGGTAAAGATCTGTTATGTTTCTGTTGCTGGAGGCTAGGTGATCAATCATTTTTTTAATAATTGGCACAGTGAATTGACTGAGGTGTTTGAGAAGGAAATTTGGGATGCCATGAAGGCCAGGATGAACGCCGTCAGGGAGAGATGTTATCTTCTTTTTGATTTGGATTTCCGTGATGCCATGTTCGCCGGGGGCACCAGCATCCAACCAGCTGTTTATAGGAGGAACTCCATCTTTTTGCATTAATTGGCAGAATTGTTTGCTGATGTGCTGCATCATTGGAAAGCCAATAAGATTGGTTCCATTAGTGTTAATGGATAAGGGAGTGATTTGTTTTTTATTGTATCCCAGTGCCCATCTGAGATAGTCTCTCATCCAGCAGTGTTGTTGTGCTAAGAAACATTTGGCTCTTCTGATGGATATACATTCTGCAAGGGACTTTTGCTTGATTTTGTAGAGATTTTTAAGGAAGATAATTTTTTCTGTATTTGTGAAATTTTGCTGTAATGCTTGAAGTTGTATATTAATGTCTGTTAGGTCATTTAGAAGGCCATTAGGTCCTTTGAATGGCCCTTTGATTTTCCTGGTGTGGTGATTTAATATGGACTGAAGTATTCCAATGAAGGAAAACCAGCCCTCCTCAGCAGGCAGGGAAAGGATGTTTATTTTCTGGAAAAGGATGTATGCCTCAGACACTATCGCTTCGGTCATATTTGATTGGGTGATCATGTGCATGGTTTTACCAGGTCCATCAATAGGTGTAGGGATTGCAATAGGTGTAAGTTGTAAGATTAGAGCCATATGATCAGAGAAAGCAACAGGGGCCAAGGCTGCATCAAGGTTGAAATGGAGGTCTGGGGTGTAGAAAACCAAATCAATCAGAGACTTTTTAGTTTTAGTATAGAAAGAGTAGGCTTCAGGAGGGAAGAAACCCTCTCCACACATTAATCTGTGATTTATTAGATGCAAAAATCTCTTGTTGAAGTCATTGTATGTAGTGTTAAAGTCTCCCAGAAGAATAGTAGGAGAGGCTCTGTTAGCGTTGATGGCATTTAGGATATGGATTATTTTTAGATATTGAGAGGTGTCTTTGGCTGTATATATATAAGCTATGATGATCGGATAATGCCAATAGTCTATTTCTATGACAATAATATTGGCATCTAGGAATAGAATGCTAAAACTGTTTGGTGGTGTTGACTTGCTGAGAAGAATACCCACTCCACCTGAAGCAGAATGGCCTATGGAAAATCTAGTAAATCCGAGAGCTGAGAGAAGAGATAATATTTTATGATCAGTCTTATGGTGATATTTAGTTTCACCCATAAGAAGTATATGAGGGGAGCAGAGCGAGAGCCAGTTTTTAATAGCTAGAACTCTATCAATTGAGTTGATGCTGCAAATATTAATGCCAGCAATTTTGCAGAACATGATAGATTAATCCAAACCGTCCTCAGCAAAGTGTACCAAGTCAATGTGGAGCATCTCCATATTAATGACTTCTGATGTTGTTTGGAAATCAGAGACTTGTGATTGAACTTGTGGATGGATTGGTGATATATTTGTTGGTTGAGGAAATGCATCCATGAAGTCTTCGGTGTCTGATGAAGTAGTGTAATCTGACTGAGATTTGTCAGATGGATCAATGGTATCGATGGTTATAGGATCCATGGTTCTCCTCTTTTTTTCTATGGATTTGTGAAGCTTTGTGCTGGATATATCTGAGATTTGTTTGCTAGCGGGTGGTGGTGAATAATATATTGGATGGGAGCTGTCATCATCAGAGCTTGATTTATCTGAGCGAATTGATTTTCTTTTAATTTTCTTATTTGTATTTTGGGTATTTGTTGTGTTGGTTTTTTGGGGGTTTTTAAGTTTAGTAGTGTTGTTTTCTTTTTCCTGTTCTTTTGATGAAAGTGTTTTTTTATTGTTATAAGAATTTGATTTAAATTTTAGACCTGAGTCATTTTCGGTTTGCTGTAACTGTTGTGAAACATTAATTATGCTGACTTTCGGGTTGAGTGTTTGATAAGTATTTTCATCTGGATGGTTGATTACTGGAGGTGTTGAAGAATTGAGGACAGTTTGTGGATCACTTTGTTTAGGTTTGTTAGACTTAGCTGGCCCGAATGATGATGCATCATTGGTTTTAAGCTGGGTCGGAGTTGTTATAGATGAATTGTTTTGAAATTTTTTAAATGTATTTTCTTCATCGCCTGGGTTTTACTTGATCTCTTTAGATGGTTTGGTCATATTGTCTTCTTTTGTAGAAAGACTTTGGCCTAGCATTGTTTCTCGGGGATTAGTACAATATGTATCTAATGAATGATCTTGAGTATTATTGGTTTGAGAGATTGGTTTAGTAGCAGTATATGTTATTGTTTGGTTCTCTGATTCACTACTATTAGTGTAGAGGTTGGTGTTTGTTCTTTCTTGAAGATTTTCATTTTGAAAGATAGGTTTGGATGTGAGAGGGTTTGTTGGAGGATTTATTTGAATCAGATTGTCTGGGTTTGTGAGGTTGCTGTTTGAATTAGTCCCATGTGGTGATTGTCTATTTAAGGATGTGCTAGCCGTATTAATAGGTCTACCAGGGCATCTGTGAACTTTATTCTTTTTAATACCACAGTGTATGCATATTCTTGCTGCACAATCTTTAATAAGGTGTGTTCTTTGAAGGCAGAAGAAACATTGTGGCTGTACTCCCCTGAAGGTCAAAACCATAGGAGAGCCTCTTGCAGTAGTAATGGTGGGTATGTCAGTGGGTATAATGTTTTTCTTTAAAGTAAGTGTGAAGATAACTGTATTGGACAGGATTTGATCTTCGAAGTGAGGGTTTAATAGGTGTTTAAATTTGCTAACTGAACCATAATTAATAAAGATGTCTTGTAGTTCTTGTTCTTTCAAGTGGGCAAGGCAGTTTTGAATTCTGCCGGATAGTGTAACTGGACGGTTCATATCTATGGAGCAAAGTATATAAATTCCCAAAGATCGGTAGTTATTTTTAAAGTTCATATGGTCCGCCCACGTTTTAAACTCAACGATAACATAGCGGTCATTGGGATGATTAAGGATCATGTGAATGCCTCTGCCTAATTGATTTTGATTGATTAGACTGTATAATTGTTCTAGAGGGAACTTATATAATGCACATTGTTGATTTGTTATGGCTAAGATTAACGACTTATCGCTGTAGTAGTTTGTAAACGATTTATACAGAGTGTTGGGAATCGTGTTGAACTCGTTATTTATTTTTAGGAACATGTCATCATTAAGATCGTTTATATTAAATGAGACATTTTCCAGAGTGTTTGATTCTTGTTCTAACTCTATTTAACTATAAAACTAGAGTTTTAAATTGAAAACACTAATATTTTCAATTCAAGCTCATTAGCTTATATAGTCATATAGGTCTGAACTCAGTCCAATACCTATACATTTTGGTGTCTTTGGTTCTTTAATAACCATAGCCACCACTGTCCTATTAGGCAGGATTGGTTTTAAGTCAATAAACATCACATGATCACCATTTCTTATGCTTACTTATAACTATTATTAAAACAGACAAAACTCTCAATGCACTTAGTGGCAATACATATAGAGTTTTGTCTGTTTTAATAACAGTTATAAGCAAGCATAAGGAATGCTGATCATGTGATGTTTATTGGCTGTTATTAACTAAATTATAAATCAGTGGTTTTTTTTTTTCAAAAAGAGTTTGAGCCTATGTTTTTGATTAATTAAATAGTAAAATCATAATTCTAATGTTATGGTAAAATAATTTTTTTATTTAGAATAGAAGAAAGTCTTTATAAAAGAAATAATAATAATAATAATAATAATAATAATAAAATTCTTGAAAAAATAATAAGAGAAACAATAGAACCACATATAATGCCACTGATATCAGAAGTTCAATTTGCCAAAAGGAACTCATCCACAATTCAAGTGGCAGCTTTATTCAAAGCAATCCTGGATTCAACAAGACAGAAAAAAATATATAGTCCAATAGCAATTCAACTAGATATCGAGGGAGCTTTTGATGGAGTAGACATTTCCATATTGCTAGACATGCTTGGAAATACATCTATCCCCAAGACATATCTGTACATCATTGCAAATCTACTTCTCAACAGAGAAATACAAATAACATTAAATGGAATAATTCTCCATCATTTGTTCCCACCCAATCCATATCCCAAGGCTCTCCTCTCAGTTCATTGTTATTTATTCTATATATTAACTCTTTAATAGAAAAAATCCAAAAAACATTTACCGGCATTCAAGTACCCGGCACTACACAATATATAGCTTGCTTGGCTTATATGGACGACATCACTGTTTTTCTCAATTCAAAAAAACAATTACCACAATTACAAGAAATTCTTAAAGAATATACGCAACAATACAAATTGAAGTTTAATCCAGAAAAGACTACTGCTTGGTCTATGTTTACCAGAAAACCATACACGTCCATTTACAAAGCAAAACCAACACATTTTTTAGGATTCCCGTTTCATCTGGGAATAACAGGAATGAGGTGTTTAATACAAAATAGATTAAAAGAAGAAGCACAACGCATTATCACCTCCCTATCAAAAACATATCTCTCTATATATTCTAAGGTCCAGCTAATAAATCAACTTATAATGACAAAAATAACATATTATTTACCAATAATAAAATTCTCAAAAGCTTTCAAAGCAAAGATTAAAAACATCTGTAACCAACTTCTATGGTAAAGAAAAGTGGTTGCAATATCAACAAAAAGACTAAATCAACCCCTTATTAAAAATGGTCTAGGTTTGCACAATATTGACATTTTTTATACACAAAAATTAAGTAATCTAGTAATTTCCATTATGAATCAATTTCCAAAACTTAAATGCTTAATTCAAATTACTTCAACTGACAAAACACTCCCAACAGAGCTATATATATCATCAATCATCCATCAATATAAAACAACTTTTAACAAAACAGAGCAATATACACACAAATATTCATATTGGAACATTCATGAACAAATTCAACAGGAAAGAGACCTAAACGACGATAACACAATACTCGGAATAAACAACAGAAAATTACTACATGAATACAAAAAGTGGTCACTAGAACCCAAATATTTTGATTTCATTTTAAAAGTAAATATCGCAATGCCAACAACATACTTCTTACACCATAAGAGGATGTATGTTTCAATAGACCCTTTTTGTGGACTATGCCACAAGGCTGAAGAGACACTACAACACCTATTGTATCAATGTACTGCATTACACAATGTAAGAACAATGATAAGTGCAATATACCATCAGCAAAACATGACCATTGATCAAATAATTAAGGGTTTTAAAAGCAGATCAACACCTAACATTAGGGCAGCAACCTTTGTATTATATGCTTTTTGGTGTACCAGGTGTACCTATCTAATGGGCAACAACCCCAGAAGGCATCCATCCACCTTCTACAACAAATTAAACCAAATGCAAAATAGAAACAAGACAATAGCAAATCCCCATATTTATGCAGCTACATGGTCTCTTATCAAAAAACAATCAATGCTATATGCACCAAAAATTCAAGAACACTGAAAATTCAATAACAATAAATACGGAAATAAAAAAACAATTTTTTCCTCTCTCTACAATAAATAATTTTTTATGTAAAAATTAGATAACTTTTTATTGAAAACATGTAACCGAAGACTATAAAAATGCTTGTATATAAAACCAATGGAAAAATCACTGTAAAAAATCAATGTAAAATCAATGTAAAAAACTCTGTATTTCTTTGATTAATAAACTTCCTTTTTTGAAACATCATCATCATCATAATAATAATAATAATAATAATAACAATAATAATAATAATAATAATAACAACAACAACAACAATAATAATAATTACAGTAAATATTAAAATATTAATTTTCTCCGAATAATTTTAACATTTAAATTTTTGCCTTAAATATGTATTTAATTTTTTTTTCTTGACCTAATTTTTTTTCAAAATGCAAAAGCAAGTAGAATTTATAATTGATTTTCTATTCAATTATTAATATTTATTATGTCATGTATATAAGGGGGTACTCAAAAAATAACCAGAATTTTGTAATAAATTGTGTATTTATTTTTAGATGTTTCAAGTTGAATTCCCTTCAAGTTCATTTAATGCAGCAGTTCTCAACCTGTGAGTCATGACCCTTTGAGGGTCAAACAACCCTTTCACAAGGGATGCCTAAGACCATTGGAAAACACATTTTTGATTTATAACAGTAACAAAATGAAAAGTTTGGGTCACCACAACATAAGGAACTGTATTAAAGAATTGCAGCATTAGGAAAGTTGAGAGCCACTGATTTAATGCAATGCACTAAACTAAATGTGTTTTCATTTTTGAAGTAATCTAAAAATTATTGCAAAATGATACCTTTTAATGCCTGCATGGATTTTTTTCCCGTACCACTTCTAAGTCTGCAAAAAAAAAATAGTCATTATTTAATTCAAGGGAATAAAAAAATGTTTTACTGAGAAAGTCTGGAAAAATATGGCTGATGAATAAGCTAGGTCATACTAAATTTAATTTTAAAATATACCATACTCAAGGCTTTGTGTGTTGGTGTATTGTCATGGTAAAACTTACACCCTCCACTTGACCTCAAATTGAGATACTTTGATTTAATCACATCATGCAAACATTTCAAAACTTATATAGTTAAAATGTCTGATCATTACAAATAAATTCTGAACAATCGTTGTGCATCCAAAAAAAGTCAGCATTGTCTTGTCTCCACTTGCGGCATTTTTTGAATGTGATAAATTTGACACTTCAATTAAATCACTAGCTTGCTTGTAAGCTGTTTCATGCATTATTTCAGTTTTTCTGCTGTTTTTTCTAACAGAAAACAGAATTTCACATTGTTCCAATTTTTCAGCCATTACAAAAACCAACAAATAATTGGGATATACTTAATAAAAACATTAACTACACCACAACATGACTTTTCTTGATAGCAAAAATTAACAGACTGGTACAGGAGGATCCCTGCAAAGGGCATCTAGCAGCAGAGGCATGTACTACAATATATTCACTTTCTGCAGAAAGATTCTGGTTATTTTTGGATACACCCTCACATATCTGTTTATCGATTGATTGATACTTTGCCACTCTTTATTTGTATGATTAAATCTATAGTTAAATGATAATAATTATACGATTGTTTTATACTGGTAGTAAGCATAATTTAGATCTAATTAAATAAATTTTCTCCACTATTAATATATACTCTCTAAAATATATATGTATATTTAGTTTTTATGTCTTAGATTTATCTCTAAGTATCATATAAGAAGTGTAAATATTGTATATAAAATTTTGTTTTATTATACTTATATTATTTTAAGTCTAGTTGTTCATTTTTCTCTCACTCCAAACCTAGTAAAATATAACTATTACACACACACACACCCTGTGATGCATTCTAATGTTTTCTTAAGAGCTAGTAGTGCAGTAAATGGATGAGCTAACATCTAAAACATTAGGGGGATTTGAACTTAATCTATAGACATTTCTCATTTTAGAGATAGCACTCTAATCTGCAGTAAGGCAGATGTTTATATATATATATATATATATATATATATATATATATATATATATATATATATATATATATATATATATATATATATATATATATATATATATATATATATATATATATATATATATATATATATATATATATATATATATATATATATATATATAGTGGAAAGAAAGAAATTCTCCCTGTATGTTGATGTGTTGGATGGGATGATCAGGAAATATAGTTGCAAACCAATCTGATTATCATTAGTTAGGATATTCCATTCAAAGGTGGTCAATATGATTATTCCTAACACTCATATTCCCAAAGCTTAAATCCTCATACTGCCTTTATGTAAATCATTCTCTGATTTTACACATTGAGCAAGGATGTTATATTGATGTGTAATTTCTTTGCTGTTTGGATTATATTTGTTACTTATTGTGTTAAAATTGAGGTATCTCTAATGGTGTTCATCCCTGCATTGTGTATCTCAAGACCAATAGTGGGTTTTTTTATATCTTAGTATTGTGAGTCAAGATTCATTCTCTCAATGGATAAATGTTGGCCTTTTCTAAAAAAAAAAAAAAAAAATACATTTTTTGTTTATATGATATATAAAAAAACAGTAACAAAACAAGGTTGATTAATGAAAATATATCCAGAACAAGATGTAAATGTGGCAATGAAAAATAGAAACGTGTGCCAACAATTTCATTATTTCATTTTTTGGCCATGATAATATTGTAATAGTTTAGACCATATTCTATTTAAAATAAAACTAGTATGACTTTATACACAATTTATCTATATTAAAATAAGTATATAAAAGTGCAGCATAAAAATAAAGCCTTTCATGGGCTCAATTTATAAGCAAAAGTACCTAGTTTGTTTTATATTTCTAGACAAACTATTTCTTTCATTCTTATTCATATAAGCAAGAGGTTTTTAAAATATATATATTGAAAAAAATTAATTTATAACAATAGGTAAATGTATCCACATTTATTGTGTAATATTAAATATCATTGGTATAAAAAAGTTGTGAGAGATACCAGTTATTGTTTTTTAGATTTTGTGTTTAGAAAAAAAGCTTTGAGAGAAAGCTTGCTTATTTTAAGAAAGCTATAACATTCTCAAGTCAAGAACTTTTGGATCTTCTCAGCCAACCAAACCTTTGTTTAATAGAATTCCAGAAAGTCAAGCTGATTAGAATGTCAGAGCTAACTTGTGAATTATTAAAATAAGTAATATAAAAAACTGTGTAATAGCTGGAAATATCATTATGCTGGGGTAAAATTTTTTATTAGTACAATGGACAATTAAACCTGGGATTATGTAGCCTCCTGCAGATTTCAATTTTAAAAATGTGTCCTTCCTGCATGCATCTATCATTGATGAAGTAGAACAAGCAAGCAATACATCTCTTTGACATGATTTTTGTCAGCCTGTTGATGATGAATGCATAATCTGGTCACATCATCATTCTATTTAGAGAAGACAACAAGAAAAGAACAACAAATGAAGCTTTCATATTTGCCGATAGTAACTATGTTACAAATCAGTGTTGTTTTTTAAAAAGGGTTCAAACCTATATTTTTAATCGATTAAATGATAAAATCAGAATTTTTTATGCTATGATAAGATATTTTTTTATTTAAAGTAAAAAAACTTTTATAAAAAACAATAATAATGTTTAAAGAAAATATTACAATTAATATTCATTTTCTTTGAATAATTTTTAACACTTTTTTTTCAAACACTAAAGCAAGTAGAATTTATACATAATTGTTTATTCAATTATTCATATTTAATATGTTATAACTTGTATAAATAAATATATGTCTGTTTATTGGTTGACTGATATTTTGTGAATCTTCATTTGTATAATTAAAGCTAAAATTAAATAGTAATAATTATATAATTGTTTTATACTGGATGTAAATGTCGCAGACCTCATAAGTCAAATTAAATGTAATTAAATGAATTTTCTCTGATATAAATACATAATCCTCCAAAAATATATGTACATTTTATTTTTTGTGCATTGGATTCATATGTGTCATATAATAAGTGTAAATATTGTAAATAAAATTTCATTTTATTATATTCATATTATTTTAAATATAGTTGTCTATTTGTCTCTCTCTCTCTCATTATACACATGTTCTGTAATGCATTACCATGTTTTTTCTTTGAACTAGTAATAGTAAATATGAGGGAAGGCTAACATCTAAGAAGCTATGGAGGGATTTGAGCTCTTAAAAAGCTTTATTTCTTTCCTTTCCTTTTATATACCTATTTTAGTATGTATATGAAAAGGTTATAAAGTCAAGCTAGTTTTATTTTAAATGGAACAGGGTCTAAATTAATACAATATGTATATAGCAACAGCTGGATTGTTTAAAACAATATTTATTTTTAGGGTATTATGCTTTTCTTTAAAAGCATGCTGTTTACTTCTTAGTCAAACTTAGAGAATATGCATAAACTTTGATTACCATGACAAAATAGATAAGGGAATGGAATAAGAAAGTGAAAAGAAAACAACACAACATGATAAATATGACTTTAATTTAAAATTATTTTTTTTACAAAAAAAATATCACCCTCAATGCATATCTATCTTTATTTATTATTACAAGTATTTAACTAAAAATATTAAGAATGTTAATTACTTTCCAATGGCAGATTACTATTTACAATAATAGTTTATTTAAAAATTAGAAATGAATATATTTATTTAAATGTTCTAAATATTTAAGCCAGCTAGCTTTAATACATCATACTTTACCAAAATATAATGCACTATACATTGTTAAAATATGATATTTATAGGATTTTATTTAATGCTATAAAAATTCTCCTGTTGAAAATCTTGCTTGCATACTGGTTTATAATAATTTTCTTTTTTGGCTTATCCATAAATTTAATATTGATATTTCAGATCAATAAAACATTAAATCGTTTTCAAGATAGGATTTGAATCTCTATGATTGTTTGCCTTCAATAAGCATAGACTTAGTAAATAGTTATTCACTTATGAGGATAGCTTTCAAAATTTTTTTTACATAGCTGCACTTTGTGAAAATGGCTTTTTATATTTATGTTTTGGATATACATACATATATGCAGAGTAACTTGAAAATTTTAGGTTCAAAAGCTATCTATTCTATTATTGTGATTAAAATTCATGAAAATTTTTGAATTAGATTGGATATAAAAAGAATACTTAAGCAAAAAAAAATACACTTAAAAAATTGCTTTTTTTCCCCAAATAAGCTTTTTTTTACCTCTATGCATATACAGAGATAGTAATGAACTGGAAAAAAAAGAAAATGATAAATAGTCCACATTTGAATGATAAAATATGTTCTCATAAACACTATCCATAAATACAATAATAATCATATATAATAATAAAAAAATTATGTGGACTATAAAGGTAACCTTTGGTCGTTTAGTAGCATCCCTAAAATTCTCAAAATAATTATATAACGTGTGCACACACATCAAATTTTCCTATTTATTAGAGTATAAATAAATTCACTGTTATAATTTCAAATAATGATTAACAAGTTTATTATTTCATTAGTAATTACAATCACAATAATAATAATAATGACGATAATAATAATAATAATAATAATAATAATAGTAATAATAATAATAGCCCTGCAGTAAATTCTAGAAGAGCTACTTCAAGGTTTCATAGATCTCTGTGTTTGAACCCAGAAAAATCCTCAAAATGCACTTTTTTCCAAGTAAGAATCAAATATACATAAATATTAAGAACAATTCAACAAGTGAATTTTTTTTTCATATGTCAAATGCGTTGACCACAAAGCGAACCTGGGCTAGCTGCTTGGAAAGCAGCTATGCTAACCACTAAGCCACCAACGCTTGATATGAAAATAATTTTTGTTTGCCAAAAAAATTAATCACAGAAATTTCTCAGAAAACAAACATTTTTTCAAAGATAACATCTAAATAAAGTCAGACACCAAGTCATGTGACCTGAAGTAAATCCTCCAAGAGCTAGTTCAATGTTTCATAAGTTTCTGTATGAGAATCCAGAAAAAATCTCCAAATCACAGTTTTTTCCAAATAAGAATAAAATAGTATAAATATTAAGTACAACTCAACAAATTAAAATAACTTTATTAAAAAAAAAATATTACCCATGGAATGGATAATCAGCTGAAACTGTCATCCACAAACCTGCACAATCCTTTTAGCAATAACATTTCACCACCAAGAATATACCATGCATGATAGACTCTAATAATCCCCCCAAACATGTTTTGTAAAATATTATTAATATCTGCTTATATATTATCAAAATCTTCATAGGTATGTAACTGTTTGAAAACTTTGTAATCATCTGCATAAAACAGTACTGATCATTTGATTATCGCCTATTGAAAATCATACAGAAAGACATTGAATAATATAAACAATAAAACATTTCCGTGAGTAATTCATTGTTTTTAAATAAGAGACTTCCTTTTTTCCATATTCATATCTAAGCTTTCTCTATTGGATGGATGTTGCTTTGCTATATGTATGATATTCATTTTTGTTATTAGCTTACTCTTCACAAAAAACAATCAGCATCAGAACCACACTATCTTAATTGAATGGGGATATAATCATTTTGTGGAACTCTATCATTCAAAACAATTGAGATTGAATCCAACACTGGACTCATATCATTCAAGTATCATCCCATTCTAATCCATTAATGGACAATTGAATTAAATGGAGAATTGTACTCGTAGTAATACTTATAACATTTGTTTCTTGATGTACTCAATTGTTTTTGTTCTTTTTACTGATGTAACCACTTTTCTTAAGTATAAATAAAGTTTGCTTTGAATCATCATCATCATCATCATCATCATCATCATCATCATCATCATCATAATAATAATAATAATAATAATAATAATAATAATAATAATAATAATTCAATTCAATTCAATTCTTTATTTATTTAATGTACATATCAACAGCATTTAGCCAATTATAGATTGCACAATAATACAAATCTAAATAAGCATTAAAAAAAAAAAAATAATAATAATAATAAAATAAATAATACCAATAAAATAGAAAATCAATAAAATGCACAAATAAATAAAAAGGCAATATATCAAATGAAATTAAGGAAAATATTTTTTTATGAGGACTTTAGTGAATTGTTTAAAATCCAAATTAAAAACATCATCATTACCAAAATCTTTGTTATAAGTTCTAGGTAAACGAAATAAAGGGGAAAATCTTAATACATCAGATTTACAATTTTTCAGTTCAAAAACATTATGAGTACGAGTATTATAATTTTTTTTTTTTTTAGTACCTAAGTTAGAAAGCAAATTAGATACAGAAATATTCTGGGAGATGAATTTATGAAGAAGTTTGAGATCTCTTGTTTTTCGTCTCAGTAGTAAATCAATATAGTGTTCATTACTTAAACTATTTAATTTTGCAAATTTGTCAAAAACAGACTGAATTCTTATGATATCTGTCCTGTTATGAGGATTCCATATAATTGAACCATACTCCAAGATGGGAAGAACTAAAGATATAAAAAGTTTAATCTTTGTAAATTTATTAAATGCTTTTCCATATCTGTAAATAGCTCCTACAATTTTAAAAGATTTATTCACCATAAAATTAATGTGATTACGAAAAGATCCATTATTGGAAAATATTATTCCGAGATCTCTTTGATGATCATTTGTTATAATTTTAGAGTCCCCAATATAATAGGAAAACCTTAAGACTTCAGATTTTCTAGAGTAAGAGACAATGGAGCACTTATCCATATTTATATCTATATAATTATATTCACACCAATTCAAGAAATTATCTACATCACTTTGAAGTAAAAAACAGTCATTAATAGAATAAATATGCCTAAAAATTTTGCAATCATCTGCATAACATAGAAGATGTGAAAATTTAATGCATGTTTTTAGGTCATCAATGTATACATTAAATAATAAAGGTGCAAGAACACTGCCTTGAGGCACCCCAGTGAAGCAATAATAAGGTAATGACAATTTACCATTAAACCTCACACAAGACATTCTATCCCTAAGAAAAGAGTCAAACCAATTAATTAATAATTTAGAAAAACCTAACCTACAAAGCTTCTGAAGAAGAATTTTATGATTAACTCTATCAAAAGCCTTGGACATATCAAAATAAACAACATCTAACCTAGATTGATTCTCAATTGAATTTGAAATGTGATCAAAAATAGTTAGCAAATTTGTTTCAATGGACCTATTAGGCAAAAATCCATGCTGCTCTGGTGCCAAAACCTTAGAGACATCCAAGATAATTTTATTATACAAACATCTTTCAAAAATTCGAGCAACAGTGTGTAGAATTGAAATAGGCCTATAGTCACTTACCAAATCTCTAGATCCTTTCTTAAAAATAGGAACAACTTTAGCAATTTTAAGGGATGTAGGAAAAGTACCATTTGCTAAAGAGCAATTAAAAATATGCAAAAGAGGAGAAGCAATGTATTCAGCACATCCTTTATAAATGAAAGCTGGAATATTGTCAAGACCCACACTAGAATGTAATTTAAGCTGCCCAATAGCAAAAATAACATCAGATTCAATAAATGAATCCAATGTTATTCTTTCTTCAACTAGATCATTATTTTCAGTCAAATCAGTAAAAGAATTAGATTGTTTAAAAAGCTCTGAGAAATAATGAGAAAAATCATCAGCAACTAGATTAGAATTATTATTCTGTAATTTTTTTTTTGTAATACCTAAATCCTTAACTAGAGACCAAAATTGCAAGGGATTATCAGAAATATGACTTTCAGTATTTTGTATAAATTTTTGAAAATCTCTATGATATATAACCTTTGACAATCTTCTATAATTAATAAAATTGTTATAATAATTTAAGTTCTTAGTTTTCCAATATTTACGATGATGAAATGATTTCCTTTTAATAATTTCTTTAAGAGAAACTGAAAACCAGCGAGGAAAACGTTTAGTTAAAAAAATTTTCTTAGGAATGTATTTGTCAATTAGTTCACAAAATGATTGTTCAAAAAATCTCATACAAAAATCTACATCAGATGAAGAATACAAATTTTTCCAGTTAAAATTGGATAATTGTAAACAAAGACCCAAATAATTTCCTTTTCTGTAGTTTCTTTTCATAGTTTTAAAGGGACAGAGTCTATTAAATTTAATATTAATATAAAATTCTAAGGGAGGATGATGCAAGTCAATGGAAAAAGGAAGAGAAGAAGTAGTTAAACATTCAATTGTAGGAAAATTACTGAGAATATAATCCAATGTGTGATCATTAAAATTGGTGTATGGATTAAATTGTTTTAAATTCAACAAATTGCAAAACCGAATCATTCTCAATGCTTTAGGTGAAAAAGAGACAGAATCTATGATAGTAGTACCCGAATATAAATCCGGAATATTAAAATCTCCGGTAATAATAAAATTATCATAGCCAATCAGAAAATCTTCAAGTGATGTCAAAAAATAATCAAACTCCAACAACGACAAAGTGGGTTTGAGGTAAACATTACCCAAAATAAATTTAAAATTGTGATTTAAAGTAATTTCACACCATGTAGATTCACAAAAAGAAGAAGAAAAATAAAGTTCTTTATAAAAAACATCTTTATGAAGAGCAATCAGAGTACCACCACCTCGAGAAATATTATCCATAGATCTGTCAGTTCGCAAAATACTAAATCTATCATCAAGAAAAGAACAATCAGGAAATTGTTGATTTAGCCAAGTTTCTGTAAGTAAAATAAGATCAAAATGTTCTGTTTCAAAAAATTGCTTTATTTGAACACATTTAGTTCTCATACCTCTGACATTCATATAAAAACAAGACAGCCCTACCATATTAAATTAAAAATAAATCAAAACAAATAAATAAATGATATCAAGTAAAGAAAAATGTAAGTAAGTATAGTGAATAAAGAAAATAAGAAATAAAAGAAAATAAAGAAAATAAGAAATCAAAGAAAACAGAAAATAAATAAATAAATACCACTAAAGTTTTAAAGAATTAGCCAAAGTTCCATAAAAAAAACAAATGGAAGCACCACACGGCCATAAATTGGAAGAGATTAAATCATTATGTTTATGAGCAGGAGCAGATATCTTAAAAGCAAGAAGATTTCAAGTTATACATATTAATTTCATGACATATGATCCTAGTTCTTAAACGTTTTTCAAGAAAGACCTTAATATTATATGAATTAAGATTCACTGGCAAATTAGAAACAAAATATTTATTACATTTTGTATTAATATTATTAATAATATTATTATGAATTTTAGAAATACCAAACCCCCTTTCCACAGGTAGTCTACCTTTTTTACCAGAAGTTGAAAAAGAGCATCCCAAACCATTTCCCACATTAACCTCATTATCAATATAATTGTTATATTTAGAGAAATGCGAATAATTTGCTCTATGAGTAAAAAAACCTCTATCAGCATTCGCTAGACAATTTTTTTTCCTGAAATTAGATTTAGAAAAGTCACCAGAAAAATTACTATTATACTTTTTTGGAACAGAATGTGAATATCCATCCTTCAATATATACTTTTTATCAGGAAAATTATCATAATATCCCAGCGATGAATTATTAACAGAAAAGCCAGAAAACTTGTTAAATTTTTCATCATCATTAAGTCTAGAAAATTGTTTTTGATATTTATCAGACTGCCTATAAATTTTAGTTTTATAAACTTTTCCTTTATTGTATCTTGTACGATTATCAATTCCACGATTATCAATAATAATAATAATAATAATAATAATAATAATAATAATAATAATAATAATAATAATAATAATAATAATAATAATAATAATAATAATAATAATAATAATAATAATAATAATAATAATAATAATAATAATAATAATAATAATAATAATAATAATAATAATAATAATAATAATAATAATAATAATAATAATAATAAAAACAGTATAGCAGCAAATGGTTTACCTGTTCATAGTCAAGATAAAAAACCCCACAGTTTATATTTAGGAAGTACTAAAAACATAAAGCTGAATAGATAAAAAAAATTTCCTGTACACACTTTGTTCAATTCAGAATTCACACCTTTTTTCAATGTTCTGTGATAATTTTTATTTAAAATTTTAACAAAAATCAAATTAAATGATCATTTTAAAAATAGAGATATCACATGAGAAGATGTCTTCATAGTAATCCTGTAGCAAGCAGATTACTGGTTCACAGTCAAGATAACAAGCTCCAAAGTTTTACTTTAAAAGTAATAGAAACCTAAACCTGACAAGATGCAATTATTTTTTCCATTTCCCAAATTACAATTCATGCTGAACTAGATTTTTCCATTTTCCCCAAGATGTAATTCATGTTGTCTAGTATTTTTCAATTTTCTCAAGGTACAATTCATACTGAACTAGATTTTTCCATTTTCCCAAGATGCAATTCATGCCAATTAGAATTTTGCCATTTTTCCCAGATACAAATCATGGTAAAGTAGTATTTTTCCACTTTCCCAAGATCCAATTTCTACTTATTATATTTTTCCAAAGAAGCAATTCATGCAAACTAATATTTTTCCATTTTCCCAAGATGCAATTATTATGATTTAGTATTATTTGTATTTCCCCCCAATAACAAATTTATATTGACTAGTATTTTTCCATTTTTCCAATATGGAAATCATGCTGAACTCATATTTTTCCATTTTCCCAAGATCCAATTGAAGCTGAACTAGTATTTTTTTTCATTTTCCAAAGATGCAATTTACGATGAATAGTATTTTTCCATTTTCCCAAGAATCACTTTTGGTTTACCATTATTTTTCCAAGATGCAATTCATGCTGAACTAGTATTTTTTCATTTTTCCAAGATGCAATTTATAATAACTAATATTTTTTCACTTTATGCAGACTAGTATTTTTCCATTTTCCAAAGATGCAATTCATGATGACTAGAATCTTTCCATTTTCCCATGATTCAGTTCTGGCTGACTACTATTTCTTCATTTTCCCAAGATGCAATTCATGATGACTAATATTTTGCCATTTTTCCCATATGGAATTCATGCTGATCTAGTATTTTTCCATTTTCCCAAGATTCAATTCTGGCTGATTATTTTTTCATGTTTCCAATATGGAATTCATACTGAAGTAGTATTTCTCCATTTTCACAAGATGCAATTTATGCTAACTTGTATTTTTCTAAGATGCAATTCATACTGGTTAGTATTTTTCCATTTTCCTAAGATGCAATTTGTGTGAATGAGTATTTTTCCATTTTCCAATTCATACTGACTAATATTTTTTATTTTTTTTTTCACATGGAAATTATGTAACAAATGAATAATAAGATTTAGCTATGAAAACTATAGGCCTCTCAGCAAATAAGCTCAATTTTTATGGGACCATATGCCAATCTAACACCAACTTCAACCCCATCCTCCATATTTTTTCATTCATGCTATCATGTGTTTCTATGTATTTTCCTCAATATCACATTTAAAAATTCTATGTAAATCTAATTTGATATGTATCTTGTTATGTAATATTTTTTTTACTTTCAATTACTATAAATCATCAAGATTGTAAGCCTTTATTACATATGTAGTATCATGAATCAATTTGTATATAAGACTTCATGTTTTCAAATAAAACTTATGTAAACCTTTTTGAATCTCAATAAAGTTTACCCTTTGAAACAAGATCATCATCATCGTCATAATAATAATAATAATAATAATAACAATAATAATAATAATAAAGTGAAATGGTAGGTTTAAAATAAATATTCTCCAATAGCACAAATATATCATTATATCTGATTCTGTCATTTTCATAAATATAATGTAGATATTAATTTTAAAACAAAATAACACATATATTATTGATACTATTATTCACAGTTATACTATAAAAATGATTAGTCATATAGAACATATTTTTATATATGTGCATACACATCTTTTAAAATATAAAAATAAATTCAGTTATTAATTCTAATTTGTTTTTTCAAACTATAGAACAATCTATTTTAACAATATTATTTAAATACAAGTATAGTAGATATATACTGGAGACCATTTATATTTTCACGTGTGTGTGGCCATATGTATCGGTTATATAAGATGGAGTGGATATTGAAAGAAGCATGGAAGTCTGTGTTCAAAACGCCTTTAATTTAACAATATTAAAAACATGTTACATCTACATGTGGATTCATAATGATACAAAATATATAAATAAAAAATAGTCTTATGTGACCATTTACATATATTTATCCACAGACACAAGTATTTTATAAATAACTATCCGTCCTTTGACATAAAAATAACCGTACGCAGTAAAAAAAAAAAAAAACATTCACCATTTTCTTAAATTAATCAAAATAAACTCAAAAAAGAAATTTTAGTTAACTCAGTTCTTCTCTTCTAGAACTTCCGACTGTTTAGTTCGTTATCCATGAAGAACTTACATTTTTTTTCAAAATTATTTTAATTAGCATCTATTACTTGAAGCTTTTTAATATGCTTTTTAAATTAATAGAACATAAGTAAAACTTTTTTTTGCCATCACCAGATTTTTAGCATGAATATTCTTTAGCACTGGAACCAAATTAATATACCCATTATATATACATACTTTTTTATCATCAGTAATTTTTGTCCATATATTCATATGTAATTAAATCAGTTTCTTATATAGATAGTGCAAATCTATTATTATAAATCACTGAAAATTTTGAAATTATTAAAGTGACAGTCAATTTCCTGTAATGCACTATTTCTTAAATATTATAAATCTCTGCACACTCAGCCACCAGTAAGAAATTTAAACAACTTAAGTGATTCACTCAAGTTTAAAGCGTATTTGTATATACACCAACTTGCTGACTGTGCTTAAATCAGGGCTTGAGTCTATTGTGTACCCGATGTTATAATCCAATATTGAATTGTACAAATTTAGTTAGCCTATCACAGGAGAAAGACAGTGTCTCATTTTTGACTACCTATGATTAGACTTATACAACTTATAAATGTAAATCTATAATTATAAAGCATTGAAAATTTTGAAATATTCTTAGTGGCGGGCGAGTGCATGGAGATTTATAATATTTAAGAAATAGCGCATTATCGGAGGTTGACTTTCGCTTTAATAATTTCAAAATTTTCAGCCCTTTATTATAATAGATTCATATTTATAAGTCATATAAGTCTAATCATAGATAGTTAAAAATGAGACACTGTCTTTCTCATGCATTAGATTAACTAAATTTGTACAATTCAATATTTGATTATAACATTAGGCGCACATAGACTCAAGCCCTGATTTAAGCATGGTCAGTGAGAGATGGTGTATATAGAAATACAGTTTAAACTTAAGTTATTCACTTAAGTTTTTTAAACTCTTACAGGTGAATGCAGGGAGATTTATAATATTTAACAAATACCACATTATCGACAGTTAACTTCCACTTTAATAATTATATAGAAAGTGTGTATATTTAATGAATTCTTCTATCATTAGCAGGTTTCCTTTACATTCTTATGTATTCAAACAGATCAATTTCACAAACAAGTGATATGCATACTATATTCTGATTAACAGATAGGAAATAAATGCAGACATCATTAATGTCAGATATATATTCTATATTATTTAAACTTCATCTACTGCAGGCAGTGATTGTATACATATTTAATAATGGTGGATGATACAGATAACCCCATTAGCTCTGGTGTCTTCAAATCTGTTTAGCATGAAGGTTTTCTAGCATCTGTTCTCATTTTAAATCTTCAAGATTGTAATGTTCTTAATAAATTTAACAAAGGAAGTGATCATCGATTGATAAGATGCAAGATACGTGTTAATGCAAAACTAGAGAGACAAAATTTGTTAAGAAAAACAATATTTACAGTTGATATTTCTAATCTTCAGAAACATTCTAATAAATTTAAATTACAACTTACAAATCAGTTTCAAGTATAAGTAGATTTTGAACATGATTCAGATTTGAATGAAAGTAATAAGAAAATAATTGATACACTTTTAAAAACTGCAACAAAGATAGCTGGTAGGAAAAATCAGCAATTGACCAATAAAATTTCTACTGAGACTAGAGAATTTATGAAGAAAAGAATGAATATGAAGATATACAAAAATGATGCATTAAAAAGGATTGAATATCTTGAATTCTGTAAAATGGTGTGGAAAAGTTGAAAATGATATAAGAGAATATAACTGTGAGCTAGCAAGGAAAGCTGTAGAAGAGAATTAAAGTCTCAAGAGTGTAAAACAACATTTTGTTATTGGTAGGAAATTTATATCTGCAATAAGGAAAAAAGATGGAACTATTACTAAAAAGAGAGATACATCATGAAATGGGTAGAAGACTTCTATCAAAAATTATATAGTAATAAAGAACAAGTACCTCCTATATCTATTATATCTTCCGAATTGCCCAGAAATTTAAATGAAGAAGTGAGATATACAATTAAATTTATGAAGAAAGGAAAGGCTTCAGCTAATAATGGAATTATAATTGATATATTAAAAGAAACTGGTGAAGAAATAGATTTTTTTTAAACAAATTTATATACCAAATGTCAAAATGATAAAGATGTACCAGATGAGTGGAAGAATGCAGTATTAATATTAATATTTTAAAAAATGATAAAGAAGATATTAGAAATTACAGACCTATTAGCCTTTTATCAATTTTATACAAAATTTTTACCAAGATAATTACAACTCGTCATCAAGAGAACAAGCTGGATTTAAAAATGGTCTTAGTACAGTAGATCATATCCAGGTATTGAGAGAAGTTATAAAAAAGACAAATAAATATGAGTTGCCATTATGCTTTGGATTTGTAGATTATGAAAAGGCATTTGACTGTATAAAAATTTCTTTAGTTATTAAAGCATTGGATCATCAAGGTATAGATCCAGGATATTGTCATATTTTAAAGAATATTTATAAAAATGCAATAGCAACAATTAGATTACATAATGATACTAGGAAAGTCAACATTGAGAAGGGTGTAAGATAGGGTGACTCCATATCTCCAAAATGTTTTACAGCAGTGCTGTAAGAATTATTTTGTGGATTAAAATGGGAATCTAAAGGAGTGAAAATAAATGGAGATTATTTAAGTCATTTAGATTTTGTTGTAAATAATGCTTTAGAGCTGCAGGAAATATTGTAGGAGTTATCAGATGAAAGTAGGAAAGTAGGACTAAAGATAAATGTTAAAAAGACTAAAGTAATGTTCAATAGATTTTCTCAAAATATAAAAATAAAGATTGATTATGATGAATTACAAGAAGTTAATGGCTACAAATATCTTGGTCAAATTATTAATACAGATGGAAACATAATGGATGAAATTAATAATAGAATTAAACTTGGTTGGGATGCTTTTGGTAGAAATAACTTGATACTAAAAGGAAATATGCCTATGTGTTTGAAAAGAAAGGTTTTTAATTAATGTGTTTTACAAGTTCTTACTTATAGATCTGAGACTTGGACTCTTAATAGAAGAGCAGTACAGAGACTTCAGACCACTCAAAAAAGTATGGAGAAATGCATGTTAGGAGTAGCAAGAAGAGATCGAAAACACAATATATGGGTAAGAGAACAAACAGGTGTTATTGTCCTCATGAAAAAAATTAAAATACTGAAATGGAGTTGGGCTGGACATATTGTTAGAAGAGATGATAATAGATGGACAATTGGAATCTTAAACAGGTTTCCAAGAGATTGTAAAAGGCCCAGAAAGAGATCACATGTGAGATGGATGGATGAAATAAGAAAGTGTGTAGGGTAATGTGAGAAGAGAAGCTAAAGAAGGAAAAGATGGTTTGAACTTGGAGAGACCTTCATCCTGCAGTGGATTGATAATGGTTGATGATGATGATAAATTTATTAGTAAATACAAAAATATAAAATAAATAAATATAAATTCATTGTTTATTGTTATTTGATTATAAAAAAACGTTTGCATTAATTGTGGAAACATTAAACAATAGTTGTAAAGGTTATGTCATTTTTGTAGATTTCATAAATTATAGTCTGTGTAAATTGGTAAAATTTTGAAAAATATTCTTACTTATTTAATGTTTAATATTTTTAAAACTAAATACATAAATAAATACTAATAATAAAAAAATAATTTATTATATATTTAAATTTACTTGAATATGAAAAAAACTGATTTGTTTATGTGGAAAAAAAAAGTTGTGTTTTATTTGTCGAAGCATGTTCAAACATACTCTTTGGCAATTTTTTATATATTGTGACCTTTTATTTAGGCCCCTGTATTAAATAATCCAAAATTTTAAATGATAATATAGTTGGCATTAAAATCTTAATAAGTGGCTTTCAATCAAGACTGTTTTGAATGCACTAGGAAATTGCTTGAGTAGAGATAAGATTTCAAACCCAGTGTAGGTTTGAAACTAGGGATAAAATAACAATTTAAAAATATTGTTATTAATTGGGAGATAAATATATTGATATTTTATTATTATTGAATAGCAATTGAAATAAATAAATAATTAAATCAAATTTGTAAGCCTTGTAAAATGAATCATTACAGTAAATTACTTAAGCATATTTTTTTTTATGTAGTAAATCTAAAGCTGTCTTGAATCATTATGGGTAGTTATTAAAATGAAGTGAGAGGGGATAATATTAATTATTCACACCAAAATTATTGGTTTAATTACTCCCACAATTTATTATAAAACAAGATATATATTATCTAAATAAAAACAAGAACTAAGGAACCACAGACCTCAACTCATCTAAAATAAGGAAAAAAAAAAGCTAAAAATCAGAAAATTCTTGAATCTAATTGAATGAAATTATAATATCTTGCTATCTAGAAATTCTGGAATAAATCTAAAAACCTTGCTATAATTTTAAGCACCATTTCCACGACTGCATACTTCCTAGGATTCATACTGGAGAAGGAAATGAAAGCCATGGGAATAAGTCTTTATTTAAATAAGTATTGCTTCAAACCCAGAAAAATTCAAGAAAAAGTAAGCTTTTGCATTATTCATATATTTAAAATCTCTTTAAAAATAACGCACAAATTATTTATAGTTAAAGTAAAGAGTTGATAATGTTTGTATTTCGCGCCATTCTTATTATCTAGTAGAACAATATTGTGCTTGTAAATTAAAATATCAAGGAAAAAAAATAATAATTCGAGATAATTTTGAAAACCAGTGTTATGATATATATAGTAAATAAATTAAAAAGTCATTTTTAAATCATCTAACTTTTAATAAAGTAAAAAAAAAAAGAAATAATAATTGCGTGATTTTATTTTCTATCCTTGTCTGCTGATTGTTTATAGCAGGAACTTATGTAATGATAAAAATAATCAATTACCAATTAATTAAAATGCTAAGGATATCACAGTGATAAATGGATAAATTCCTTTTAAGATGATAATTATATAATACTTTGCTAATCAAAATGGAACAAAATAATTATTTGCTTATAAAAGTTTTCCATGCAATGCATATAAGTAAGATTTTAAAAATAGTTTTAAAATGACCCGGCTGTTTAACGATTGTTACATATATATTACCACAGGAGGAAAGAACAGAATTAATAAATTATTATTTAAAAAAGAAAAAATATGTTAAGTGTAATAAAATTCTACTCATTTTCAAGGAAAATTATCTGAAGTTTAAATGTAAATAAATGATTTTTGTTATACTTCATTTGAAACGCTTACAGATTAAATCAATAAAGGTCTTTAAAAAAAATTTGTATTGAAGATTACAATAACCTAAAGAGTTATTCAGGAAAGTTATCTAGAGAAAAGTAGATAAACTTATTCTTTTAAGTATGCTACAATTGGAAGTGTGAATTTTAATTGCCTTACTAATTATCGGTACAGAAACCATCAAATAATTTTTGCCTTTGGATAAGTGGTGAATATTGTGTTATTATACATCCAACAGGATAATAAACCTATATATGCATTATCGGGAATGTTTGCTCAGCATAATATCAGTTATTATCAGTTCAACTCACAAAGATGAAATAACTTGGATGAATTGTATAAAATTTAATGGAAGAAAATGTTTATTATTTTTTTATTACTGCTGTGTTATGTATATTATTTACGTCATGTGTTATTTGGGAATTTTGTTTTTTAACTTATATGTTTTATTGTGGCATGAATATATATATTGGGTTAAAGAAAAAAGAAAAAGATGTGTAAAATATATACATCTATTACATGTATTTTATTTTTTTTAGTTAAGGGAAAACAGGATATTACATAGATCGTTTATCTAGAGAAAGTAAGAGAGATATTTACTTCTCTCATATTTTAAAACAGATTTTAATGTGTATTATTAAAGAGTGATTATGCAGACATTTTATCAAAGATATTAGAATGACGGAATTATTTTCTTATATAAAAGAAAGAAAAGAAAATGGATTTAATTTTTTTTTCATTTCGTAATTTTGTATAGGGATGAACTTGTCCACTTTGAATACAAATGCAGGTTGATCTTTATTGCTTAAATACATTGTGCTCTCTCTATGGTTATCATTTAAAAATAACTAGCAATCATTTGACATATATATTTTTGGTTTGTCTATTGATACATTAATGATTCTGCATTGTGAAATGGAATATGTATATCTCCAATGTTACCTTGCTATAATATTGAGAATAATTTGTGATAGTTTTTAGCTGAGAGGATGTTCAAATAGAATGGCATCCAATAGATTAATATTAATATTGAGCATGGGCTGATGGAGAGTCACCTATTGCTGATTCTATGAGAGGAAGTTTTGGTAGAGGCTAAGTAGTAATTAATGCTTATTAATATCAATAATCCTAAGAGAAAGGATATCCATGGTGTGAATTCTATTTTTTCTGTGATGAGGTAAAGCCCACACATGTATATACCCATAGAGAGGTAGTAGAATTAGTCATATTATTATACAACTGTCATGTTGTTTTTATAGAGCCTCCATTTTAGTGTTCAATCCCTCATGATGATATAGAGTTAGTTTTTCCACCATGTATGGTGAAGTATAGTAGTTCAAATCATATAGCAAGTATAAAATAATGTTAGATTTATGAACACTGATCTAACTATGGTGTTTGCCTAAATACAATAGTACTTTATGATGCTGTAGGATCATCATCAGTTATAGACAGACCAAACAAAGATCTATTAACGATTGTAGAAATTTTTAGATGTAAAAGTCAGATATGCACATTGGCAGTGTGGACTCATCTTCATCAAATAATGACTTGACAATGGATTGGTAAAATCATTTAGGTATTCAATAATTAAGTTGAGGACATAGGTAATGTTTTAGTGAGATCTGTGTGTATGTGATGTTTGATGTCTGTTCTTTAATACACCAAACTTATTCATTTCAAATCTTAATCAGTTAGTAACTGCGTAGAATATGATAATTGCCCTTATCATATTCTGATAAAAGAAATGGTTTCAGTATAATGCAACCCTTGATAATTTTTAATTCTAAATTTAAACTTGGTGCATATCCTAAAGTTCTAAATATACTGCTAGTTTTGTAATTTAAGTGCTAGTGCAGCTTAAATAAGTTTCATTATTTCATTTTTGCAGGATAGACTAAAGAGTAATAAATGATATTCTTAATATCATTGAAATAAGTTAGTCACATTGACTAAGCATATGGTCAATGGTATATCAGGTATTTTGACAATTCCCGAATCTATTTTAATATATTATTTTTATTTCATGCCATGTCTTTGAATTAAAAAGTTGTAAATATTGTAAATAAAATTTGTTGTGTTGAAAAATTTATTTAGTGCCTGTAGTCTTATTGCTAATTACCATATATACCTATTATTGTTATTGCTATCAACCTATCAGAAGATTATAAATTGAAATCATCATCAACCAATATAGTACTATTAACTATATTATGCTATATCATAAGAATTTTGGTAAGCCTTATAATTTATTAGTACATCTAATGCATCATCACACAATAATCAAAATGTTAATAACTTAAGAATACAGATTATTTTAAGTAATAGATTAAAAGATAAATATAATATTGATTTAATTGATTTAGTTAAATCTGCAAAGCTGTCATTCACTGATATTGATCACATGGTTTATAATTAATTGAGAAAAGGAATTTGATAAGTGATTGTATTTATTTATTAAAAAGGTATTCCTATTTCTTAAATATTAAAGTTAGAAGAGTTATTGAGCTCATAAAGTTTATGTGTAACTGTTAAATATAGTTCTTAATTTGAATTTATATTGAGAACTGTTTTGTGCATTCTATTTGGATAGTGGTAAAATCCCTCTCACTGACCCAAATATATTGCGAAGAATTAGTTGTTAAGTTTCAAGGTAGAACTTAAATTTGTAATAAATTTTATATCTAGTTAATTATTATAGTTGGACTTGAAATAGATTACTTTCACTGTTTTATGAAAGTCAACTAAACTTTAAGATGCAAATTACTTCTTTTGTTGTAAAAAGCATAGCTTGTTTTAACTTCATGATAAATATTCTGGTTGGGTCAAGCTTGAAATCCCTATTTTTATTTAGCTTATCTTTTTACCAGTTAATACCATATTAGTTTATAGTTTAAGATTTCATTCTCCATCATTAACATTGTTCTTCAATTTCATCTTGATCGTTCTTTTAGTTATTCATTCTCATTTGATATTAATTCATTATCATAATTGATTAATCGTACATTAACTTTTATTATTTTATCATCTTAATCATTCATTATTCTCATACATCTTCATTCTTTTCTCTTCATTCTCAGACTCATTTCATTCCACTATTTAATTATTATTTCTTTCCATCATCCATTTAGTCATCTACATCATAATTTACTTATCATTTCATTTATAAGTTTAATTTTATAATCGTTCCAGAGATATAATTATTAGTTATTTATTCATTTGCTGAATTTCAAATTGAACTCATCACATTTTGTTTGTACGGATTTCAAAGCTGGTTTGACCAGAAGTTATTATCTTGATTAATCACCTAGTGACCTTCTTCAGATCTATAGTTTCATGCTAGTTTTATTCAATACAGGAATCATTTCATTAGTTTTACATTTTTGTTTCTTTATGCTTATATTCTTGATAATGAGAGTATGATAGGTTGCATAGGAGAATTTAGTCACTAAAACATGCGGCATGATTTGTTTGTAACCAGTTAGACCAGTGAGAAGGTTACAATTGAGATTATGGTGCAACATAGTGCTTGATTGATTGATTAAGGATGTAGCTAGGTTATATGCGATTATGGCACCCAGAAATGTGTGGGCCTAGCTGTCCAATGATCAGATGGTAGTTTACAATATTAACATTTTTTTAGAAAAGGGTAGGGACCATATGACAATTATTAGTAATTAACAACATTATTTAACTACAAATGACATTACTCTATTATGGAGATGTGAAAAGTTGTACCGTTTTGCAATTAAAATACCCTTAAGCTATACGATAATCAGCTATGAATAGAATGAATATGCGTAAATAGTTTCAAAGCACAAAACAGGCCATAATATTTTTGTGCAATGCCATGCAAAGCAGCCTGCAATGGGAAATACAATATAAATGTTGTATTAGTCATAAGGTTGGCCGCAGAAATGGCATTTTTATGTGTTTTGACACATAAGCAACACCATCAAGTGGCTGTACCCGGATTTCAGATGATTACCCATTATTGTTCTGCTGACATTTAAAAACAAACATTTAATATAAAAAAATTAACTTTTTGCTTTCATATTTTATTCATAATTGATAATCAATGACAAATAATCTGATGTAATTTTTAACAGTTCGGCACTGTATAGAAGAAAAGCTATATTCTGCGCATGTATTTTCTAAATTAGATAAGAATAACATAACTTTACTCAGACAGTAAAAGGGTAACATATTTTTTTCTGTTTTTATTTGATACAACAATAAACCTTTAGCATATTATCACATTTTTTTGGTCTCAGATATTATATACTATTGTAAATTAATATTTATAATTGTTGTCATTAATTAAATAAATGCTACTTATTATATTTTTTTGATCATATTATTGCTTTCTAAGAATGCACCAACATTAAAAGGAAGATATTTTTCTTATATCTATTTTTGTTTATGAAAATGAACTTTAGCACGGAATCAGAATTTTTGCTTTTCACTATCATGCACTATTGAGAATCAATTTGTATTATTTTATACAATTTAAAGATAAATTAAACTTCTTTATTAAATTGGTGTTATGTTTAATATTTTTCAACACAATCATTGTACTCTGATTTCGACTTACGTAATAATGTATTGACATTAAAAGCTATCACTATATTGTAACCCTAGTCATAGCAATGCAAAGGTTCCATGATATTTTGAAAATAACATTTGTTCACTTATGCACATATACATAAGTAATGAGAGAATGAAGTGAGGAGTGAAATATTCATGTATATAAAATTATTATCAAAATATATAAAATGCACTAACACGCACAAGCACACAAAGCTAAAAACAAATAAAGAAAATATATATTATTTTAATATCTATTAATTAAATGGCTAAGCACTTTCAAGGTTCAAGCCCTCATAATCATAGCCATATTACAAAATATAATAAATTGATTCAGAATGATGCAAATTTATGCAAATGAAATGATTATGCATTCCATTTCTTGGATATTTTGTAGCAAGAGTCTTTTCTATTGATGGTGTCGCCATCTATAGATATAAAGAAAGCTTCTTTTATCTATCTTTTTAGATCATGCCGCTCTCTGCATACCACCACAGGATTTCCTGGTTGACAATTGTGCCCAGCTGAAGCACGGTGCTGTGCAAATATGTAAATAAAGATTATTTATTTTGTAAATACACATGGATATATTCACTTAATTAATATCCACTTTATTTGGAAAATAGATTACCTTAGAAATTTAAAAGGGGAATCTATGGAAATGAAGTTGGTGGTCTAAAATAAGATAGATTTTTTTACTCATATGCCCACCTGTTGTTGTTGTTGAAGAAGAGGGAGGAATTAGCTAAAATGCTTAAACTAAAAAAAGAGTGTATTGTTTCACAATTATTTGGATTTACTAGCTCATAAAGTTATGAAAATATTTATTACACTAGAATAGTTTTTTATAAACTCCTATATTTGCTTTCTTATATCTTCCTTCAGGGTAATTATATTATTGTCCTTGCCCTTTTCCTTTCATTTCTTTTTTACTTTGAACATACATTTCTTTCATTTTTTTTCATGATTTTGTTCATTTCTACTGTATTTTGAATATACATTTCTTCCATTATTTCTTGTTTTTTTTCTTCATTTTGATCCATCCCCCCCCCCCATTTTTTCTTGTTTTTTTTTCATTTCTTTTTTTGGGTTTTTGTCATTGCTTCTAGCACCATTTCCAATGTTTCTGTTGCCGGCTTCTGCTCTTCTTGCATTTGCACAATTGACTTTTCCCCTTGAATCACTGGTTCTGCCTCCATAGGCTGTACTTCTGTTGTATTGGGTGTATCCATAATTATTTGTTGCTTACTTTTTTTTTCTTTAAACATGTTATCACTAGTATCTTCGATATATATACTTAAAAAATTTCAATTCATTATTCTTTCTTCACTTGATTTTATTTTTGCACTATTTATTAGTTTTCTCAATTATTTCTTGAATTAATAGCAACATCAATCTTTAGCCCAGCATAATGTTATACAGATTACTTTCTTTCAAATCTAATAGTGCTTTTAATTTCAGGTTCTTTCACTAATTTTTTTATTTTTTATTTTATACATATATACCACACACAGTGGTCTGCCAATATTTTTTTATCAGAAAAAGGATGTTTGCACCCTCAACACCATTGGAAACAATTATATAATGGTAACCAGGGTACAAACAATTATTTGATGGTACTAATGAGTACTCAGTCAATTATATCAGTACTTTTGATAGTTTGTATTGGTGTAATGTGTAATAGTATTACTTTAGGTTTAAATCTTCACCACTAACATGTGACAAATATAGAAACATTTATTTGTAACTCCTATGAATAAAATAGAATTACTTCAGAAAAATAATGAGGCATTTTCCCATCAAAACTGCTTTATTGTATTTTATTTGTTTTGCATTTTTATTTATTGAAACACTAGGTAGCAAACATTCTTAAATGAGAGTGTTTACTTAAAAGTTATTTATAATAGTAATATCATTAATTATCAATTATTTCTATCACTGTAACATCTAAACACTTCACTGTGGGCATGTTTTCAGAGTGGTGGAAGGTTTTCTTTCTTTCTCAGAATCATAGGTGTGGCCTATATTTTCTTATTAGCATATTTTATACAAAAAAAATGTATTATAACAATACTTATTTTTAGTAAGTATGTAGAATGAGAAACAAAAAGACTAATAAATAATAAAACAATTAATTAATGCAACAGAAAGTAAATAAAATAAGTATAATCTTATTATGTATGATTTCCTCTTGCATCAACTTATTAAGCCGGATATAATAACCAAAAGTTCATATCTTTTATTTGACCTAATTCCTCTATTAAAACCTCATATATATATAATTATTTTATACAGTCTTTATAGTAATACTTTTTTTATTCCTGGAATATTTACAATTTAAATATTTATATTCTTTAATAGTCGGGTATTATTTTCTTCTTTTTTTTAAAAAAAAAAATATACCAAAATTTCTTTTTCTTCAGAATATCTTACTGTTATAGTCCTTGAATTCTCTCATCTTCTTTCGAATATCTTTTCTTCTCTTAATGACTTTAGTATTATTGCTAATGAAATAAGTGTAGAACATATTTATGCTTCTAGTGTATTTGGCAACTTAACTGCATAGTTCAATTTTTTTTCCTAGCAGCTTATAGTTGGTATGTCACAAAATTTCTAAAAAATTGGTATATAATAACACTTACCTAAAAACTTCATAGAGAAAAGACATTAGTACCTTTCATTTTTAAACAGGCAAAACTCTCCATACAGTAGTGCCACCCTGTGCCAACCAGAGTAATCAATGGATACCAGAAGGGTTTCTGGCTTGTGGCTTTCATCAGTTAGGGGCCTTGGATCTGAGAGCATTGCATCTAGATCTTAGGATCTAATGCAACCCTCCAACAGCCACCAATGTGCTATTACATTCTTTCCAGACTTCCATAAAAGTATCCTAGTATTATAAATATTTTCATAACTTCTTTATGAACTAATAAATTCAAATAATTGTGAATCACCAATCGTCACATGAAAAGTGCTTGCAAAAACATAAACCAATGATTAGAAGAGAGAAAACAGATATTTCTAAAGTATCTGACTACGAATGAACATATGTTTAATTGGAAAAATGCAAAAATATTGGATAGGGAAGAAAAAGTACAAAGAAGAAAATTTAAAGAAGCTGCTCACATGACAATGGCAAACAATCCCTTAAGTTAACCTAGTGTGACTATACATAATGTATGAAAACAATCAACTTTGCTCTTAGGAAAAAATGGAGAGATCAGGAGGAACCTCACAGATAAGTATATGACATTTCTACTGATTGTTGCCTTTGGCAGGATAGCTCAGTTGGTTAGAGTGTTACCTTAAAGTCCAATATTCAAGATTCTAAGGATCCAGGTTCAATTCCCATGCTAGTACTATCGTTGGTCAGGGCAGAAACACCTGAAGAACAGGGGGAAATAATATCTCTTGAAATGTTGTGCATATACTAACCCATGTGCTATTACTAACAATTGAATGTTTTGTATTACTTAAATAAAGTTAAATTTTTTAAAGACATTCAATACTCATATTAGATGATGGAAATTATTCAATATATAAATACAACTAAAAGAACATCATCACAAATCTTCAGGAAAACACTCTTTTTCAGTTTAACCCTTTTCACTAATTCCTCCTCCTTCTTCAACAACAACAAAGAGGACATGGGATAAAATCATCACCTAAATGAGTTTTTAAGGTAATCTATACTTTTAATAAAGGAGATATTAATTAAGCAATTATATCTATGTGTATTTACAAAACAATAACCTTTATTTGCATAACAATTTTATATAGGTGAATATTTTACTCCTCTCTTCTTTTTCTCATCACATATATGCATAAGTAAACACACACAAGTTATTCTCAAAATATTATTGTTCAGACTTTGCATTTCTATGACTATTCTTTAATTAAGGTTGGTGAAAATATAAAAGGACTATATAATGCTTGCATTCTCAAACCATATAGGATGAAAAATGAACATTAAAATTATTAAGACACTAATACAAAAGTTATCAGCTTCCAGAGAAGCAAGAAAGACATTTGAAAATGTAATTTAAATATATTAAAGATGATATAAAGGAAAATAAATCAACTTAAAGACATTTTCATATGTAAAAGAGAAATGGAAAGTTCCACTGTTCCATTATCCCTGTTTAAAGAGAGGGAATGTGTAACCCTTGTCATAGCAATGCAAAGGCTATATGATATTTTGAGAATAATATGTGTGTGTTTACTTACACACATATATGTATATGATAAGAGAAAGAAAGAATGAGTGAAATATTCATGTGTATAAAATTGTTATGTAACTAAAGATTATTTATTTTCTAAATATGAACAGATATATTTACTTACTTAATATCCTCTTTATTAGACAGATTACCATAGAAATTCATTTAGGTGATAGTTCCAAAAATTCTAGATGAAGTAAAAGGGGATTATATGCAAATGAAGTTGGTGGTGTTTCTCTCACATTCCCTTGTTATTTTTGAAGAAGAGGGAGGAAATAGCCAAAAGAGTTAAACTAAAAAAGAGTATGTTGATTTTCAATTACTTGGATTTAACTAGTTCATAAAGAAGTTATGAAATATTTATTACACTAGGATATTTTTCAGATATGGAGGGTTAGAAAGAAAGTAATAACACATTGGTTCCTACCCTAAGCATATTGCCAAGTTCTTCATACCAACTATCACAAGCTGCTATGAAAGAAGAAATTGAATTATGAAGATAAGTTGCCAAATACACTAACACCAAGCATAACTATATTTAACATTTGTTTGATTAACAGTAATATTAAAGTCATTAAGAGAAGTAAAGATATCTAAAAAAAAAAAAAAAAAGGATGAGAGAATTCAAGGATAAAACAGTAGGATATTCTGAAGGAAAGGAAATCAATATTTTATTTTTTCTTTTATATTTTAAAAAAAGAAAATAATACCAGTCTCTTAAAAAATAGAAATATTTAAATTGAAAATATTTGAGGAATATGAATAAAAGTATTACTAAAAAGAATGTATAAAGTAATTTTATATATATGTGTGTGTCTGTGTGAGAGAGAGAGAAAGAGGGGGTGGGCTCTAATAAAGGAATTAGAGGAAAATAAAAGAGATGAACTTTTGATTATAATATTTGGCTTGATAAGTTTATGCAAAAGGAAATCTGCAAAATATACATGAGAAGCTCTAATAAAAAGAAAATTGTGATCTGATCCTTCGAGTCAGCTGTGGGATGTCGCTATTTCTAACCAAAAACACATTAATATAACGTTCCCAGGCTAGCGATTCTCTATTAATATTGATTTTTTTTTTATTATTATAAATTTTACTTTCTTTCGTTTCTAAATTATTTTTCCCAAATATTTTTGACAATGGGATAATAATATTTTTTTAAATTTTTATTGACAAGAGGGTCTTTTTTGGTGTATGTTCAAATAGTAATTTGTGTTTTTCAAATAGTATTACTGTTTTTTAAAATTTGATTGACAAAATTAAAGAGAGAATTGTTTTTTTTTATGTATCTTTAAATAATAATTTACATTACTTTTATAGGTTTATATTTGATTGACAACAATTAGTGGCAGTGGTGTTTTTGTGTATGATTAAATAATAATTTACATTACCTTTATTTAATATTTGATTGCCGACAAACAATTATTGGGAGAAAGGGGTTTTTTGTGTATGTTTAAATAAAAATTTGAGTTACTTTTATTGGTTACATTTGATTGACAACCGATTTTACTTTCCTTTTTGTCGTTTATAAATTATTTTGGTTTCCCAAATAATATTTTTGATAATGGGACAATAATAGTTGTTTCTTTAATTTTTATTGACAAGAACAGGTCTTTTTTGGTCTATGTTCAAATAATAATTTGGGTTATGTTTAAATAATAATTTACGGTCTTACTTTTATTGGTTTACATTTGATTGACAACAATTAGTGGGAGGGTTTTTTTTCTATATGATTAAAGAATAATTTACGTTACTTTTATTTTACATTTGATTGCTGACAACAATTATTGGGAGAACCAGGGTTTTTTTTTGTGTATGTTTAAATAAAAATTTTAGTTACTTCTTTTATTTTACATTTGATTTCCAATAACAATTATTGGGAGAAGAGATGTATGTTTAAATAAAAATTTAAGTTACTTTTATTTGACATTTGACGAAGGCCATTTGGAATCCCTCAAACAAGCTGCCCTTTATGAAGATGAATATTTCCATCGGCAACAATGAGACTTACAAATGAAAGTCAAAAGGTGTTTTTGGATCTCAAGTCTGCATATATTTGCTGCACAATCATATCTTTTCTTTCAGCAGGATGTTTTTCTGCTGTAGAAATGTTCCAGTGCTGGCTTCCATGTCTGGCAATTCCCATCTTTTCAAGTTTTCTGTGTTTGAATTAGCCATATTCTTGGTCTTGGAAAATTTCTTGCTAAAACATGGCTCAAAGCATGATCGTCAAAAAAATTACACTACCCCACCCTAATAGAAAATTTAGGAGGCTTGCAGCTTTATGAGGAACAATCATGACACTGTTAAAATTGTTAAGAAGTAACAGTACATCAATTTGTATTTAAAAAAAGACCCCAATGAAAATTTAAATAATTTTGACATGATCAACTTATCACACCCTTATACAATATTTTTACATAAAATACATAAGACAACATTATGATGTAGGGTGACACAAACAACTATGGCATTTAAACCACACTGTTAGCCACTAAGCCGAGTTAACATTCTTTCTAGGTTTTATTGTAGAAAGAAGACTTAACTCCGAGTTAACACTCTTTCTACATTTTTAGTGTAGAAAGAAGACTTAACTCTGAGTTGACAATCTTTCTAGTATTTATTGTAGAAAGAATGCTTAAAGGCTTGGGTGCAGCCATGAAAATGGCATATTTCTAGAAATTAAGCTAGAAATAGCATCATCCCATGACTGACATGAATGATCAGATCATAACCAAAAGGAATTAGAGAAAATAAAAGATATGAATGTTTGATTATGATATCTGGATTGTTAAGTTTATGCAGGAGGAAATCATATAAAATAAGACTATATTTATTTTATTTATCTTTTATTGAAATAATTAATTGTTTTATTAGTTATTAATCTTTTTGTTTCTCATTTTATATGCATACTAAATTCAACTATTGTTATAGTATCTTTTTGTGTGTATAAAATATGCTAATAAGAAAGTATAAACCACATATACAATTCTGAGAAAGAAGCCCCACCACTCTGAGAACATGCACAATGATCAGTGAAGGGTCTGGATGTTATGATGATAGAAAGAATTGATAAGTAATGATATTATTATTGTAAATAACTTTTAAGTAAACATTCTAATTTAAGAATGTTTGCAACCTAGTATTTCAATAAATAAAAATGCAAAACAAATCAAATATAATAAAGCAATTCTGATAGTAAAAATCCTCATTATTCTTCTGAATTAATTCTATTTTATTCATAGGATTTATAAATGTTTCTATATTTGTCACATATTATTGGTAAGGATTTAAATCTGAAATAATAATGTAATACCATTACACATTATACCATTAAAGAAATGATATCCTAATACTGATATAACCATCAAAAATCACATGATCACCATTTCATATGCCTACACATACTGTTAATAAGAACAAATTCTTCATATAGTAGTGCCACCAAGTGAAAACTTTCATAATCAATGGATACAGGAAGATTTTTTCATAATATCCCTATCCCCAGACTAGTTTCTAGCTTGTGCTTTCATCAGTGAGGTAAAAGGTAGCTGCTGGAGGGTTGCATTAGAACCTAAGATCTAGGTGCAATGCTCTCAAATCCAAGACTCCTTACTGATAAAAGCCACTAGCTGGAAACTAGTTTGGGATATTGAATGACTAGGTAGGGATTTTGTGTGCAAATCTTCTGCATCCATTGATTATGAAAACCTGCAGTTGGTGGCACTACTGCATGGAGAGTTTGGTACTCTTGGTTGAGTACTCATTAATACTGTCAAATAAATATGTTTGGACTCTGAAATTACTGTTACAATATATATATATATATATATATATATGTCATATTATTATTACTATTTGCGGGATATTCCGTGTAGTGAAAAAGCTAAATGCTGACGTTTCAGTACAATATCAAGTACCTTCCTCAGAGCATCCTCTTTCTCAAAGAGGACGCTCTGAGGAAGGTACTTGATATTGTACTGAAACGTCAGCATTTAGCTTTTTCACTACACGGAATATCCCGCAAATAGTAATAATAATATGACATTTTTATCCGTAAAAACATTAGAATTAACATATATATATATTTATTTTCATTTTCTTCGAGTAAACTTTTAGCATAGAATTACAAAATTTTGTTTTTACAATATGATATACGCTTTATGTTATAGGCATTGTAGTAGTCTATGTATAAATATATTTAAGGTCATGTTTTGAAAAATTCAACTTATTCATTGATGTACATCTGGGGGAATTACTATGTGTGTATTTTTGTGATGCCATGCTAGATGATCTAAAAATGTCCACAAAATAAAAGGTTTCAAATTTATGTAGTTTATGATAATGGTAAAAAACTTGTATACAGAAACCAAAATTGAATATATAATTTAATTTACAAAATAATTTTGTATGGCATGTATTAAAAAGCTACAAATAAAAAACAAAAATCACAATGACTTGAAACTTTATGACTATATTCTAACAAAATAAAGATTAGAGATAGATAACAAAAAAAAAAAAAGAAATAAAGACACATACATAAAGAATATATGAATTAGATATTTCAAATAAAATGATAATAAACAAAGTTCTTTAATTAAACACCCTTTTGGATTTTAGGATTAATGGTTGAAGCTATATTGATGTTTAATAAAATAGATCATTAGACTTATTGATGAACAAATAAAAAGTAATACATTCATAAATTATAGGTAGATAGTTGTATAAAACATATAGTTATATAATAATTATGTCATTTTATGCCTATAAAAAATAAAAATAGAAAAACAAAGAATAGAAAGAGGTGATTTTTGGATGACTGTATGGAGATGTGCATGTTAGGAGTAACAAGAAGAGATTGAAAATGCAATACATTGGTTAGAAAACAAACAGGTGTTACTGACATCATTGAAAGAATTAAATGAATGAAGTGGAGTTGTGCTGGACATATTGCTAGAAGAGATGATATTAGATGGACAATTGAAATTTTAAACTGAATTCCAAATAGATTGTAAAAGATCCAGAAAGATATCACATTAAATGGATGAAATAAGTAAGTGTGAAGAGATGATGTGAAGAAGAGAAGCTAGAGATCAGAGAAGATGGATTAAACATGGAGAAACCTTTATCCTTCACAGTGGATTGATAATGATTGATGATTGTGATAAAACCAATCTATAATATATAAACAATTCTACATCTACCACAATTCTTTTTTAATATTTAGATATTCTGACTTACTAGAATTTTAAAAATTATCTCAAAGTTACTCTAAAAAAGTGCATTATTAATTAATTTAATAGATATAGCTGAGAATACGATATAAAATGAACTACAATCATATAAAATGTTGAAATCATTCAAAAAATTAATAAAATAATAAATACATAATAATAATTAATTCATTCATTTATGATCACTCAATAAATGAGTAAGTTTATTTAACTTCAAAGATAAAGAAAGAAATGTAAAAAAAACATGAACTACAATACAACATTCACTTTTTATATTAAAGACTAATTATTTTGTCTACTTGATTAATATTTTCTACTGCTTTTTTTATACCTTGCTTAACTGTATTTAAATGCATTCTATACGTTGACATATATTTCCAGTGAAAGTAATAATTTTAGAATATTTTCAAAATAACTTTTTAATGTAAATGGGGTATGACTCTTCTGCAAAAGCCATTTAAGTTTCTTATAATTTTTTGCGAGGTCTGAAACTTTTTATCCACTTCACGTGCTCAATGCAAAGATGATATACTTTTACAATTAATTTTAAATCTTTAATACTAGAACGTTTAAAAAGATGAGAAGCATTCTCATTGATTTTATGATCTAACTACTATATTTTCAAAAGATTATGGACATTCTTAATAAATTTTTTTATGTCTTTATATTATATTAACATGGAGTTCATATCTCACCTTCATACAATGATATTAACTAGGAGCCCTATAAACAACCAATTTAATTTAAATAGATATATTACTATAATAATATATCATACTGCTTAACATTTTAAGATTAAAAAAACTATGGACATATTTAAATTGATTTCAGTATGATAATTATTAAAATTAAAACATTCTTATTATCATCATCATTATTACTACTTCTAGTTAGTAAATCCCCTGAAAGTTCTATGCAATAATTGCCAAAAATATTATTTATGGATTTGCATTAAAGACTTCATGAATATTTAGATTAATTTTTTGAATTGAAATAAAATAGTCAACAAGCAATAAATATAGGAGCTAAGAAGATAAAATTATAATTTCTGTTTTAATTATAAATTTATTTAATGCACATTGATTACATAAGTAATATTTACTAAGGCAATAAACCTTTAAGCATGTGCGCTTGAAAATGCGAAGGTAGGGACCTCTTTTCTTCCAATGCGTAAGCTTGTGGTTAAGAATAGGGAGTTAGAAAGATGAAGAAATAGTATGGAGAATAAAAAGAGTTTAAATATATATAGAAATAAACAGAATATTAGGTGTGAGTTAATATATGATAATTGTAAGGAAAAATAGTTTATTATTTAAGGCTTGAAGGGGATCTTTAGCTACAAGAGAATATACATGTAAATGGAAAAAAATGGGTGATTTATTTTGTAAATTATGTAAGGAAGGAAATAGAAAATATTAGGCATTTGTTAATTGAATGTAAATGTTTGAAAACAGAAAGGGTACATGTAATGAAGTTATGGAAGAATAAATATGAAAAAAAGTGATTATACAGAAAGTGAACTATTGGTTTTTATGCTGGGTTTGGGAAAAGATAAAGGGGATTTAGATATAAAGGTTATAGAGTTGACAAATATTATGTTGTGGAAATGGGATGGAGCAGAATATGGGAAAATTTAGAGTGGGGAATGGAAAATAAAGTGGCTAACAGGTTTATCTGGTCATAATTGCTGAGATATTCTTGACTTCATTTAAGGAGAATCCACAATACATCACATCACATCAGCACATGCTTAAAGGTTTATTGCCTTAGTAAATATTAATTTCTGTTTTAATTAGTTTAAATGTTGATACTTTTTATAAAGCTGTCTCTATGTCTTCATAGAAAAAATCATAAAAGAGAAAATGACTAATGGAGATGATATGCAATTTTATAAGCTTTTTCTAATAAAAAATAATTACTTCTTTTATATCATTATTAGTCAACCATTAGTGGTAATCATATAATAAAATACTTAGAAAATCATGTGATATTTGAACATTCCAGTGGAAATCTGAGCATTTAATACTTCCATTCAGTTAATCTGAGCCATTTTCAAAAAATTACATTACTCATCTGAAAATCAGTTTCAGAGTCTTCAAACTTGAATGTTCAACTTCATCACTATGCCAAATTGTAAGACATAGGCAAATGCTGTATAATTTTGATATTCATTTAATGATGCTGTGAAATATAAATTCTTACTGACAATCAGTTATTTTTTAATATTTCATCAATTTTTATTTAACTGAGTCAGATACATTGACAAAGTCACTAATAATCCATTCTTTGTGTATGTTTTTTTTTTTTTTTACAACTGCCTATCAACACAAACAAATTTTGATTTTTTTAAACCACTCATTAAATCTTTGTGAAACACTGATCTATGACTGATATCAACTTATTTAAGAAAGTCCTTCTGCTATGTTGGATAATAATAATATTCAATAATTATTCCATCTTTTTATCTTATTTTTCAATGAATTAGAACAATTTATAAAATAGCACAATTTCATGAAGAATATATTCCTAAATATTGCAGTACTTTTAAAGAAAATATATGATCAATTTATGTCAATACTTTTTCAAACATTCCATAAAGACCTGCAACCAATGCTTTTAGAATTATAGTGAGTCTTTTTAATCTCATCAAACTGGACATCTATGACAAATATAAGTTAACTATTAGGTTGATAAACTAACAAGTCCAGTTATCAATGGGTTTGTGTTGTTATTAAAAAAAATTTAATATATTTTATCCATTTATTCAAAATATCATTACCCATATAAAAATGCTAATATCACTATAATATTTTTAAATCCGTATATTATTTTAGCAAAACAACATACTCACTACTGTCATCATTGAATTACAACATTTAAATTTATTAATAAAGTAGTAAATTTTCTTCCTAAGAAGATCATCATCATCATCACCAACCATTATCAATCCACTGCAGGATGAAGGTCTCTCCAAGTTCAAATCATCTCCAATGTTTAGTTTCTCTTCCCCATATCATCTCTACACACTTTCTTATTTCATACATCCATCTCACATGTGGTCTCTTTCTGGGTCTTTTACAAAATCTCTTGGAATCCAGTTTAAGATTTCAATTGTCCATCTATTAACATCTCTTCTAGCAATATGTCCAGCTTAACTCTACTTCAGTCCTTTAATTTTTTTAATGATATCAGTAACACATGTTTGTTCTTTCATCCATGTATGTCAATATTGATGTCTTCTTGTTACTTCTAATATGTATCTCTGTATACTTCATTAAGGGTGAAGTCTCTGTATTGCTCTTTTGTTAAGTGTACAAGTCTCAGATTCATAAGTAAGAGCTGGTAAAACACATTTATCAAAAACTTCTCTTTTCAAACACATAGGCATATTTCCTTTTAATATTAAATTATTTTTACCAAAAGCATTCGAATCAAGTTTAATTCTATGATTAATTTCATCCATTATGTTTCCATCTGAATAACAATATGATCGAGGTATATGCAGCCATTACCTTCTTTTAACTCATCATTATTAATCTTTGAAATAATGTTTAATGGTTTTTTGCAAAAGAAGAAATAGTCGTTTTACTATTTACTTTTAACCTTATTTTTTTTACTTTCATCTGATAAATTTTACAACACTTCCTGAATCTCTAAAATATTATTTTCAAAAACAATTACTTCATCTGCAAAATCTAAATCATTTGTCTAAAATAATGTCCATTTACTTTTACATTTCTTAATTTTCCATTTTCATTCATAAAATGTTTCTTTCAAAACAGTTGTAAAATGTTGTGGAGATATGGAATTACACAATCATACACCCTTCTCAGTGTGAATTTTCCTAGTATCATTAAATAATCTAAATGTTGTTTGCATTTTTTATAAATGTTCTTTAGAATATGACAATATCCTGAATCTATATCTTGACATATATATATATTGTGCAGAAGGAAATTAACCTCTGATTATACTCATTAGTAAGTTTTAACAGCTTAAGTAAATCACTTAAGTTTAAGCATATTCATATATACACCAACTCTTACTGACCATGCTTACCTCAGAGTTTGAATCTATTGTGTCCTTGATGTTATAATTGACACATGAATTGTACAAAACCCTTACTGACAAGTGAGCACACAAAGATTTGTAACAGTTACATGATCAGGGGTTAATTTTCTTCTACACAATTACAGATTTTTTAGCATTTAATAATAATAGATAAACATATATATAATAATAATAATAATAATAATAATAATAATAATAATAATAATAATAATAATAATAATAATAATAATAATAATAATAATAATAATAATAATAATAATAATAATAATAATAATAATAATAATAATAATAATAATAATAATAATAATAATAATAATAATAATAATAATAATAATAATAATAATAATAATAATAATAATAATAATAATAATAATAATAATAATAATAATAATAATAATAATAATAATAATAATAATAATAATAATAATAACACTACAATACTAGCCAAAACAAATTCTTACATAAACATTTTTAATTTAATTTTTTGCTAGTATAGTGTTAGTCAGTATTTAATATATATAATGTAATTTTTAATAACTATTAATTCCAATGCAGGATGAAATAAAAATCAAATTTAATCAGTTTTGCCAATTCTTCCTTGTACACATTACACCAGCAAATTTTTTAATTTATTCATCCATATCATCATATGTGGTATTTTTATGTGATTTACAAGCTCTTGGCATCCAACTTAAAACTTCAACTGTAAATCTATTATCATCTCTTGTACCTCCAGTCCATCTTCATTTCAGTAATATACACATATATATTCTAATATTCTCACATGTAAATAATGATTTCATGCTATTACTTCCAGGAGATTCCATATAATAAATAAAACAGCTAAATAGCTGATGTTTCAGTGCAATAACAAATACTTTCCACAGAGCTTTTTTTCCCTCAAACTATAAAAATGTGCATGAAATTTGAATATATCGCTTCCTATTGGTTGAGAAGTTTTAGCAAATATTTTATCCTCAAAAGCTTTTTCCAGATTGTTTATTTTTTTTAATTCACACTTCACTTTTATGCTTTTCGACCTTTTAAAAATCTCTGTAGCTTTTCTTAGCGGTCTCTGATTGTATTGTTCAATTTTTACCAGAGTCTGTGTTTTATTAAAATTGATCTCCTAATTAGTTAATTTTATAAGTGAATAAATGACTGATGAATTGTTCTCTAACTGCTAAGAAATGTTTCCTTTCTTATATTTAATATACAATTGGTCTAATCAATATTTGAATATCAATAATCTTTACATGGAATTTCATATACATCATGGCACTCGAAAATAATTTTATCTTTATGGCATGGAAATAATAGTATGAAATCATATATACATATTAATTATTTTAATAAGTATGTAAATAATTTTGTTTGTCAAATATGTAATGCTAATAATAAAATCTTATTCACGGAACAACAAGTCTAAATATGTTATTAAGACAATCGTACAAGCTAGATTCTAACAGAATCACTTTTAAATCTTTTAAATCTGTCTTGCATTGGTGGTCGAGAGGTCAGTGCGACTGCCTTGCACTTGCAGGCAGTTGCCCGGGTTGCGGGTTCGCGTCCCGGCCGATGCTATGACACTTAAAAAAAAAAATCTTTTAAATCTTTATTTTATTTTTAAATGATTCTATTAGTATCCTCCTTATAAACGTTTGTTCCACCCAATAGGTTTATATTTTTTAGTGTTACATATTTGAAAAGATAAAAAAAATTTCATGCTTATTAAAATTCTTCCATATTAATATTTGAAATAATATAAAAACAAAAATCGCCATGAATAAAAACTTTCAGCTTTTCAAAGTACCAATACTAGATTATTTTTTTCATATGTCATAGCATCGGCCAAGAGGCGAACCCACAACCGTCTGCAACCAACTACTTGCTTGCAAGGCGGCTGCGATGACCTCTACCATATAATTAAAGTTCAAACAAAAGTGATCATCTTTTATCTAAGCAAAATAGATTGACAATGAAGATGACTGTTATTTACAGGTGTATTTAAACATGGTTCTATTAGAATATGGCTTATAAAATTATCTTAGTAACATTTATTCAAACTAGGAAATAATTAGATATACATACCATAAATTATAAATTTATGGAAAACTTATCTAAAAATGTTTAAAAATAGGGCAGTTGTAATTATAACTTATTTCTAAAAAGACAACAAATATTACTTCAAAAAATTGTCTTTAGAGATTACAAGAGCAAAAGTAAGATATGAACTACCAATAAATACATTAATCAAAATAAGGTGTCATAAAATAGATTTATAACCACGTAAAAATAAAACTCCTTAAACATTTTTTTCAGATTATTGTATTTGCTGAGAGACTTTATGAATGAATATAAATAATGAATATATATATAAATAAAGACCATTCACGACATAGATAGTTAAATAATGAATATAAATATTAAAAACTATTTATACCTTTAAACTATGCTTATGTATGAAGCAGTAAAAACATTAAAACAGATAAAAGTAAACAATAAAATATGTGGTGATAAAATATTTATTTGAAGTAGAGATGAATTAACTAAAATTATTATATTTTATATTCATTTTTAAAAGCTTCAGTTATATTCTTTCCACTTTCGCATATTAGACCAATTTCCACAGTTCCTTTAGAAGTGAAGATTTTGGAGTATGTCCTTAGGAACAAGTTTGAATTCTTCATTTTTCTTTTATTATCACAATAGCTGTTTTCTAAAAGCAGTGCCTCTACTGTCAACTTTGTCTTTATTAGGTTGGTAAATAACTTGGCAGAAATATTGGTAATTATGTACCAGATGTTGTTCAACATATTTAATCTACCATTCAGTCTGTCATTATAAAACTGACTGAGTTTAGATCAAACTATTATTCAATGTATTCTACTAAATTTATTAACATATTTTCTATTAAATAATAACATACATATGGCATTTGGTGAATGAATGTTTAGACCAAATAAAACAATTCCATAGGTCTCCCCTCCATGTATTTTAATAAACTTTCTATTACATTCAATCATAAAAGATCATCCTAGGATGTCTTTGTACAGAAACTTCATTAAAAATTCTATGTCTAAGCATATATTGATAATATTATCCTCCTATCTTTCTTCATATGTTTCAGTTATAAATATTATTGCCCATTTTACAGAGTGTTTGTCATTAAAATTTGACCTGATAAAATCAGTGGTATTCTCCATTTACACAAGCAGAGTATCTATCCCTAACTTTACTGTTATTCCTCATCTTTTCTTAAGTTTCCATTCCATTTTTTCTATACACATACCCCCCCACCCACACACACACACACACACACATATATATATATATATATATATATATATATATATATATATATATATGCCTCTAGCATTTCAACAGATCCTTCTAAAGGACTTTGAACTATTAATTGCTTCCCTATTGTGTGCATAACTTTTCATGTATGCAAAAATATCTCATTAATATCTTTGCAGCAATCTATATTATATACTACATGCATAGTTTTTTCTCTTTAGAATGTGCTCAGAAAGTGTAGACCTTTTCCAAAAACTCATGTGAAAAAAAAAAGTATTTTCAGTACATTACTTACAAAAAAATCCAGCATACCCAAAAATTATTTATTTTAATAGTTGAATCATGGCCCAGTATTGGATTACATATTTTAGCACTATTAACAGATAATCTCTTACTTACTATTCTTTTTCCAAGCCCCAAAACATCATATGATTCGGGCACACTATGTATTTTAGTAATATTTTCTTTCTCTCACTCTATTTATATCACATCATATAAGCTTGAACAATGAATAGATGCTATATGATTATGCTTAGTAAATTCCTAGACAATTATGGATTATTAACCATTTCTGATCTACTGTGTAGTTGATAGCTTTTACTAGTAAAAAATAGTTCACTTTAGATCTAATATATCTTTCATCCATCAAGCATTATTTTTACTCCTTTGTTTTACTACCAAGCTAATAGTCCCAATTAAGAATTATATTATTTTTAAATCTAAACCAGCTTTCTTATATACATCTAAAATCAGAACAGCATATGATATGGTTTCCTTAGTTTTTAATAGTTGCAGACATGTCTATCCTTTGGCCAGGATTGATATAAAAACAACAAAACATCACATAACTCTTCTTGTATAATGCTTTTCATTATTGAATGTTTTCCAACTCATTCCTATTATGCAAACTAGTGTAAAATTTAGTCAATAATAAATGTTTGAAAAATCAATAAATGCTGGAGAAAAGTTCATTCAATGCAATAAATAGGTGCACTAGTCCAGAATATAAAACTCCTTACTAATAAAATTCATAAGCTAAAAACTAGACGGAATATGTATAGCCCAGTTTTGAATAAGAATTTATTAAGTAGTAGCATCTATTGAATATTCAAATTTACACTTGATGCCATACATGGAGTGAGAAAAATCAGTATATTAGCTAGAGTCATAGGATGTTTTGTTGATTCTGTACTTATTCTGGCCAAATATGGCAATGCCTATAATTACTGAAAAATCAAAAACAATAATATATGGATGTTGAACCTGGTTTTAGGTCTATAAAGCTATACCTAAAATTGTCTTAAATTTAAAACATATTTTTTTTAAATTTTGGACTAATATCTTGATGGTAAAACAAAGACATAATAATTGCTGCAGGAAAAGTGAATTAGATCAAAAAAACAGATGGACTAGATTAAAATCCAAAACTTCTAAGTTATGAAAGTTATAAATTAGAAACTAGTATAGAGACTCAAATATCCAGTACTGGTTTGGAATTTAATAAACATTACCATTTATTATCATTGATTACTCATGCTTATAACTAACTGGCATAAATGGAAAGAGAGAAAAATGATTTGCTACCAAAATATGAATGTTCCTTGCTCTTTCTGTAGAGAAACAATAATTTCCTGGAAAGTGTTTAAATTCTATATGTACCTTTGACAGAATCTTTTAGGTCACATTTTTGAATAAGTAATGGAGGTTTAATATGTCATTGAAAATTGTGGTCACTAAAATTTCAATATTCGAATTCTTAAAATCAAATTTAAATCTTAATGCACTATTAACTTCATATTTTCTAAGATACAGATGATGCTTCTAACATGTAGATATGACATGTTTGATGTGCCACAGCAAAGTCAATGTTCTGCCTTACAGACTACTTGTAACAGAATACAAGGTGTTTTAGATCAGTTTTAGTATTGCTTACTAATTTTACTCAGGGGTTTTTTCTGTTATTTATATTGAATTGTGATATAACTGAAATTATAAATTCACCTAATAAAAATAATTTTAATACTCAAAAAATTTCAAGATTTAAAAAAAAGAATAAATAATAGAATGAATGAATTCTATTATTTAATCATATTTTTTGAATGTTATAGGTATCAACAAACAGATGATTAAATGTTCTGGAAAACGAATATGTTTTATTCATATTTTTAAATGATGTGTCACATCTAAATTAATACTAATAATTTTGTTACAGCTATACTAAATGCTCCTCTTCTAAATAAATATGTCTAAAATTCTGTCTCCTGTTAAAGGTATACAATTAGTATCTGTGTTTTCCTGAAAATTTTGGATGATGATATTAAGTACTAAATGTCTTTAGGAAAAAATAATTTTATTTAAATTTTCCAATTAGATTAAACTGTTAGTAATAATACACAGGTTAGTATATGCACAACATTTCAAAAGTTACTATTTTTCTATCTTCTTTGGGTGTTTATGGTCTGTCCAGTCCTAGCATGGAAATCAAACCTGGACCTATAGATTTTTGAATTCTGAATTTTAAGTGAACACTCTAACTAATTGAGCCATCCTGACAGAGGCAACAGTCAGTGGAAATTTAATGTATTTATCTATGAGGGTCCTCCAGGTTTCTCCATTTTTTACTCAGAGCAAGATTGGCTAGTAGTTTACAGACATGATATATGGTTACACTAGGTTGACTTATGTGTGATGCTTACAATTATCATGTGAGCAGCTTCTTTAAATTTTCTTCTTTGTACTTTTTGCTCTTTATCTAATATGTTCTTCCTGCTGACAAAGGTAATGCAACAGTTGTAATGGTACAACTAATTATGACAACAAAATGTAAGAATTCTTTACAGCAGGATAATATATAAAAGTGGCAAAAAATCTGATAGTAAATACAGAAACAAAGTACAAGCATTATTCAGAAAGTATCACAGGTACTTCAGTGATACAAAAAAAGTAAACTAACATCATATTTCAGCAAAAATTCTCACCTTTTTAGTCCACCTAAAATCCATAAGTATCTCCATTAAGACCTTTTGTTAGGTCTAAAAATTGACCTTGCCAAAATTTGTCAAGATTTCTTCTCAAAGTTCTTAATCCTTTGGCACAGTCCTTTGTAAATAATTCTAGATACTTTGTAGAATTAGCCAAGAACATGAAAATTAAAAAAACCTGACATATTAGTAAGCTTTCATATGGAAATTTTATTCACAAATGTACCATACAAAGAAGCATTGTCTATTGAAAGAAAAATGATTAAATGGTGATAATAGATTACAAACCAGAACAACTCTTCCTATTGATAATATAATAGAACAATTAACATTTTGCATAACAGCAACATATTTTCAATACAACACAGAATTTTTCCAACAAAATCAAAATATGGTTATGGGCTTACCATTACCACTTTTGATTAGTGATATTTATATGAAAGAACTTGAAAAATACAATGCTAAAGATGACTCCCTTCCCATCTGAAGTTTGGCTTTACTATGTGGATGATACATTTATTGTATAGCCACATGGTGAAGCACTACTACAAACTTTTTAGAAACATATCAACAGTACATACCCCTCAACTACATAGAGTCAGAACAAGAACAAAAATTGGCATTCTCAGATGTTCTTGTGACAAGACCCCCTCGTGGCAAAATCAAAACTACAGTTTACAAAAAACTCATATACAGGAAAATTCTTAGCATATGAATCCAATCACCAAACACAAACATGGAGTTATACTATCACTATGGAACTGAGCAAATAAAGTTTGTTCAGAAACTAGTGATTTGGAAGATAAAAAGATCTATATAGAACTAATTCTTACTAGAAATGGTTATACATCAGCTGTTATTAAGAAAACATTAAACAGACAACAAAAAACCATCTAAAAAAAACAATTATTGATATGGTATTGCATTCACACATACAAAAAACAGCAATCAAATTAAGAAAAAAATGAAATCAATATAATAGAATAGCTTTCCAGAGCCATATCACATTATGAGAAATTCTAACATCTACAAATCATAAACTTGAAATGCTGATAATGGTGAGACCAGTCACCCCATTGAAAATCAACTATGATTAGAAGAGAGAAAACAGATGTCTAAGGTAGCAGAGCATATATGTACCAATGAACATATGTTCAATTGGGAAAATACAAAAATATTGGATAGATAAGTAAAGATACAACAAAGACAATACAAAAAAGCTGCCTACATGACAATTGCAAATAACTCCATAAATCAACCTAGTATAGCCATACATAATATCTGGAAATTGTTAATGATCTTTGCTCTTAGGAAAAAGTGAAGAAACCAGGAGGAACTTTATAGATAAATATATGAATTTTCTACTGACTGTTGTCTTTGGCAGGATGAGTCAATTACTTAGAGATTAACTGAAAATGAATATTCAAGAATCTAAAGGTTCAGGTTTAATTCCTATGCTAATACTGTCACTGATCTGACCAGCAATGCTTGAAAAAGAAAGAATAATACCATTCGAAATGTTGTGCATATACTAATTAGTTGAATGTAATTGGAAAATTTAAATGAGTTAAATTTGTTTAAAGACATTCAATACTTTATATTGGATGATAGAAATAGTTCAACATATAAATGCAAATTAGTATTGTGTGTGCGTTTTTATTTATGCTTGATTTTTGTCATTTGTCGTAAGATAATCCTAAAAAATACCTTAAAAAAATAAGAAGAAAAAATGGTCTGACATATTAAAACTCTCTAGCCCATATTAATAGGAAATAAAAAATTATGTAGTTTTATAAACTGGGGTTAATCTTGTAAAATATTTCTGTACTAATATTAACTATATAAATAAATTTTGAAATTTTAATATTTTATAAGGGTAATTTCTATTTTATATATACAGATAAAAAGATAAAACAGCTTCTAAACAGTAAATCATAAAAATACACCGAAAATTAACTCATCTAATCAAATGTTAGATGATGATTATGATTTTTTCTATTATTTTTTAGCTATGACTTGCTGGAGTCCCATTTACTGACCAATAATTGGATATCTAATTTAATTACACATAGCAAGTTATTGAAAAAAAAAATAGAATGTAATTTGAAACTAAATATATATAAAACCACAGATAATGAAAGATTAATATATATATAAACTTTAATATTATCTACTTTTAATACAAATTTTAAAATAAAAATGGGAGGGAGGGTAATCTTTGTTATTTTTAAGAGCATTAAAAATATTTTAAATAATGACAGAAATTTACTGAAAACATTAAACGATTTTAAAAAGTAATGTGTATTGTCTTATTATCTGACAAAAATAAAGACTAATATTAGTGAAACTAGTAATGAACTTTGGAGACTAATTATAATATTAATTTCTGTCCAATTTCTATATATTTAGAATATGTTAGCTTGTTAAATGTGTGAACATTAAATATTTGAATTTTTACCACATTTCTTGAAAATTATTTTCGGTTTAAAATCTTTTTACTATCTTACATAAAATAAGAATAAATTTAAGACCTAAATAGAGATTGTGGAATTTTTATATTATATCAGATTTTTAATGTTATTCCAAAAATTTAGATGGTTATAAAAATGTTTAAGCAGTTTTTTAATTTATCTTCTTTGAGCTAGCATATTTTTAATACAACTATTATCTGGATGCCCTGATTGACAATTTTAAATATCTCACACAATTAAATCTCGTAATGATCAGTCTTTGGGTATAATCTATGTGCAATTTATAATTATTTGCAATAAATATTTGTATTATAATGCAATATTTGTATTGATAAAATTATACTTCTGTTACATTCTAAAGAATGATGTTGGCTAGCAGGCAGCTTTCTTTGTATTCTCACTCTGAAAGAGGATATTCTACTTTGGGATTGAATAATTATCATTGAATTAAGTTTTCTGCCTTTTTTATTTCATATTTAATAATATGCAGTATAAGAATAAAATATTTTTATAAGCATCTAAATTTCTAGAGTAATAGCTTTAACAAACTGTTGTGTTGGTGATATATTTTGAATATGTGCTATTTTTCCTTCCTGAAGGCACAAAGAAATTAACAGGTAATAAAATACAACAAAACAATAGCACACAGTCATTATTAATATTAGTTCACTATTGCATGCCATTACCTTATCACAATTTACTAAAGAAATGGTTTATCAACCAGGAATCTATATGATGTTCAAGCACCAGAGTGATAGGTAGATCTATGATCAATAGATTTTAGTGTCTACATCTGCCATTTTGCTACTGCAACTAAACCACTCCAGGCTACAATTTATTTTAGCTTTTCTTAATATATGAATTTTATTTCTCTACAGTACAGGCTTTTTTAAACCTGCATTCCAATATGTAATATATAGGGAGTTTGAACTCAGACTTTCACATGACCCTCAACTATCCACACTATCTCATACTGCTGTCACACTTTATCACACACATGTCAAAAAGATAAATAATTATCAATATACATATTTTGTGCTAAACCTGCACTCATCAGTTGGTCCATATTATCATCTCCACACATATATACAATCAATGATCAGCTTATATTAAGATAGCCAATCTTCATACTTTAATGGAGAGGCTTCAATCCATTCCACCCCACAAACCTTCAGTGGTCCATTTCATTGAAAATCTGATGATGGAATGCTCAAAGCCCACATTGGTGTCAACCTTTTTATCCTACCCATGTTGACCATAAGTCACTCTGACCCCTCATGTACAGGACATAATCTATTTACATACATATATGAGGGTGGGCAGACCTTGCAGCACTATATTTTAATATATGATTTTTTTTCTACAGTACAGGTTTTTTTTTCATATCTGCACTTCAATATGTAATTAATAGGGATTTGAACTCAGACTTTCACATGACCATCAACTATCCACACTATATCATACTGCTGACACACTTGATCACACACATTTTAACTTTTCTTATAAGAGCTATTTTAAATTTTAGTATAAGTATTTTTTCCCTTAATATTCTATAATTATTCTGGTTTGAAATATTCATTTTTATAATACATATAGTAGCAATCACAAATATTCCACTTTAGGAGAAAGTTTTTTCAATATCCATATATAGGTGTTGGTCATTACCTAAACAAAGGTTGTTTTTTTTTTACAGGCTCGAAAGCTAATTAGTTAAGATTTTTCTAATGTTATTTTTTTATGTTCACTTTATTACCATTGATATTGGAATCAAATCTGGGTGAAACTTGGAAATATAAGAGAGAAAATAATTTCATAAGAAAGCTCAGAATGTTTTTCTTTCAAAGTGTAGGATGAAAACCAATATCCAGTAAGCATCACATGATCATCATCTCTTATACTAGCACATAATTGTTTATAAAACAAGGCAAAACTATCCATACAGTAGTATCCATTGATTACTCTGGTTGGCACAGGGTGGCACTACTGTATGGAAAGTTTTGTCTTCTTTATCAATATCCAGTACTTGTGAGCAATTAAATATCTAGCTACTTTTTTTCTAAAGAATAAAAATATAAAGATCATCAGATTTGGCCAGAATAACACTTGTAAATAATCTTGATTATACCAATCTACTTTAGAAGCTTTTACATATCCACATTCAATTAATGCACATCAGCTAATAATGTCAGTAAGATTCCCAGAATAATTTTTTGATATTGGCCCTTATCCATAAGATAAAAAAGGCCAGGATAAACAATTGGCTTAGCACTTCATGCACATGTGGTAATGATTGTATTATATCATAATATCTCTGTTTCTACTGTTAAAACAATCTATATCTGACCAATTGTAAAGAAACTAATATCTTTATCCTCTAACTACAACAATTGCTATATGGGTTAGCTATTAGAAATTATGTTTACTAAAAAATATGTCTTCATGTGACCCAAAACATTATAATATTTCACTCATCCCAAACTCGGAGTTTCAAGTAATGATCTTGGCAAGTAGATGTGGTAACAAACTATACCATGAAGCCCTATCAGTTAGAAGATTTTTAATATATGTTAGCAAATCATATGCTTTGGTATATGAATATCAATGCCCTAACTATAAAATAAAATTGATTGCAATATGATAAACCTTTCATCATTGGTTGAGTTATCATAGATTTAAAACTTGTCTTTGCATTAGTATGTTTACATTTATTTTCAACTAAAAACAATTTAAGTATTTGCATATTTAACCAATATTATACAGCAGATGGCTAACTACAATATTTTGAGCTTACATGTGAATTTTTTCAGTTGTATAAAATATTTCTGGTTCAATTACTTAAAGATAAAAATAATTAATAAATAATAGTATCAACTTTCCAAGCAGTAGTGTCATCTAGTGCAAAATTTAGTAATCAATGGATGCAAGAAGGTTTGTTTACAAAATCTCTATCTAGAACCTACTCATCCAATATCCCCAGACTAATTTCTAGTTTGTGGATTTTATCTGTGAGGAGCTTTGGATCTTAGAGCATCTGCATCTAGATCTTAGAATCGAATGCAACACTTCAAAATCCATCTTTTATCTATTTAGTTAACTATAAAGCTAGAAACCCAAGATAAAATCACAATATTGTCTTCAATACAAGCTTGTTTGCTTGCATATGCATTTTGATGTCTTTGATTTTCAAAAACCTGTCATCATTATCCCAGAGACAAGATTGGTATAAAACCATCAAAACATTATGGTGTTTTTATCTAGGGCTCATAGCTTTAAAGTGAACTAAATGGGTAAAAAGTGGCTGTAGATCCTAAGATTTAGGTGCAGTGCTTTAACATCCAAAGGTTTTCACTGATGAAAGCCACAAGTTAGAAACTAGTCTGGGGATATTGGAATATAGGCACTAGATAGCAATTTTATGCACAAACCTTATTGCATTCAGTGATCACTAATGGATGCACTTGGTGGCAGTACTGTATAGAGAGTTTGCTATTCTTATTAACAGCTTGTGTAACTATAGGAAATGGTGATCATGTGATGAACTGATAAATAATTGAATATAAATAAAGATCAACAGTATACTTTTTTTTTTTTTTTGTAATTTAAAAAGCATTATAATTTGATTATGTTCAATTACCATATGCTAAATAATTACGTATTTTTATAAGATATACATACACACACACAATACACACAAAGGAAATTTATAACATAGTCCTTTGTAAATCAGCTGGTATAGCCATAACTTGTGATTAATGCAGGTTAAACAAATTTAAAAGGATTTTTCTATAAGAAAAATTAGTAAAATTTTCACCACTAGGTCAGCACGTCTGATGAGTTCTGACTTTTTCAGTTTGTGTGTGTGAATTGTTGATAAAGTTTTTACCACTCTGTGGACCACTTTAAAGATTTTTTTTTTTCTCAATTTTATCTTTAACCTATTATGTTGTTTGAAAATAAGTTTATGAACATTAAAATTAGCATACTAACTTTTTAAAAAATATTGATACAAGATTTGATATTTTTGATTAAAATATAAATTAGTTATTTACAAATATGTACTCATCATCGCACATTCACACATATATGTATATAGAGTATTGGAAGAAATGATAAATAATATGTGAAGGAATGATAGATATAAAACATATACAAAAGAATGACAAATTTTAGATTTGTTACGTATTAAATATTACACTTTTTAAGCAACACAATGAGGATTTATGTTTAAATAAAATAAATCAACAGAAAATTATAAAAACAAACAAAAATACAGTTAAAAAAGAATTATAATGAAGAAGTATTTAAATAATTTAAAGTTTAAAAAAAAAAAAAAAAAGCGTCGAAACTTGTCTCCTTACTTAGTAACGTTGTTATGCCCAATACTTTTTGTTGCGTTTGTAGCTAATAAAGTATTTAAAATTTGTTTTTTTTTTTAAATTTCATATGCATTTTATCTTAAATATAATGCAAATATTATTTTGCTAGGCTACTCAAAATAAAATTATGAGTATACTCACTTGACTTTTAGCAAGCTGGGAGGAAGATTTGGTTGCTGAGGGTGGGGGCATACTTTTAATTTCTTCTACAATTTTTTTCCTTTTTGTGGTTTTTCTAACTCCCCCAGTTTTTCTAGATACTTTTGAAAGTAAATCTTGACGACCTTTCATAAAACTTTCATGCCGATATTCATGTACGTCAGGATTACGAATAACAAGCATAGGGCTTCGTGTATGATTCATTACTTTCCGAAAACCATATAGATTTAATTGTCTTATAAAACTAGTCATACTACTTGTTTTAAAAATTTCACATTTTGTGTCTAGAAATTCTTTTTGAAAAATGGTAGTGTTAAGTAAAATGGACTTTCCACTTTTGCTCCATTGAATGGCCCCTGTTGTACAGTCATTGACAATACGCCAAAGTTTTAAAGGAAAACGCAAAGCTAAAAATGAATTTTCTTCTCCTTTAGGGATGGTGAACATAATTAATGGTAAAGTTGGGCCAAAAGGAGCTGCATAATAAAAAAATATTAACCACGACCTTTTAACTTAAGTTTGTAACGGACTAACACCATTTTTTTTAAATAATATATATGTAAAAAATAAATGATAGGCAAATGCAAGCGTTCTAGAAGACCACGTGATATAAATAGTCAAGTATTGCTATAAGGCGACGCACGTTCTCTGGCGCGCACGTATTCAACATTGGTGTCGTCATTTTTAAACATTGTTGTCTATTATATTTTGACCTAATAACTAGTTAAGTTACTTCCGGGTACCAGCTGTTAGAAAATGAGGATCACATTAAATGATTTGACAATAATTTTGGTAAAAGTTAAACACTATTAATAGAATATTATTAATTTCATATATAAATATAAAATTTGTGTACGTATAAATATATGTGTACCGATCATAATTGAAACATTTTTAAAAAAGAGGAGGGAATTAAATTAGAGTTAAAAGTAAATAACGACTTAAAAGTGCTCTCTCCAGAATATCTTCTGCTGTCTTGTAAAATAAAAGTATTAGTCCACTAAAGATTAGTTACTTTTTGATACAAAGATTTTTTTTGATCTTTTGTCAATATTCTTTAGCTTATTCTCTTTTCTACGTTCTTTTAGCTTACCGAGATCATTCGCGTAAGTTGCTAAGATATAGATCTCATAAGTCTTCGCCGTTGGCCATTTCTCTGCGCTAAGTATTACAATATGATTTTGTGCGTGAACCTGTGTTTTAAAACTTTGATACAATATATACATATTTCTCTCTCTCTCTCTCTCTCTCTTTTTACAACAATTTCTTTTTTAAAAAAGTAGAAATAAGTCGTTAATTAGTATTTTTATTTTCATTGTCCGGCATTGTTTTGAGCAGAAGCCGAATCGCGGATTTTAGAGCTCAAGGTCCAGGGTTGGTAGCTCACATTGGTCACTTCCAATGCTCGAATTTCATGTAAATTTTCATAGTAAATCCTAAAGAACAAAAATATTCGATTATTATATATTATTTTTTATTGCATGCACACATAATTTAATAGTTTTTTATTTTATTTTTAAAATTAGAATTTATTAGTCTATTAAATATACAAGACAAATACAATGTATTTTCATGGTTATTAAGCATTGCTTGCTATCTATGATTTATTTTGTGTTTAAACCTCCAGCGATACCTTGTTGAACTTGTGGCTGCGATAGTTTGTTGGTAATTGAGAGTTCTTGGATATTTTAGGTGTGGAATATTCAGGTTTTAGGCAACTGATGAATTGCCCAAGTGTCTTTAATTATTCCCATAGGGGCTACTATTGAGTCTCTTATCTTAATTTAATAACTGATTAACAAAAAGCAATATTAAGATAAAGAATTTCGACTGAATAAAATAATTTTTGAATAGTGTAATAATTTAATCCTGCAATAAAAAATATACATTTGCTTTCAGTTTTAATCTAAAAAAGATTTCAAAAGGTTACAATAGATGTCACTATTCAACACAAACTTCGAAATTGTTTTAGTAAAAGTAAACAAAATGAATTTTAATAAAATGTCCAAAATAATGCAATTCTTATTCAATATAGATTTAAAATTGAATGCAGTATTTAAAAAACTATCCTAATCAATTACGAAGATTTAAATCACTGAGGCATTCACCATTTATTAATTTCTGCCTAAAAGATTGTTTTACTTAAATGTTGTGGCCATTATGGAAGAGATTATACCTAAAAGCTAAGTAGCACCCTGATCTATTAAATCTGTAATAAGATCCTTTGAGATGTGCGATTATATTATATGAGAATTGAAATGCAACCTGTTGATTTTTTTATACTAAAAATGCATCTGTATGCTTAATGAGATAAATATTATTTTATTTTTTGTGTAAAATGAATTTGTATAAATTATGTTAATAAAAGTTTGTAAGATTCAAACAAAATAATTAGTTAAGTCAAACTTTTGCATGATTAAAAACAAATTGCAGTAAGTAGCTACATGGATTAAAATAATAATTATATAAAAAATATAAATCATGAGAATTACAAAAATCAACTTAATCTCCAATGCAGATACAATCTGTGTCTGATTGGAATAATGAAGTCCATAAAAGTAAGAGAAATGAAGCATACCTGATCAATTATCACTGATAATTACAATGAGACGATCAAGTGAAAGGCTGTGAAAACAGAAGAATGATTATATACATTATAATATTAAATTAGACTATTAATTCCAAAGAAATTTTCCATTGTAGAGTACAAAAAAAAACTTATGAACTTTTCAGGCCACATTGCATTGTAAATACAACTAAGTTTTATAAATATCATCTAGTCAGCTATCTACATTTGATTTTCCCTTTAATTTACTTTTTAAAGACTACTTTGACATTATTAATGAATACTGGAATGACTAATCGATTAATTGAAAATTTCTTTGGAAAAATAGCAATCTTTAGCAGACTATGATTTAATTAATAAATTCAATGTGTAATCTAAAACCTCTTAATATTAGTTTTTATCAACAGGTGTTGTGTTTTTTTTGCAAACTTTTATTTCTCTTTTCAATTTTTTATTGGATTTTGAGAAAAGGGGAGGAGTGGGGATAAAAGAATGGGAGAGGGCAGCGAAAAAAATCAGTAAATTCTTGTAACACTACCTAACTAATATTGACTTTTTGATATAGATAAATTTCAAATAATTTTTTTATTATTTGTAATTGACAAATCATTTTGGAATTTTGAGTCTTTTGTAAGTAGAAGTTTTTGTATTTCATTGCTTTATCAAAAGTGAGGGATGGATTTAGAGAAATATGGTCTCAACTTGTAATTTGTTCTACTAATATTCAAACTTAATATATAAATTCAATGTATACTTAAAATCTACATTCATAAAGAGTAATATTTACTAAGGCTGTAACCTCAAGAATGTGCACGTAAAAATGCGATAGTAGGGACCTCTACAGCTCTTAACCACAAGCTTACATTTTGGAAGAAAAGAAGGGAACTTCTTTACTTCAACCTACTTTCTATATAAATAGGTGAAGCTGAAGCGGTTAAAAAAATAAATAAAAAGGAAACATTTTCTGGCCCTGCCATGCATTACAAGAAATACTTTTTTTCTTTAGTTTTTAGAAATTAATTTTAAAATAAGTTTTGTGCTCTGCATTGATCATATTGTTTTAAATGTTTTTATTCAAAAAGCAACCAAAACATTAGACATGGATGTATTTATTTACATTGTTCTATTATCATTATTTAGTTTTTAATAAAAAACAAAAACTCCTTGCATTTTTTAGAGGTGACCTCAGGTAGTCTATGATGAAGAAAAGAAAGATAAGGGAGAGTTTAGAGCAATTTTGCATTGTCCATGCATGATGCCAATAAATTATTTGGTTCAAAACGACAGCAGCAGACAATGTCTTTTATTTTTGGATTTCTTGTGAAGTCAAAAAGTAAACAATTATTGGATGGGAAGTAGCAATCCAAGAAATAAAAAAGGAAGTTTTGGATTTTTATTTATTTTTTTGTTAATTTGTTGTTATAGTTTCAAAGCTAGCCTGTTCAGTTTTTATTTTGGATTGTTTCATTTGATTTGTAAAATTTTATATTGAATGTAGTTGACATTATTGTTTTCATCAAAGTCAACAATGCAATTCATTGAATTCTCTCCCTCCCCCCCTCCATTACTTTTTAAAAAGCTAATAAGAGGAAATTTAAAAATTTTGTTTGTGTTCTGATCTATCATGTCAGCCGCTTGATGACATTTATGCTAAGAAAAAACACATTGATATAACATTTCTGGGCCAGCCATTCTATACAACTATGATGTCCATAAAAATTAAAAAAGAAAATGTAAAAACGTAAGCAGACTTTTTGTGACAGTAATTAATCAGAAACTGGCTTTTTTTTGCGTGTGTGGGTGTCGATAAAAAAGTATGTTGCTTTCTAATAGCAAATAATAGTACATTGGAGACATTTTTGGACAGTAATTCTAACAAAATTTTACAATGAAAGCAGACTTTGATCTTTTTGGGACAGTAATTAATTTGGACAGTAATTAATCAGAGACAGGCTTCTTCTTTTTTTTTATTACTTTGCATATCGGAAAAGTTACAGTACTTTTTAAATATAAAATTAAATTACATTTTACCCCCTTTTTTTGGACAGTAATTAATCAGACACAGTGTTTTTTTTTTTGGGGGGGGGGATAAAAAATAAATTATATTGCACTCTTTTTGTGTGCATATATATAAAATTATGTTACTTTTTAATAACAACTAATAGTAAATATAGTGGAGACTTATTTGGACACTAATTAATCAGAGACAGGCTTGTTTGTTTTTTTTTTTTGTTTTTTTTTTTACGTATCGGAAAAGTTATGGTAGTTTTTTAAGAAAAAAATAAATCACATTTTACCCTTTTTTGGAGAGTAATTAATCAGACACAGCGTTTTGGAGTGGGGGGAAGTAAATGCGATTGCAATTTACCAAATAAAGTTATTAATAATTATAACAAACTATTATAATGAAATTTGACTCTGATGTCTGGCAATTGGCAATTTTGAGAGTTGGAAGCAACCATCTTCCCTGTCTCAGACAATTTCTCATGATATGTTGCTTTCATCATGATTTTCAAAATAGTGCTGTGCCCCACCCTAAAATGCAATTTGTAATGCTAACACAGTCCTGATGGAACAATGATGACACTGTTAAAAGTGTTACAAGGCACCAGTAGGTCAGTTCACATGAAACAAAAAAGGTCGACCTGAAAAGTTAAATTATTTAGACACAATGTAGTCAACACACCATCACACAATACTGTAGTGAAAATATGCAACCCAGCATAATGATAAAGTGCATAACACAACCAACTATGGCAACCAATAAAGGCATTTTTCTGTGTTTTATCATAGAAAGAAAGCTATCTGCTTGGCTGTGACCGATAGATCAGAACACAAACAAAATTTTTAAAAACAAATAAAAAGAAAAATTCCAAAACAAATCTGAAAGCAAAAGAGATTGTTTAAATTTCTACATCAGTTAATTTTGTAAGTCAATATTAGATAATATTACAATGATGAGAAATCCAAACAATCTTAAAAATATCTAATTAACCATATTCTTCTTTTCTCTCCTAATCCCTTTTCCATTTTTTTCAAAGAAATTGAAAAGATAAATAATATTAATTTTCATTAAAAGAGATCTGTCAATGAAAAGTATGAAGTCATTTAAATTCCATTTTGAATTTATAAATTACAATAAATTCCTCTTCCAAATTCAAAGAATTTTTAATTGATTGATAAGTCATTTGCATATTTGTTTATAACATTAAAGTAGTGTTTGAAGAGCAAATTAAAGAGAAAATTGAATGTAGATAGCTGACTAGATCAGTACTGTTTTATCTATCCTAAGATTCAGTTAATAGCAATAATGGATATACGTGTGTGTCTTTCTAAACTCATATAAGTTTACATGTTATTAACATATGAAATAATATTTTTATTAAATTATTTAAACTAATAATAATTAGAATAGAAGTTTGATAAAAAAGAAAAGAAAAGACCAATTCACAACACACAATTATTAGATTTTAAAACATGATGTATAGATAACAGAAAACCTATTTAATTAAAATAGCAATTAAGACTTTCTTAAAAGATGGAAATTAACTACAGAGAATTATAAAAAGGATTAATCCATATTCATAGGAAGAGGTCATTATATCAAGCTAAAAGAAACACCTGCATCAAGAAAAAATGGCCATCTCAGTCTTAATTATAATTTTAGTAATCCTTCAGGTACTAGTGTAAAAATTTTAATTATTCATTTATTAATATTGCACCTCAATTTAAATCTTGAATATATATATATTTAATGAATTATTAATGTTTGACCTTATTACATTTAAATGTTTTATAATAAATGTGTGTGCTCTAGTAGGTTTTCTTTATAGACATATTTTTATTTGAGTTCTTTTTTAAAATAATTGCAGTTTGTTTCAGAAGTTCAGATATAGCATATACATTGGCATTTCCAGGATCCATTGGGATCACAAAGCACTAAACTATTAAGTATAGGTTAAAAGTAGAAGGTATGTTATTCACTTAGAACTAAAGATAATCCTTATAGAATTAGTGAAATGCATAATTATTCATTATATAAAGCATATAGACAAATATTTTATAGTAAACAAAACCAATGAACATGAAAAAAGTTGCCAAATTACCTCATTTCAAATATACTAAAATAATTGAGATTATAAACTGACTTTTTACGACTGATATTCTCTTTATGGATGTTCAATCATTTTATTATGAATTCTCTAAATGGAAGTTGTTACATTACTTTTTTCTTATAAAATTCTAAACTAATTAAGATTTCAAATCCAACACAGAATAAGGTAAATGGCTTTTCAATAATGTTAGCTCTAAACTCTCTAATAATCAAGTTCACCTTCATTTCGATAATAGATGTCCAAGGTGAAAAGGGGTAGAGATTATGATGATGTTTTTAGTCACATGATAAATAATTATGTATATAAAGATTTCCTGAATGAAGTTTTGTTGGAATGATTTTTGTAGGACATGCTGATGAAAAACGGTGAGAGCAGTCATTGGCTATATCTGACTTATTTTATAGAGAAGCCATCCAATGAAGCATTGCTCAAAATGGGTTCTGTGTTTAGAAAATAATTAAATCAATTCTGCATGGAAGATCATAAAAAACAATAATTCTAAAGGCAACTAAGTTTAAATGACTGCAAAAAGCAAAACTAAAATGCTTCCAATTGTGAAAACCTTAGGTACATAGCATAAGAGTGCAGTTTAATAAGAACAAAGTAGTTGTAAAAAGATATACTACTTACTCAAGATATGATAATTGGATTAAAGGAGATATAAATAAAAACTATAAAAATTAAACTAGACAAATTGTATGGAGTACTAAAATTGACAAAATTAAAATGGATAGCCTTAAGATAATAATAGTATGAATCTATAATAAATCATTTTCAATAAAAAAAGGCAATATAGTAGGAAATTCTTCATCTTTCAGAGGGATTGGACCCAGGTTACCTAAAGAAATTAAAAGCTACCAAAGTTAACAAAAACAGAATTACAAATTAGAGAAACAAACAGAAAAATGATTGCTATATCATTGGTGTGGTTAAAATAATTATTAAAGCTACAAACCATTATATATATATAATAAATTAATTGTGATGTCTGTATTTTTTCCAAAATATATGTAATATTGAAATCAGTATATATATATATATATATTGTAATAGTAGCCAGGTTCAAACCCTGTTACAAGAAAGTTACACAATATTCCCTAATTGCTTAGATCAGCGTGAGTCTAATAAATTTGATTTAGCTGTGAGTATAAATTATAAAGAATGAGATATATATGTCTAAGAGAGAAAGTTCGAAGGTTTTTTTTTTTTTAAAAAAAAAAAGATATTTATAATTGTTTTAAAATAAATTCATGAAAATATGTTAATAAATTGTGGGAATGCAGTTATACACAAATATATAAATTTTCTTTTTGTATTACTAATCTATTTCAAATGTACTTTTCTATTGTTTTATTGTATATTGCATTTCAATGAGAGTAACGAAAATAACTTTTATATACGTCTACCTTGAGGCAATTTCATGTCTTTTATTCGATTACTTAGACATGGAAAGAAAAATGTTAAAAGCATGCCTAAGAAATAAAGATCTAGATAGAGATAAAGTATTTGGAGAACAAAAGGAATTGGAGAAATTAGGAAGTTGAAAACTAAAATCAGAACAAGCAGGAGTGATTTTGCGAACTGAAATATTAATAATTTTTATTGCTAAATTGACTCGTATTATAAAATGGATTCAGATATAGTAACTCAGACCATCGCTACCATCAGAATGCAGGAGTAGAAAAATAAGTGTAAAGGCCACTATCCTAAGCTCTGAAGATGTAGCTGTTCCTGTTAATTGCTTGCCCTCCTAGAACCATAGGTACCTCATTGATATGCTGCTCAAATAGTCTAGGAAGGAAGAAAATCTCAAATTACGTATACTCAGAATGCCTCCAGTAAGTCATCATTATTTCTTAGACTCAAATACCACAAAATGGACATTTGTGCAAACTTTTTGCTGTTTGAAGAAAAATTTTGTTTTATTCTTCAACCGTATTCTTCGACAGAAAAAGAATAGCTAGGTTTCAGTTGGATCGTCTAAATCACACTTACGTGGAAATCCACTTATCCCTATTAGAAATCCTGGGTACTTCAAGGTAACTATAATTAGTTTCTTTAACCTAAAAGAATTGAACATTACTTGCATTACTCTCCAAAAGTTCAGCCATTGTAAAATTATATATTTTAAGTTAAACATATAAATGCATATCCACATACGTATTTAATTATATGTTCTTTTATAATTCACTAATTCTGTTTTTTTTATTTCATCTTTTATGTTATCATTGATATATAAATTATATAAATATATTTTTTTCTTTCTCAATATTTAACTAACCATAGTAATAAATTTATCTACTTACTTTAAAACAAATTGTCTCTCATTAATGAACATATTTATCGTTTATATTAGCCTAGTTTCCTTCTTGGCAGAATATCAGAATAAGCAAGTAGATTATCCGTAATTTTAACTTCTAAGATGTAAGTTTCTATATATACATCTTAAATTGAAAGGTATATAAAACAGGGAAAGCCTGTTTCAATTATTCAAATTTAGTTAGTCACCTCTGTTCAATCTCCCAGCCCTGGGATTTGAGCTAGCTGAAAGGGTCAGGCATCTAATTAGTGATCATTTTAAAATTTCTAAAAGGGGAAAGTATAATTCTTATGGTCTTAGTAAGATTGGCACTTGAGGTCATTTAATTAATTGACGCTCATAAATATACTTGATCCGAAGAAATTGTTGTTGTTTTTTTAAATGAAATACTGACCACTGGGTAGATTTTTTATATATATATTTTTAACATATATCCTAATATAGGATATGTAGGTTTTATTTCTTAATATATATTTAAGAAAGAGATTCTTATTCGAATCCAATATGGTAGATAGTAGTCAAATTCTATCCACAGGTGTTATGGCAACTATACAGCCATAGTTTTGTGTTTACTACCTTACATGGTCAGCAGATTCAATTTTTTTTTGATAGACATACCAGGGTTGCCTGTTAAAATATATTGTAATGGGCACATATGATGTTACATTCTAATAAATAAAATTAAAAATAAAAGTTTGCAGATAAAAACTTTTTTTAAGAATTAAAAATTGAAAATTAAAAGTCATCTAAACTTTATATATATAAAATCGCACAGATGAAAAATTATTAAAAGAAAACTTTATTAAAGAAAAAAAGTATTTTAAAACTAAATTTTCAACAAAAACTTAAAAGATTTAAAGATAAAAATATATCTTTAAGAATGTACAAATTTAATTAATGCTATTGTGTGAAATGGAAATGATTATTTTCAATGAGTCAAAGTAAACTAGCCCTTGGGCATCTCAAAATGTATAATTAAAGGTCAGATAAGAGAGAAAAAACAATGGGAACAAAATGGCCAATAAAAGAAATCCCTCAGGAAACGGATCTCAATGAAAAGACCATCATCATCATGATGTAATGTCCACTCGATCCGAAAGTTTAATATAAAAGGAAAAGTTTGGAAATAAATGAAAAAAGAGAAAGAGATGTGATAGAGAGGGGTGTGATATGTGTTAAGTTGGAGAGAGTTGAAGAAGAAGGTATTGAAAGATTCACTTTCAATTCTTTCAGTTTTTCTAAAAAAAAAAAGAAATGACATTGTTTTCCCATATTGAGGACTACAGGTTATCAGGGCCTAGAAATAAAATACCAGCTAAAGTAAAGGACCTCCGGATGAATAAATAAAATGGCCAATGGCATACCAGTCTCCCAGGAAATCGGGACAATTAACACTGGATTCCAAATGGCAAGCAACTGTTAAAGATGAACTTTTTAAAACAGTAAGAACTATATAATATATGAACATTTTCAAACCAGTAAGAACTTTAAATAGTCAAAATAAGAGTCATACATCACATGACCCTATCTCTTAAGCTTATAAGTTATAAACAATGAGGATTACCAATTCCTCTACATGCTTTAATTCCAAAATCTTTTCAGTACTTAATAGAAACAGAATCCTATCTGACCAATGTAAATTATTATTAATAATTAATTTTATTTGATGTATGTTTTTTTTAAATTATTTCCATTAAGTTATTTTTTTTTTTGTTCTTTTAAGTTTTTATTATGATTTTTTTTTTGTTAAACAACTTTTAATAAATGTATACTTAGTCGGGCATTTATGTTTGCATAGATTTGTAAAATTATATTAGTTTAATTAAGGGAGGGTTAATCTTGGGTTATTTGTTTTATAGTTAAATTTGGTTAATCGATTGGATAGATTGCTGTAATTAGTAAATGTAGTATGAAGATCTGCTACATGCAGGATCACATTATATGCCACACTTGGGTAAAATAAGTCTATTTCTTGACCATTGGAGACAGATGGTATTCCCTGCTCCTTGGATCACCCCTTTTGCCTAAGGAATGGGATTGTAAGTCGGCAAAAAGGATCACAATCCCTTCCTATAAAGTTTTTTTTATTGTTCTTCTTGCAAGACAGATGTAACATTCCTGTACTGGATGAGAGACAATTTCTTTTCTAACCATGCTGTTCAGATGTGCATTCCTGACAGTATGATATTGTGCTGTCGTATTCATGCTGCATTGAATACATCAATATATCAGATAGATTGGCATTGGTTTGACTGCGAACTTTTGGCCTAAGGTTAAATAAGGGATAGAATATTTTCTTTTGAAATGCAATCTATGTAGTCTATCCATACTCAACACTAATAAAATATTAAAGTCATCTGTGTGAACTTTTAAAATAACAGTTAAAATTATAACCATTAAAATCTAAAGTAAAGTTATAATAATGTTTTATAAAAAAAAAAAAAATTTTAAAGTTATACTAAAATAATTCTAAATTTTATAAATGCATCAGTAAATCTTTTGTGTGTGTTAATTCTGGCAGTAGCTTATTTATTTTATTGAAATGTCTTTATTAAAATATATTTTAAGAAGTTATATTAAGTTTCTGCATCTCCATGAGCTAGTGGCATGGGTTGACAGTCGGAATAAAATATTTATGTAAAAGTTAGATCTTAACAGTATGTATCTGCCTACTATATAAATTTTTCAGGTTCCAATAGCCTGGTGGCACCCTGTACAGAAGATACGGTAAGACTCTATTCTCCCCAACCATTATAATATATTAAAATACAGTAAAGTTCACATAAATTATAGTTATTTTATTAGAAGTACTTTCAACTGTACATTTTGTAGTCGTTATCAACTATATAACATTGAATAACAAAACAAGACATGCTTTCACAATACCCATAGTTCAATTTATTTTAAATCTCCCACACTTCTGTTATTTTAACATTTGATGATTGCCAATTCATTAACATTTGACGATTTCTTGAAATCAACATAGCCTCTTTTATTTTATGTTTATTGTGGCAATGTTCAATTTGCATATAGTCAAAAGTACTTCTAATAAAATAAGTATAATTTATGTGAAATTTACAGTATACACATGGGTCTCTTTTTACGCGGACTTATTTAACATGATTTTGAAGTTATGCGATTCGTGTTTCACCGGAAGTCGAACTCCGATATTGCGCTATTACTTTAAATAATAAATTTCGCGCACTCACGTTATATTGAAAGTAATAGTACATTATTGAAATTCGACTTTCACCTTAGTAATTTCAATATTTTCAGTGCTTTATAATAGTAAGATTTTATGCAATAACATTTTATGTATACACACATTAAATTTTACAAGATTATAATGTAAATTTGTTCAAACATTGTGCATGTTAATTTTGCATTTTAAATCACATTCTGTATTTGCTTTTTAAAAAATAACGTTTAATCAATTATTAATCATTTAGTGTCCGCAAGTTTATTTTTAAAAGATGAGTAATAGCAGTGGGCACAATTAAAATTGAAAATTAAAGACAAAAATAAGAATTTAATTTTTAGTTGTTAGATTAATTACTAATTACGTTGTCACCAAAAAACCATTAATTAACACAACATGAGAGTGACGTTGGCGGTAGTTGTATTTCATCTTGTGAAAAATCTGATTTTTTTATCAGTTTGCAAAAGAACCTGTTTACCGGAAAATAGCGATAATAATTAAAACGTGTATAAAAAAATATAAATTACTGTAAATTGTGCATAAAAATATATTGTTTTGAATAAAATTAAATATTATAGTTAAAAAAAGTTTATCTTGTATAAATTTTTTTCAAATTTGAAATTTTTTATTAGTCATATTTTATTTCCTTATTTTTTTTTTTGCACGAATTTTAAAGTAAATTTTACGTTGGTGCTTTGCTTTTATGCGAGTTTTGAAAAATTGCAGTCCGTTTACCCCCTTTTTCAAGGCAAGTTACGTCTATTTTTGCACGATTTTGTTTGCGCGTGTTTTCTGAGAAACCTATCTATCGCGTAAAACGAGACCCAGGTGTATATATATATAATGAAACCAATGATGAAAGGGAAATACAAACTAAATTACATAAATCATTTGATTATAAATAGAGTAAGATAAATATATACTTGCAGAAATTAAACTTTGGGATTGGTAATCATCTATTCATTGTAAGCTATGAAAAATACCTTTGATATAGAGGGCAAAATTTGACAAATCTTTAGATATCTTAGTAAAAAAGAGGTGCTGATATCTGTTGAAACACAAAAACAGAAATGGATAAATCTGCATATGTGGTAGCTATAGGATAACAGTTAATAAAGGAATATCTACATTTCCATACCCTGTTATAAATGTAAGAGATATGTTAACATTTTGGATATTTTTTTTTTGCAGAAATTAGATTTGAATTCTGGTTTTATTTGGGTACTGGTATCGGACAAAATGAGAAATTAACAATGTAGGGATTATAGTATTTTAGTTAATAAAGGTATATCTTAGATTCCATACTCTATTCCAAATGCAAGAAGGTATTGAATTTAGATGGTTCAAAATTGTTTGCAAAACTATATATGAATTTTAATTTATACCAGATATTAATATCAGTTGAACATCATTTCTGCCAACTATTATAGCACATAAGACTGTTTCAAATACAACTGCTTTAATTTGTAATAATAATAGCTTTGAACATTTTCCACGTAAGCATAGATAGATTCATGGTTAAATGAAATAGATAAAATTGTATCATATTTTGATTAGAGACTAGAAATAACTAATTTACAGGCATTAAATAATGTGTTTGACAGACTTTCAAAATTTAAAACTAAACCAACTCTAAGAAATGCATTTAGAAAAAAAAAGAAACTAAATTATAAGCCACATTTTTACAAGTGCAGTAAAGAATGCTTGGAGATCAAAGAATGTGAAAGAATTATAGGTTTTCTTAAGTCAAATTTTTTCATAATTCCCTAAGGGAAAATCCAATGTGAACACATTTCTATACAATTCATTTTAGAAAAATCCACATTGGATTTGGAAAGAATTTCAAGAGGTCAGCACAGTCGCCTTGCAAGCAAGTAGTTGGTTGCAGATGGTTGTGGGTTTGCCTCCTGGCTGATGCTATGACATATGGGGGGGGGGGAGAAGAATTTCAAGAGAATAATACTCTCCAAAAGTAAAGGCATTGGACTGAATATTGGTTTATTTTGATAATAATTTAGATGTAACCTTAACAATTGATGTATCTAATTATAGAATTGAAACAGTATTTAATTATTTCCCAAAAAATGGCAAATAACCAATACCATTTATGTCTAGTACAATGTCAAAGGCTGAAAAAAATTACAATGAATTGGACAAAGAGGCATTAGCAGTAATTTCAGTTGTCAAAAAATTTCACCAATATTTAGATAGCCAATCATTTAAAATAATAACTGATCACTGGGTATTATTGGAAATGTTTTGAAACAAAAGTAACACCAGATCATTTAAGCTCTAGAATTGTTTGCTGGTAGAGTATTATCAATATATGATTACAAATTCCATTTCAGAAGTGTTAGTCACATCAAGCATCCTGATAAATTATTGTATATATGCAATATTAATATAAGCAATATGATAGAAAAATAGTAATGTAACAATAAATTACATAGATCACTGGGCGTACAAATTGATCAATAGTAAAACATAGCATTCCATACTAAATCTTTTAGGAGGCTTCAATATTCTCAGGATGGATGCCAAGAAAATAGTCTGAATAACTTTATTTAACTTTGCAGAACTAGCAAGAGTAATTATCACTAATATATATTAGTTTAAAGTTGGTGATAAGGTGCTAAAGCAGCTTGAGAGAGATACCCTTTACCATGTTCATCTTGGTGTAGTTAGAATTAATACCATCAAATCAACCTATCACCATTTCATATGCTTACTGCATCCATTGATTACTAAGGCTTGCATATGACTCTACAGTATGAAGAGTTTGCTATTATTATTAACAGCCTCCATAAGCATATGAAATGGTGATCCCATCATGTTTTGATAGTTTTAGACATATAGTACCCATGAGATAATAGTGACTGTGGTTTTGAAAAACCAAAGATACCAAAACATATTGTAACGAGCACACACGCCATTACATTATTTTTTAAAAAAAAAATTAGACATTAAAAATAAAAGTTCGCTGATAAAAACTTCTTTTTTAAGAATTAAAAATTGAAAATTAAAAGTCATCTAAACTTTATATATATAAAATCACACAGATGAAAAATTATTAAAAGAAAACTATTAAAAATTAGTATTTTAAAACCAAATTTTAAGCAAAAACTTAAAAGATTTAAAGATAAAAATATATCGTTAAAAAGAATGTACAAATTTAATTAGTGCTATTGTGTGAAATGGAAATGATTATTTTCAATTAGTTAAAGTAAATAGCCCTTGGGCATCTCAAAATGTATAAAGGTCAGATAGGAGAGAAAAACAATAGGAACAGAAGAGTCAATAAAAGAAGTCCATCAGAAAATGGACTTCAACGAAAAGATCATCACCATCATGACGTAATGTCCACTCAATCCGAAAGTTTAATATAAAAGGAAAAGTTTGGAAATAAATTATTAGATAGAGATGTGATAGAGAGAGGTGTGATATGTGTTAAGTCGGAGAGAGTTGAAGGAAAAGGGATCGAAAGATGCACTTTCAATTCCTTCAGTTTTTCTAAAAAAAAAAAAAGAAAGAAATAACATTGTTTTCCCATATTGCGGCCTACAGGCTATCAGGGCCTGGAAATAAAATACCAGTTAAAGTAAAGGACCTCCAGATGAATAAATAAAACAGCCAATGGCATACCAGTCTCCCCAGGACATCGGGCAACTGTTAAAGATGAACTTTTTAAAACAGTAAGAACTATATAACTAATGAACATTTTCAAGACAGTAAGAACTTTAAATTCTAAACCTTTCAATATTTAAATAGAAATAGAATTTCCTATCCGACTAAATTATTTATTAATTATTTTTATTGAATGTATTATTTTTTTAAAATCATTTCCATTAATTTATTTTTTCCGTTCTTTTAAGTTTTATTATGATTTTTTTTTTTGCTGTTAAACCAAACTTTTAATAAATGTATAATTAGTCAGGCATGTATGGCTGCATAGATTTGTAAAGTTATATCAGTTTAATTAAGGAAGGGTTAATCTTGGGTTATTTGTTTCGTAGTTAAATTGGGTTAATCGATTGAATATGTTGGTGTAATTAGTAAATGTAGTATGAAGATCCGCTACATGCAGGATCGCATTATATGCCACACTTAGGAAAAATAAGCCTATTTCTTGACCATCAGAGACAGATAGTATTCCCTGCTCCTTGGATCATCCCTTTTGCCTATGGAATGGGATCGTAAGTTAGCAAAAAGGACTGCAATCCCTTCCTATGGAGTTTTTTTTTATTGTTCTTCTCACCAGACATAAGTAACATTTCTGTACTGGATGAGAGACAGTTTCTTCTCTAACCATGCTGTTCAGATGTGCATTCCTGACAGTATGGTATTGTGCTGTCATATTCATGCTGCATTGAATACATCGATATATCAGATAGATTGGCGTTAGTTTGACTGCGAACTTTTGGCCTAAGGTTAAATAAGGGATAGAATATTTTCTTTTCAAATGCAATATATGTATTCTATCATACTAGACACTAATAAAATATTAAATTCATCAGTGTGAACTTCTAAAATAAAAAGTTAAATGGTAAATTAAAATCTAAAGTAAAGTTATAATATTTTATAATAAAAAAATTAAGGTAAACATACTAAAATAATAATGCTAAATTTTATATATGTTTAATAAATGTTTGTGCGTGTTATTACTGGCAGTGGCTTCTTTTATTTTTTTAATAATGAAAATATATTTTTAAATAAGAATCTATATTTTATAAATCTCTGCATCTCACTGAGCTATGGCATGGGCTGACGGTCGGAATAAAATATATATGTAAAAGTTGGATCTTAACTTACGTATCTGCCTACTATATAAATTTTCCAGGTTCAATAGACTGGTGGCACCCTGTATAGCAGATATGGTAAGACTCTGTTCACCCCGACCATTATAATATAGATGCTGAATGCAGTTTAGATTTGTAGGACTATACAAGCAAATGACCTTGGATTAAAAACATTAGTCTGTTTTTGTTTTTACCTTAGATTCTTTGCTTTATAATTAACTAAATAAATAAAAGATGAACCATAAGATCTAAGTATCATGCTCTCAAATCCAAGGCTTTCCATTTAAGCTAAAAACTAGTCTGGGGGATATTGGATGAGTAGGCACTAGATAGAAATTTTATGCACACTCCTTGCATCTATTGATTAGTAAGACTTGCACTTAGTGGCTCTGTTGCATGGAGTATTTGCTACTGTTATTGCATAATTATAGTTAAAAGTGTGCAATTATGTATTAGGTCTGGCAGTAATAATGAAAGTAACATTCAAATTGTGTTAATTCATTCCCCAAAAAATATTTTTGACCAAAAGCTGAAAAATAATGAAACTGAATGCATATAAAATATGCAGGCTCAATAAAAAATCAGAATTTTGGTTCTAATTGTTGCAGGATCTAAATGGTCAGAATAGAGATTATCAAAATAGGTCTAATTTAACTAAAAACACCTGATCTTAAAGGAATTTTTTTGTTATGGATCACCGCAAACCATGATGTCACATAAACCTGTGATAAATGTGAAGCTTTCTTAGTACCTCAGTATACATTCTCAATTGAATAAGATTGATAAGAATTCAGTTAAACATAAAACACATATTAGAATAAATTATAATAATATGAAAAAGGCATAAATTTTGTGATGCTTTATCAGCATATTACTCATCTACAGCTGTGCAGAAATCATTTTTAGAAATACTTATGAGCAGAAAACTAGGAAAATCATCTGATTTTCTCTTCTAGCATCCAATCTTTTATTATACTTTTCTTCCTTTACTCTAGATTGTTTTACTCAATCCAACTTTTTAACTACAAAATAAACATTCTCTAGGATAGTATAATACACTTTAATTTCAAACATCCAAAATATTATAATAGCTTTGTCAGAGTATGGTCTTTTCTAAAATCAAGCCCCACATTAGTAGTACCAAAAATATTAAAAGCTTTTGTTGCAGAACTAATAGATTTTTAATCCTGTTTCAAATACAAATTCAATTTCTCAATGTGTATTTTCTCCTTTTTATATTAACCCTCATGTTGGTTGTACAAAAAAATGTTAAAATTACTATATAATCATCAGCAAATGTGTCTGATATCACTCAGCAGGGGGTGACACTACATTCTTAATCTAGAATTTATCTCAAATTGAAGATGGTACAAGTATGATGATTACTAGCTCTAATATTTATCAGACACTTCACATTCTTATATATAAAATATGAAAAGTTACTGGAAAATGATATTTGACTAACTCTTTTCTACAATGATTTCAATCATTACTAACATATTTATTATATGATATGAATGTAATACAATTGTACACATAGCGCCATATAAAAATAAATGCTTATTTACTTATAATTAAGTTTCAGTTAGAGTGACGTTCAGTAAATTCTAGACAATTTCACCGACGTCATTCATTCAAACATTGTAAATAGTAATTTAAAGTGAGAATTTTACTCTCATACTTTCCTCAACAGTACTTCAGATTTGCTCATATAAAAGAATTTGAGTTATAGGAATAAGAGGATTTCTTTTATTCCTGCATAAATACTATATCTTGTATTGTAGAGGGAAGTATTCATTTATTATTTAACACTCTCAAAAGACGCATGCACAATTAGCTTGAAAGGCTGATCTTTGAATGTAATACAATTGTACACATAGTGTCATATAAAAATAAATGCTTATTTACTTATAATTAAGTTTCAGTTAGAGTGACATTCAGTAAATTCTAGACAATTTCACCGACGTCATTCATTCAAACATCATAAATAGTAATTTAAAGTGAGAATTCTACTCTCACGCTTTCATCAACAGTACTTCAGATTTGCTCATATAAAAGAATTTGAGTCATAGGAATAAGAGGATTCCTTTTATTCCTCCATAAATACTATATCTTGTATTGTAGAGGGAAGTATTCATTTATTATTTAACATTCTCAAAAGACACATGCATAATTAGCTTGAAAGGTTGATCTTTGAATATATATGATATTGTAACATTTTAAATTTATATTTCAAAGTTGGTAGCATATTTTAAAAATTTGTAGCATATTTAAATCTTTATACTTAATTGATTTTATTTAAGCAATATTAATTTATTACATAAGCTAAATAATTTTAATGTTTAAATTACTCTCCCTCTATTAAATCTTCATAAACTATATATATATTTTTGACCCATTGAACAATAAGAAAAATATATGTTGAGAATATTATTGCACAGTAAGATAAATATTTTTGATACAAAAATATTAAACTATCAAGAACAATTAGGAAAGTTACACTTACAATATACAGTTAAATATTTAAATGACTTTAGTTTTAGTAAATTCAAACTTTATTTTAAAATAAATGGTAGTAGTATCAATGACCGTACCGTTCGCTTGATGGCACTCTTGCTAACAAAAACAATGAAATATAACGTTACCATAATCTTTCAAGAACTAATTGACCTTTACTTGTTTTTTTAAAATAACTTTAAAAAAGTAAATGGCCTTTTTTTAAATAATGACAAATACAAAAGATTTTTACAAAATGAAATGTATTCTTTTTTAACAATGACAATAACAAGAACTAATTGACCTTTATTTTTTTTAAGTAATATTAATAAAGTAAATGTCTTTTTTTTTTAATATCGACAAATACAGTGGCATTTTTACAAAAGTAAATATTATTTTTTAATAATGATAATAACAAAATATTTATTTAGGACATTTTTATTAAATATACGTTATTCTTCTAATACTTGAAACACTAAACCAAAAAAAAAAAACAATTAAAATGTCAGTGCATAGTACTGGAATGGGCATGGGGAGATCCCGATGGTTTTGATGATCTGAAGAATCATCCAAAATATGCATTACTTGATAAACAAAGTAATCAGACTGAACGACAAGAAAAAAAAAATTATTTATGACTTTTTTACATTAAATTCAATATAGGTACATTATTCTTCTAATAATAAATTAATTGTTTAAACAAAATTAAAATACAAAAACAAAGAAATACATTAACAAACTAATGTCTTGTGAAGATATCGTGACTGCCATGACTATTTAAGAAATCATGCTTATAACAAAACCTTCTCTATTTTTAAACCCTTACAAAGTTTTCACAACCACTGAGACAGTTTGAAAATTTTTTGGACATCATAGTACATCATTTGAATGTAATATAATACTTTATTAAATGACATTTCAAATGCTATGTTGCCTTCATATCTACACACCCTCAAATTATACGACAGCGCAGCCTCAATAGTGATCATTTGTAGAGTAAGAACAGGCCACTTGAAAGTAGTGTGAATTGTGAGAAATTAGCATAACACACTACAAGGCATTACTGGGTGCTCAAAAACAGTATATTTAATTGTTTTTGAGTAGTGCCAGCACTGTCAAGCGACGGGTACAATCGTTGATACTTGTACCAAACAAATAAAGTTTTTTCCTCTAAATGGATGACTTTTGATATATTAACAATATAGATTGTAATTATGGCTTGATTTCCTCAAACAACTTAGCATTGTCTCTGAATAGTTAAAATTTTACTGTCATTTTGTACTAGATTTCTTTAAAATTGTAACCATTTAATGTAACAATTATAATCTATTTAAAAGTATTCTGGAAACTTTGATGAACAATTTCCAGGTTATTATTAAAATATAATGAATTTTATAAACAAATTTTAGATAAATTTTTATTTTCCAAAATAAAATCAGGTTATATTGTATATTTGTTTCTAAACTGTTTACAAGCAGACAAAGAGATCTAAAAGATAATATTTAAGAACTGGGAGCTTAAAATCAAAAGAGATCCAAAATTTTTTTTAAAATTATTCATTCATGATTTCTGTTTTAGTAATCTAATATTTTAATTAACATTTGATTGTCTACAATTTAGTACATCCTAGTGATATTAATCAGACAATTAGTTGTTTTCTACAAACTTTTTTTGATAACTGTTACTGTGTAACTTACTATCAAATAACTATTCCCAACCAAATTGCAGAGATTCAGTAACTTTTCAAACATACTTAACTCCTAATTAATCAAAACAGTTTTGCTGTTTATATTATTTTTATGCTATTAAATGATACAATAGATTTTACATTATTTTCTATTTTTTTAGCTTATATAGAATTTTTTTAAAAAACCTTAAATTGTATTATTCTTTCAGATTTCAATTAGTATCAATTCTCGTACATTGTTCTAAAAAAATTACCATAATAATGAAAGTATCAAAACAAAGTATTTTATTTTAAATTTTGAATTAGAATTTAAATTACAAGAAATAGAATTATTAAAATAACTTTATTTGATTAAAAAGGCAATTATTTAAAAAATGATTTTAAAAGTTTAATTTACAACTTACCCATTAAATCTTTTTAAAAATATTATTACATTTTTATTTATTAAATTAAAGTTAAAATTTAACATATATTGAAACATAGGCATACAAATAAATTAATAGCTGTGTTGAACTTCAAATTTGTATTAAATTTTTAAAACATTATTACTAAATAACTTATTTCACTTTTTAAATCAGTTTATGAGATTTCATACTGGTTAATCACAACCACATACAATATTAACAATAAATCAAATTATTTCTTTATTCTTAGACATTTACTGAAATAAAATTGCACCTCTTTATATTTTCATTATCTCTTTAACTAGATTATAATAAAATTATAAACAGCTTCATATATTCAAAATATCACTATAACATTTTCAAAGACTAAAAAGTAAATTAAATTCATCTTGTCTAAATAATAATATGATAATTCCAAAGCTACACAATTAATGTCAAATTGTACACGATAATATGTGCATCCACGCACATACTCAGGTTGAATAGTTCATATTATATTAATTAAAATATTTATTTAATTTGAAGTTTTAATTTTAACTGATTTATAATGATAACTATTATTTTTTTATTTTATAATTTTCCAAATTATTTATTATGTATCAAGGAAATCTATTCATTAGAGGGAACTTTTTCATTAAATTTTTTCTAAGCTCTTTTGTATTTATCTTTCAATTGTATTAAAATAATATTATAACATATTTTTAAAATAACATTTACGATCTGTAAATGTAACATATAATAATAAGCAGCCATTCACAAACAGCCATTCTGATTCTACACAAAAGGAAAGAAATGAAAATGAGAGGAAAAAAACTACACTACAAATAAATTTTATGATGTCTATATAAATTAATCTGTGAACCCCAAATACATCAATATGTAAAACATGCTAGTCCAATATTCTATTTACTTGATATTTTATAATATTGTCTTTTAATTTCTCCAGCAGAAAACATTTTTTCTGAAATACTGCAACACTAGACCTAATAATATGTCTCCAGTACATTATATTTCTTGTCACATCTCCGATTAAAACAACTGATATTGCATTTTGTTCTAATGTCTCTGAAACAATCCTAGGAATGTAGATACATTTAACTCTCCATGAAAACTGTACTTAAGTTACCATGAAATGCTCTGTTAATTTGTTTTATAGGTTCAATATAATGAAGATATGATTTTACAAGAAAGAACACTATAGTATCACATTTAGATCGTTGTAGGACATATTGATTAGATTATGATCTTTTTTTTTTTAAAACAAATAATTTATTAGACAAGAAAAAAAAATTGTTACATCTGTTAAATTAAATTTACATGACTTTGAACTACATTGTCTTTTGCTTCAAAGAAGCCACTCTGATTCTAGTCCCAAACAAGTTGTTTCCTTATAATTTTGAGGTATGCTTTGAAGAATTGTTTATAAAAACAAAACCTTATTCCACGTGTCCCAAAATAAATTTGAAGGTGTAAGCATTTTGTCTCTGTCTTTAATTTTTTTAATTACTCCAATGTAGACATTCTGGGCACTGAGGGTGTTTTGTTCAAAGACAAATTGGCATCTGATAATCCAGACCGCATACGTAAGGAAGATGGCCAATCTGATTATGGAAATATCACTACTGTTGATGGCTGTCTTAATAGATAATAGCATTCTAATATCAACTGTTACTTTAGGTGATATTAATGCTTTAATGTTATTAAAGTAGGGACACGTGTAAAGGAGATGTTGAATAGTTTCATCAGTCGTTTTACAAAGTTGACATTGAGGATCAATTTTATTAAAACCTCTTTTCCACACTAGAAAGTGGTTAGTGGTTAATGCTAGTAGGTTCAGCTTTATGATTCAATAAATTTTGATTCAATGTACCAACCTTTAAGTTTTTTGATTAATAGTTTGTTATTTAGACCAATTTCACTGTGAAGTAAAGCTTGATCCTTATAAATCAGGCCATAAATTTCCCAATATGTCTTTTTGCATTGGAAGGAAGACTATGTTACATTTATGAGTCCTTTCGCAAAGTTTAAAATTCCCAAAATCCACTTACTCTCAATGGGAGGGGGGTATCTGTGGGTTCTATTGGAAGAGGAAAATTTGAATTTCTTTGTTCCCTGTACATTGCTCATATGGCACTAATGATCTTGACACTTTATTATTAAAATTTTACAGTGTATTCTTAAATAAAATGAAATTACCTCAAGTAAAGACAATAACTAAGAACTGCCACCCTATTAAGTATCCTAATGTCATTGCTTTCTTAATTTTTGACAGCTTCAGATAAAAAACAAAAAAAAAATTGGAGTCACAAAATTTGGTGTATTTTGTAATGGATGAAGATATTGTTGCATAAAGACGCAATACTATTGTCACAGTTAATATGAGGAGATATCTGATAGACAAAAGACTCACAATGACCAGGGTCTACAATAAACTAAGTATCTAAAAATAAAAAGAAAGAAATAGAAGAGTTTGTATTGGAAAGAGTATCTAGTCTTTTATGAGCCAACATCTTATTCTACAAGGCATAAAGATGTCTTAGACAATCACTTTTTAATTCTTTTCCATTGTTGACTTTTATATCTAAATGTTAATACACTACCCATTACCTGTGGAATCCATTGGTAGCTGGAACACACCACCTAACAAATCTAGCATATAAAAGAAAATAAATAGATTATTTCACTTTTTCACAAACATAATATTGGTAAATATTAACATTACATTTAAGAAAGGATAAAATATTTCACATCTTGATATATGGTTAATTTTATTTATATCAATATTAATTTATTATGTAAGCTAAATAATACCAACAACATTCAAATTCATTTTCCTAATTAGTTTTATCTGTATTTAAAAATATGTTCTGATCTATCAACAATATATAAAAGTAAAATGTATAAAAAAATATAAATAAGATAAAGGTTTTTTAAAAAACTATTAAAGAGAAAAAATGTTTAAATGATTTTTTTCTCTTTATTTCTAATGAAAATTATAAAGTTAAAGTTTTTGTTAAGCAAACTACTCATAATTTCTTTTCTAAAGAAAAGTCTTTTCATAAATTAATAGGGTTCTAAGTATGAATGCTTTTCATCAGATGACTTTTAAAATAGAGATATAGAATCATTGTTGAACTATGAAAATAATTTAAATCTTGTCTATAATTGTTTTTAGAATGTTTCTGGTATGCAGTATCATTTTCTGTCAATGAGAAACTTTGATAAATACTTTCAGGTTATTAAGGAAAAAATATTAAATTATAATATAAACACAAGTAAAATTTCCATTTTAAACAATAACACCAAGTTATGTTTTAGGTATGTTTCTAAAATATTTACTTTCATATGAAGGGATACACAAAATATTCAGATCTGGAAGTTTTCAATAAAACAAAAGATTCAAAAACTTTTTGGTTATTGAGTCATACTTTCTGATTTACTAAGCTAATATTTGATTTACCATTTAGTTAATTTTAATTGAATTTACATAATTAGTATTTTTTCTTCCATGCAAGCTTTTCTTAATAGCTGGCTCCATGATGATATACAAAAAATAAGTTTATACCACTAAATTATAATTTATAATAACTTCTCACACATACTAAATAATCATTTTTTTACATAATTTTTATAGTAATTAATGACATAACAGACTTTATATTCCTTCCTATTTTTTACCTTATATCAAAAATCAAAACAATTTTAAATTGCTTTTTCATTTCCAGATTCTAATCATGATTAATCTTAATTCTTTTATTAATCATTTTGACAACATTATTAATTTAAAACAAACTTAATTTGATAATTTTCAGATTTGTTAGAAAACATGGCTTATTTACTTTCAAAAATTGGTAGGTTTGCCATTTTACATTGCTGTTTTTCCATTATCATAAATAATAGTAATATAGGATTTTTTTAAACAAGTTATTTCTGTGGAAGAGGTATGTTTAGCCAATCAACTTAGATCTATGGTGTACTTGGTTTAGAATAAAAGAAATATTATTGTTTGCTTGTTTATAAAATATTTTTGATTATTTTTACACACTAATTGGTTTATTATTATTTGAAATAAAAAGAACTACACATATAAACTCTCAATATATTTATAATAGAATTAATAAATTTGATCATAATATAACAAAAGAAAAACACAGTATTTATTACAACATCATCTATTAGAGATGATATGATGTTAAATTCTCTTCAAATATTGTAATTAGTATAAAACAAATATCAGATTTAAAAGTTGAATTTGTTAGATCTATCATAAATTTACTTTCATTTAATTAGAAGGATTTAAAAGACTTTCAAGCTCCCTACCGCTATCCACTCCATTTTATGCAACCTGATACACATGACCACATACATATTAAAAAGTTAAATGATCTCCAATATATGTATTTTGAGCTGAACCAGCACTCATCAATTGGTCCAATCATCATCATCAGAATGGAATATGTATATTGGAGATCATTTATCTTTTTCACATGTATTTAATTATGTGTATCAGTTGTATAAGGAGTGTATAGGTGTAGGAAGCTTGGAAGTCTGAGTTCAAATCCTTCTGTTTGCATTAAGTTCAATATATATAATATACTTTTATTGAAGTATTACATATTCAGCCTGAATTCTGCCTAAGCCTTTTTCTGTACTTACTGTATATTTGGATGGACATATTAAGGTCCTATATGTGAAAGCACTGACTGATTTAAAGTCAACATGGGTATGACAATAATATTGGCATCATCAAGGCATTTAAGCATATGGATGGCTAAAGAGGTGGAGTGTGGAGAAAATTGAGGCATGTCCATTAAAGTTTGAAGATCTGGATCAATTGATGAGTGCTGGTTTAGCATGAAATATGTATATTGGAAATCATTTATCTTTTTCATATGTATGTGGTGATGTGTATTGGATGTTTAAGATGGAGTGGATAACTGTAGGGAGCTTGATAGTCTGAGTTCAAGTCCCTTCTAATTACATTATGTTCAGTATAGATAATATATTTGTATTTAAATATTACTTTCGTTTATTTACATTTAAAAAATAATAATTTATTCATTTTCTGAGTATTTACACTAACTTAAATATTTTTCTTTTTAATTAAAGAGTAGTAATTAATTTATTGAGCGCACAGAAAGCATATGTAAATATTTTAAACAGGCTTTAACCTGTATTCAATGCGCTTTAAAATTCGTAATAATCAAGCATATTTTGCCGATAGTGGGAACTTTCCAATGAATCTGATAATGAAAGTGCCTAAACAAATTTTTCATTTTAAGTTTTGAGTTAGAACTTAAATTATAAAAAATAGAATTATAAAACAACTATGCTTAATTAAAAAGAAAATGAATTAAAAGAATTTTAAAAATTAAATTTATAACTTCCCCATTAAAAAAAGAGAAATGTTACATTTTGATTTATTAAATTGGTGCTCAAAACTTAAGTTTTTATACATTCAAACATGCACACACATAAATAAATGTTTATGTGTGCATATGCCTGATAGCTGAGATTCAAATTTGTATTAAATTTAAGTTTAATCATAACTAAATAACTTACGTCTTTGATCTGAACATGCCACCTTCCATTTTTCCTTTATTTATTCTTGCAAATCAGCATAAATATCTATGAAATATTAACTTTAATATATATAGTCATTTTAAATAATATCAAATAATATGAAATGTAATTAGAAAAATACATCCAACTTCAACACTTATTATATTTAATGTATTCTTCGGTGTCAACGTTATCAAATATAAGAGCAGCAGTTTCATTCACTTTTGTAAATTAAATTATGAGCTGATTTGAATGAGATTTGGGCATTTCCGATATATATATTGCTCACTGGAAATATAATCTAGTTTCAATTGTTTAAGAGCTGGGCAATAGAATAAGAGTGATTTATTTCTGTTTATTACATGTTATAGTTATGACACTAAAGAATGCCTTAAATAAAACCAGCACATGGGAGTTGATCTCTGATTATATTTCATGTATATGTGTGTGTATGCGTGCATTTTTAAATATATTAAAAACTTCCATTCCCTCACATATTGCAAAACATATAAATAAACACACAATTTGTCTTACTTCATATATTTTTTATTATATGTTTCAAAAATATATATATTGAAGTGGAAACTTTAAGTATATCTTAAAAAATATAATACAAAAAGAGAGATAAACTTGACTTATTTCATGTTTATTTTTAATTAATATATCAAAGTATAACATATATGTGTGTGCGTGCGCACGAGTAATTACGTTCAAAGTTGTAATCGTAAAAATAATTTTATATTAGAGGGAGGTTATCAATTAGTTTTGTTTATTTTTATATAGGAATTAATTTATATACCAACAAACAATCTATAAAAATGTAAATCTCGTAATAGACAAAAAAAAAAATCGATTTATAGATTATTGTTACTAAAAAAAAATTGCTACTAGAGAAAGAAACAAGATTACAAAAAAATAATAACTTTTTTTCCGTATTCAATGATAGAATAATCTTTTTAAATAGAAAATTGTTCTTTTTTTAGATACTAAAACCGGTATAGCAGCATCCTGTCTTGTTATGCACATTGTAGAAGTTTTCATAAAAAGAGAAAAATAGAGATTGACTTTGTTGATTACCAGAAAATACGAAATTAAAAGTCAATAAATAAAACAAAGAAATGAAAACTTAGAAGAGCGTAGTAATGCTCAAAAAACATTTAAATCAATACTATAGTTTATACATATAAATATATAAGTATGTGTGTCACTACTTTAATGATGAGAATTTTTTACATGTTTCTTTTTTAAGTTAGTGAATTACTTTTTTAATTGTATACTCATAAATATAAACAAAAAACAAAGTGTAAAAAGAAAAAGAGATAAAAATAGGAGAGGAAGAAAATATTTTAAAAAAGTTAAATAAAAAGAAAGAGGAAAAGGAAAGAGAAGAAGGAGAAGCTAAAGGAAAGTAAAACAAGAAAACAGAAAAATAAAAGATAATAGAAAGGAAGGAATTTGCAGAAAGCAGTAAAGGAAGAATTGAAAATGTTAAAACTAAATAAAAAATATTAATAAAATAATTAATATTCATTAAGGCTGTAGCCTCAATCACATGCGTAAGCTTGTGGTTTTAAGACCTGTAGAGGTCCCTACTATCGCATTTTATATGCATGTGATTGAGGCTACAGCCTTAATGAATATTATTTACGTAATGAATGTGCGTTTAAATAAATTTATAATAAAATAATTGTAAACTTTGGTTTGAATTTAAATATCCCATCAATTTAAGCATTTTCTTATTTGATTATCTGTTCATCTACCCTGCTCGTTTTGACGTAGTTAGTAAAGTGTCCGACAGGGGAGCTGGCACTCACAGTTCTGGCTCGAAAGATAAACAGTTATATATGAGTTTTATAGATATAGAGAAGGCATATGATAGAGTAAATAGAAATAGATTATGGATAAGTTTAGCAAATTTGGGAATGGATGAAGCTTTAATAGATATTATTAAGAAATTATATGAAAATAATTATTATATATATCAATTAGAGAATATAGAATCAATTAAAGTTAAAAATGGTGTGGGACTAAGGCAAGGATGCCCTATGTCACCTATTTTGTTTGTGTTGTATTTGAGTGAAATGGAAAGAGCAATAGAAAGATTAGGAAGAGGGATAGAGATACCGTTAATAGGTAGTAAGGGAGTATTTATTTTGTCAGGTCTTTTTTTTGCAGATGATATATTTTTGTGTGCAGAAAAAAGAGAAGATATGGAAGTTATGTTGAGGACATGTGCAAGGGTGGGTAAAGAGATGGGGATTAAATTTAGTGAAGAAAAATCAAATATAATGATGGTTAATACTGAGGAAAGAGAAGATGTAGAATTTTTATTGGGAGATATTAAGTTAAGTGTGGTGAATAGATATAGTTATTTGGGAATTATTTTAAGTAATCAGAAAAATTATTTGGATGAATGGGAGAAAAAATTGATAAATGAAGCAAAGAAAAGAAAGGGATTGATAAAGAAATTAACAGTATTTTCATATAATAAATATGATGTAGCTAGAATTATATGGAAAGGAGTTGCAGTAGCAGGGTTAACATATGGTAATGATGCATTATATGTTAGTAAAAAGATATTAGATTATTTAGAAAAAACTCAAAGGGAAGTAGGAAGACATGCATTGGATGCAGAAGTATGGACAGCAAGGGAGGCAATTCAAGGAGAAATGGGATGGTCAAGTTTTCATATGAGAGATGCAAAAAGTAAAATGAAAATGTTTGGTAGATTGCAGTTTATGGATAATAAAAGAATAGCTAAAATAGTATTTAATTGGGTTATGAGTAAAGGGCAGGTAACAAGATGGGTGAGAAAGGTAATGCGCTATGCAAAAGATTTGGATAAAGAATTTATATCAGTATATTTGTACAAAAGATGGGATAATTGTGTTAAGAGGATTATTGAGTGTTATAGTAGTAAGGAATGGGATAAAAGAATAGATTTATTAATAAAGACTAGGGAGTTAGAGAGATGGAGAAATAGTATGGAGAGTAAAAAGAGTTTAAATATATATAGAAATAAACAGAATATTAGGTGTGAGTTAATATATGATAATAGTAAGGAAAGTAGTTTATTGTTTAAAGCTCGAACGGGATCTTTAGCTACAAAAGAATATACATGTAAATGGAAAAATATGGGTGATTTATTTTGTAAATTATGTAAGGAAGGAATTGAAAATATTAGGCATTTGTTAATTGAATGTAAATGTTTGAAAACAGAAAGGGTACATATAATGAAGTTGTGGAAAAATAAATATGAAAAGAGTGATTATACAGAAAGTGAATTATTGGTTTTTATGCTAGGTTTGGGAAAAGATAAGGGGGATTTAGATATAAAGGTTATAGAGTTGACAAAAATTATGTTGTGGAAATGGGATAGAGCAGATTATGGGTAAATTTAGAGTGGGGAATGTAAAAGAAAGTGGCTAACAGGTTTATCTGAGCATAATTGCTGAGATATTCTTGACTTCGTTTAAGGAGAAGCCATAATACATCACATCACATCACATCACATCGAACATTTTATGAACTCCGAGCAATAAAGCCACTAGCATTTATTTTTATCTATTCATCTATCTGATTGTTTTGTTAAAACCTCTTTGTCTTTCTACTTGTTTAGCTTTTTCATTTATAAATCACCTATATGTCTATCTATTTTTCATTGATAAATCAGTTATTCAATTTATCTATCAAACTGTTTATCGATCTATTATATTATTCATATATTTATTTTTTTAATTGTTCACTTATAACTGGTTTTCTATATACATATAGAGAAAATCTCTCTACAATTTTTAAACTAAACAACAATGCAGACAACGATGGTAACACCTACTATTTCTATTAAGCTCTGTTTTGTCATTCGTTATTAATCATTGTATATGAAGTGATTTGATTTTAGTTCACTGTACTACTTTACCCAGATTAATGTATGGAGATAAATTTTTGCATTTCCTATCAACCTAACATCAAGAGATTAGACTTAACTATCGTGATATTATAAATATGAAATGAAAAATTTTACTATTTAACATCAATATTCCTGTATAATAATGGACAAGCTTCTAACTCAAAACTATTAATGTTAAACCACTCAACATCACATGATCACTATCTCATACTAGCACAATCCAAGGCTCCTCACTGATGAAGGCCACAAGCCAGAAACTAGTTTGGGGATATTGGATGAGTAGGCACTAGATAGGGATTTTATGCACAAGCCTTCTGGCATCCATTGATTGCTCTTGTTAGCACAAGATGGCACTACTATATGGAGAGTTTTGCTGTATTTTGAACTATTAATGTTTAAGCAATTACCAATATCTCACATGATCTAGTACAGTATTTCTCAAACTCAAATAAAATGTTCCCTGGCATATAGTGTTGTTATACAATTAATGAAACTGTATGGAATATAAGTAACCAAGTCAATTTCAAATTGTGCTCCCTGTCTTAAAATTCATTATGCCCCAAGAAATTATTTTAATATTAGATAAGGATTTCCTAAAATAATCTTTATTCATTAAGTAAAGTAGAGCCTTAAAATATTAACATCTTGAAACCCAATATTTTGTATATATTCTACTGATAGATTATAAAACTTATGTTAATTCCCAATCATACATCTCTTTAAACTATGTTTTATTCTTCAATATTACATATAAATAAGACTCATAAAAGATGTGAAGTTTCTGTCCATTTTATTGCATCTTATGATACAGAAAATCATATGGTGCAATGAATGTAGTGATTAACGGTTATGAAATAACAATAACTCAAAGAAATAAATTTCATATTTACCAGCAGTTTCTCTATTTTGAATTCTTCTATTTTTCAAACTTTTCTAAACATGACATTATACTGATTAAAGACTTTTTATCCAAAGTAAATGAATTTTTTCATATATTCTATAACCTCTTTAGGAACAGAAAATATCACATTATACAATATATATAATCTAAATCTATTATTATAAAATGCTGAAAATTTTGAAATTATTAATGCAGAAGTCATCCTTCGATAATGTGATATTTCTTAAATATTATAAATCTCCACACACTTGCCCACCAGTAAGAGTTTAAAAAACTTAAGTAAATCATTTAAGTTTAGAACGTATTTGTATATACACCAACACTTACTGACCACGCTTAAATTAAGGCTTGAGTATATTGTGCACCTGATGCTATAATCCAATATTGAATTGTACAAATTTAGTTAAATTCTAAGTGTGTGGAGATATATAATATTTAAGAAATAGTGCATGATCAAAGTTGACCACTGTTTTAATAATTTCAAAATTTTCAGTGCTTTATAATAATAGATTTACATTTATAATTTGTAATATGTAATATATAGAGTATATGCACATATACCCTATATATTACATATATTGATATAAGTATATAATAGGCCTGTATTTCAGTTATTATAATTTCTATAAATCTAATCATAGGTAGTTAAAAATGAGTCATTGTCTTACTAAATTTGTACAATTCAATATCTGATTACAACATTAGGCATACAACAGACTCAAGCCCTAATTTAAGATGATGAGTGAGAGTTGGTGTATATACAAATATGCTCTAAACTTAAGTGATTCACTTAAGATTTTTAAATTCTTACTGGCAGGCGAGTGCGTGGAGATATATAATACTTAAGAAATAGCACATTATCAGAGGTTGACTTCCACTTTAATAATTTCAAAATTTTCAGGACTTTATAATAGATTTACATTTATAAGTTGTATAAGTTTAATTGTAGGTAGTTAAAAATGAGACATTGTCTTTCTCCTGTGATAGGTTAACTAAATTTGTACAATTCAATATTTCATTATAACTTCAGGCACACAATAGACTCAAGTCCTGATTTAAACCTGTTCAGTGAGAGTTGGTGTATATACAAATACGCTCTAAACTTAAGTGATTCATTTATGTTTCTTAACTCTTACTGGTGGACAAGTGCATGGAAATTTATAATATTTAAAAAATAGCACATTATCAGAGGCTAACTTCTGCTTTAATAATATATATATAATCTAGAAATTATTAACTAGTGTTGCATCAAACTATAATTTTAATATGAAGGTAATCATCCATAAACATGTGCTGTACTCTTATATTCAATTAGTGATGATAAATGCTAATAAACTCGATCCAAGACTGGAGGATGATTACCTTTGTATTAGAATTACATATATATACATTGTACCAAGATCGAAGTTGGTACATAATAATTTTATCTAAAAAATTAGTAAAACAAAAATCTTTCATTAAAAGAAATAATATGTAAAAGTTTAAGAGTTTTATTACAGTTTGTTTTCAAAAAAGCTAAAAGTCTAAGTGTTTTTGAAATAAAAGTTAAAAACAATTAATTAAAAATGGGAAGGGGGTTCACATTAAAACGTCAAATTAGAGGAAATTGGCTTTCAAATAAGTAAAGAATTCTTTTATTATTGTTGTTAGTTAAAGAAATATTGTTCATGAAAGTTATAAGTGATGGATTAGAAAAAAAGAAAAGAAATTAAAAGATGATTTTCAAGTTCAAAATATAAATATATTTTTATTTAAGTAAAAGAAAAAAGGTTCATCTTAATATTAAATAATGAATTGATCTCAAATTATATATGCACATGCGAATGTAAAATAATGTATGCATAATAAATATTAAAATGAAATAAAGGAAAATTATATTTAAAAAACACAGTGATGGCTATTAAGTTAAACAAAGGAAAAAATAACATGTTTGCATGGCTACTACTAATTAAACAATCTTCAAAAACATGTAATTAAGGATTATCAAAGGAATTTCGGGAACAGATATTGCTGGAGGATATTAAAATGACAACACGTCATATGCATAAATAGCCAATTTTTATCGGACAGTTCAGTCGAGTTAATTGCATCAGAGTTGCATTACAGTACAATCTATCAGTGAGTTATATCAAAATCAAGACTTCAGTGTTAAAACCTCAGAAAACACAACTTTCTCCAGCCTGGGTCCAGTAAAACAGCAAGATCTGCCCATGAAATAATGTCTGTGTAACAGCTTGAAGAATCTTCGTCAATATCTAATTGTCTTCAAGAATAATACCAGTGAATAAGCATTAAACCTCAAGAAAAACTTCAAATCTAACCAGTTAGAATATTTTATTAGAAGCAGCAAATAGCAAGAAGTCCACATCCAAAATCCTAGGTAAAAACATTTTCTTATTTTCATTTATACAGTAGCCATCGCATTCGTAAAAATTTGTGTGAATCCTCCAAGAGTCAAGGATATGAACTCTATATCATACATAAAATGAACTACTGATATGTGTTTAAATTTCAAATACTATTTAATGCTTTATTATTATATATGTGAGTGTATGAGTTAATATGTGTGTGATCATTAGATAAATACCAGTGTTCTTTTATTAAGATTTATAAAATATTTAAAATTAGTATATTAAGTATTAATTAAATAAATTGTCTTTAAACTTAAACTTTATTTGTCAGTCAATTCTTTTATCAATTCTTTTCACCACTAATTTTGAATAATTTGTTATTGAGTACAAGTAGCTGAGCTAGTCTATGGGTATAACTTAGACATTGAGTTAGTGGCCATTGTTCAAAGTGCATTGTTTATTCTTCTGAATAAATAACTGGTGCTCGTGTTTACACAAAACAAAAAAAAGTGCTTTGAACTTGGTGTTGAACTCAACAGTCAAGAAGTTATGTCCTGGAAATGTAACGCTAGTTATATATCTTATACTCTCTGAATATGTTCTTCTCTGCCCAAGAGACTGGTGTTTTGAACCTCTCATATTCGAACCTGGTACAAATGGCATAACCAACGTGGGCCGAACCTATCATAAATGACAGTTAACTAAATATTTTGTTTCTTGTTTAAAAAATTTTTTTATACAAAAGCTAAATTACGTATGTTAAAGTGGTTTAATTTAAAAAAAAAAAAATTGACCGAAACTTTTCTTTAAATGAAAAGAGATTTATGTTATTTACGTTACTTATAAATAAATCATTCTGTTAAATCAGAGACAGTTGGTTATTTTGGGCAGAGCTAAAGCATTAGGAATGGGTAGAGAAAAGGACAAAGGGGCAGAGTTAGGCGTATGCCTCCGTTTTAGTAAGAAATAAATAAACAGTAGTGTTTAAATTTAGTTTAATGTAAGTGCTAGTTTAATAAAAAGAAATTGAAATTTTTAAGAATGGAGCCGAAAGAAAGCCTGATATATTTTAAAAATCCCCAGTTAGTGGAGAAGATATATCTGAGACACAGATGATGATGAAAATGATAATGAATATGATGCAGAAATTTGATCAAAGTCAGCAAGACCTCAAAGAAGAATTGTGTCAGATATCTGAGCAAAGTCAGCAAGACATCAGAAATTTAAACAAAGCCAGTTAGAACTCAAAGCAGAATTGAAGGAAGAAATTAATCAGGTCAAAGTAGAAATGTTTAGAGAAACAAGAGAAATAAGATGTGAAATTACAGGAAAGGTAGAGAAAAATCAAGAGATCGTAGAAGTAGATTTTGTCAAAGAAAGTAAGGAAGTTGAGGTCATGAAAGAGATAGGAGAACCAGATAGTGGTAAATATAGTAGTTTGGAAGTGAAAATTGAATTAGAATCAGATAGCATTGCAACAGATAAAGTAAAAATAAATGTAGACCAAGAAATAGAAGAGACATAAGTGCAAGATAGAAGATAGCGTAGAAATGTTTTTTACAAAAATTTAAAAAGGTTAAAGTAAAAGTTCATGTTCATTTTTAATGGAGATTTAAAATGAAGAGAAAGAATAGGAAAAAATATTCACGGTTATGAAAAATACAGAGGTCTGCAAAGCTTAAAGGTTTTCTAATTTACAAGGCAGAAAATAGAACAGAAAGAGAAAGAGATAAAGTAATAAATTTTAATCGAGGGATAGACATGAGAATATGGAGTATAATTTATATTAGTGAATTAGTAGAAAGAAAGAAGGAACCTCCTGACATAGTTTAAAAGTTAGTAAATGGGCGGAATAGTAAACGGAAACAAAAGGGACTGGAAATGGACTATGAGTAAAATAATTATTCTAACGTAAATAAATCTGAGAAGTTTAAATCTGAAACTTCTATTTAAAACTAAGATAATAAATTTAAAAAATAAATGAATAATAATAAATGAAATGTTTGAAAGTAATAATAATAAGGGAGGCTTCGTAAAATAAAAGATTTTTTGTTGTTGTTGTTGTTACGCACATATTAATAAAGAAGAAATGCTCATAAATCAATAAGTAAGTCAAATAGTTAAAATAAAATCGATAAAATCAAGTTAAATAAATAAGCATATGTCTGTAGAAAAGTAATAAATAAAAGTATTTGTATAATAATGGATCGTAATATAATAAAAATAGTTTTTTTCTGAATACACGCACATAAATAAAGAAGTTAAATAAATGATTTAAAAAAATAATATTGTAATATAAATGAATATGTAAAATAATGTTCATAATGGTTTAAAAATAATATTGTCAGATTAGTGTAATATAAGTAAATATGTTAAAATAATATTCGTAAAGGTTAGAGTAAAGGTTAATATAAATAAATGGTTTAAGATAATGTCCATGTGAATTTAAAAATAATATTGTAATGTTCATGAATAAAAATAAAAACAATCTAAGTTATATTAAGAGTGTATAAGGGATCGAAATTAAAGGGAATGAGGGTAATATAGAAATAAGTTTTAGATAAGGATAAGTTTAAAGCTGTTGATTGGATAAAATTTAGCACCCATAACGGACTGTCAGGAATCATTCCTCTTTAAAAGTGTGCACTGGAATAACCAGCGTAAGCCACGTATTAATTCTTCAGGTAATAGTTCTCGCATTTCACATCTTGTACCTCATTTCCAAAGCATAAGTCAAAAATGGACAGTTGATAATTCCTGCCGTTCGCAGTGACCCTTTCTTTTTTCAAAGTCCGGTAGAAACCCGGCAAATGAAGCTTTGATTTTCATATGTGTAAGACGGTATAAGCCAGCGAATCTGCCTCCGCCTCATTTCTAAAAGATCCCTGTGCCACAAATTTAGTTTGTCTCATGGTAACTATCCAGGACTCAAACCATTGTAAACAGTGTTGCCAGCATTGAAAGAAGTAATGAATAATTGAAGATTGCCCTTAGTATGTAAAGTGAAAGATATTAAAAAGCAAACTTAGAAAAATAATAAATATTTAGAATTAAGAATTGAAGTTGTCAGAGATAAAATGGTCAAAAATGACACATTTTACTCTCAAATGGTGGGTGGTATAATGTACTGAGATTGAAGTTGATACATAATAATTTTATCTAAAAAATTAGTAAAATAAAAATCTTTTGTTAAAAAAAATATGTAAAAGTTTAAGAGTTTTATTACAGTTTGTTTTCGAAAAAGCTAAAAGTCTAAATGTTTTTGAAATAAAAGTTAAAAACAATTAATTAAAAGTGGGAAGGGGGTTCACTTTAAAATGTCAAATTAAAGGAAGTTGGTTTTCAAATAAGTAAAGAATTCTTTTATTATTGTTGTTAGTTAAAGAAATATTGTTCATGAAAGTTATAAGTGATGGATTAGAAAAAAAGGAAAGAAATTAAAAGTTGATTTTCAAGTTCAAAATATAAATCTCTTTTTATTTAAGTAAAAGAAAAAAGGTGCATCTTAATATTAAATAATGAATTGATCTCAAATTATATATGTGTGTGTGAATGTAAAATAATGTATGCATAATAAATATTAAAATGAAATAAAGGAAAATTATATTTAAAAAACACAGCGATGGCTATTAAGTTAAACAAAGGAAAATACAACACATTTGCATGGCTACTACTAATTAAATGATTTTCAAAAACATGTAATTAAGAATTATCAAAGGAATTTTGACAACAGATATTGCTGGAGGATATTAAAATGACAACATGTATGCATAAATAGCCAATTTTTATCGGACAGTTCAGTCGAGTTAATTGCATCAGAGTTGCATTACAGTACAATCTATCAGTGAGTTATATCAAAATCAAGAATGCAGTGTTAAAACCTCTGAAAACATACAACTTTCTCCAGCCTGGGTCTGGTAAAACAGCAAGATCTGCCCATGAAATAATGTCTGCGTAACAGCTTGAAGAATCTCCGTCAATATCTAATTGTCTCCAAGAATAACACCAGCAAATAAGCATTAAACCTTCTCAAAAAAAACTTCAAATCTAATCAGTTAGAATAATTTATTAGAAGCAGCAAATAGCAAGAAGTCCACATCCAAAATCCTAGGTAAAAACATTTTCTTATTTTCATTTATACAGTAGCCATCACATTCATAAAAATTCATGTGAATCCTCCAAGAGTCAAGGATATGAACTCTATATAATACATAAAATGAACTATTGATATGTGTGTTTAAATTTCAAATACTATTTAATGCTTTATTATTATATATGAGTGTATGAATTAATATGTGCATGATCCTTAGATAAATACCAGTGTTCTTTTATTAAGATTTATAAAATATTTAAAATTAGTATATTAAATGTTAATTAAATAAATGGTCTTTAAACTAAAACTTTATTTGCCGGTGAATTCTTTTATCAATTCTTTTCATCAATTCTTTTCACCACTAATTTTGAATAATTTGTTATTGAGTACAAGTAGCTGAGATAGTCTATGGGTATAACTTAGGTGTTGAGTTAGTGGCCATTGTTCAAAGTGCATTGTTTATTCTTCTGAATAAATAACTGGCACCCGTGTTTACACAAAACAAAAAAAAAGTGCTTTGAACTTGGTGTTGAACTCACCAGTCAAGAAAAAGTTATGACTTGGAAATGTAACGCTAGTTATATATCTTATAGCTATCGTTTGGACATATATACTCTCTGAGTATGTTCTTCTCTGCCTAAGAGACCGGTGTTTCAAACCTTTCATATTCGAACCCAGTACAATATATATACTATATTTAACAGCAAGAACTACATGTATACTAATTAATGTTTTAATGGTGTAGAAAAAACAACTACACAATCATGAATTATGGTTTTCATTTCATTTAAGAATGATGGGATGAGATATGTGAAGAGAATTCCAGCTTCTTGTTCCATATTTCTTTTATAGAACAATTGTTAATTACTTCAATACATATATATCAAATCACCTCCAATGTTAAAAAGTTCCGTTACACCCTCTGCAAATAAATATAGGAATCTGCACTTCAAAATAGCTATTCCAAAAAAAGTACTTTTTTGAACCTGTATGCTATTAGATGTTAAATATTGAAACACAAACTAATTCAAACAAAGAGCATAAAATTTAAATAGGCAATGATCTTAAATTGCTTCTAAACAAAGTCCGATTAAGCATTGTCAGTTTAATCTTTGAAACACTTAACACAGACATATATGAAAATGTTTCCATTGCATAATGCTACACTGAAATAAATATCCAAATATCAAATCATCTCCAATGCCTTCTGTGAATAAATATATGAGTTCATATTTCAAAATATCCAGCTTTTAGTTCATCTTTGAAACTGTGTACTATTAGAACTTAAATACTGAAACACAAACTAATTCAATCAAAATGTATAAAATTTAAATAAGCAATGATCTTAAATTGCTCCTAAACAAACGTTTACTATGCTTATAAAAAGACAGATGAAACATTAGTAATTTTCTTCTTTGAAACACCTAACACAGATATATACAAAATTAATTCCAGGGTATAACACTATACTGAAATAAATATCCAAATATCAAATCATCTCTAATGTTAAGAAATTCAGCTATGCCCTCTGTGAATAAATATTTAAGAGTTCGTATTATATGTTTATCTAGGAGCAATGTAAAATTGTTGCTTATTTAAATTTCACACTTTTTGTTTGAATTAATTTGTGTGTCAATATTTAAGATCCATTAGTATATAGTTTCAAAAAGGTACTTTTTTGGAGTGGCTATTTTGAAATAGTCATAAATTTACTCAGAGAGAAATTTAACTGAATTTTTAAAAGTTAATGTTGATTTGATATTTGGATATTCATTTCAGCATAATATTATTCACTGGAATTTCATGTATATATATATTTAATGTTTTCATAGTTATATGATGTAAATAAAATAGTTTTTGGGTTAAATCATATGTTTGTTTTGATTAATTCCCAATGTTTCGATGAAATAGCATACACCTTTGTCAAGGTTAATATATATATATATATATATATATTGTAACAGTCACTCAATCCATCCTGAAAAGTGATTATACAGGAAATGAATTATTGGTTTTTATGTTGGGAAAAAATAAGGGGGATTTAGATATAAAGGCTATAGAGTTGACAAAGATTATGTTGTGGAAATGGGATGGAGCAGAATATGGGAAAACTTAGAGTGGGAAATGGAAAATTAAGTGGCTAACAGGTTTATCTGGGCATAATTGCTCAGATATTCTTGACTTCATTTAATGAGAAGCCACAGTACATCACATCACATGGAAAATTTATTTACTTTGATCAAAATGGATGAGCATGATGGTTGTGCTGGACTAAATTCAGAGAGAAAGAAAAGATCTTATGAATTGTTTAGACACTTGAGAAATAAAAGCACTAAGACAAACATCAGCCAAATAAATTTAAACAATTTGAAAATTTTATTAAAAGTTTAAACAAGAAGAAAATTTTATTACAATTTGGATAATAGAATAAAGAAATCTAGCCATGAATACAAAAGTGACTTAGATTTGAATATGCATATTTATTAGAGAGTGCATATGAGTACGGCAAACATGAAAACATTAAACGCTTTGGCAGCAAAATTCTCTCACCTAAAAATAAAGAAAATGGATAGGATAATATCTTTCTGCTGGCAATTTATAAAAATTACAAAAAAAAAAAACAGCAATTCTAGCTTTCTGATTCAGAGATATGAAAACAGTTATGGTCTTGTAGGAAATCAATGAAACCAGTGCAGACGATTGATCAGTAGCATTCTAACTACTGATGTTATAACATCACAGGACTTGTGCATAATACTACTTTTAAAGCAAACGTGGTTGATTTCACATACAAGACAGCAAAAAAATATTTGATTATGATCTTACATAATCTATAAAGAAATCTCTACTTTCAGAAAACCAGAACAAAGAACCCGATAAATAGCCAGCCAAAAGATTTTGTTGTTTGCAAAAAGTGCAAACTAAATGTGTTTAAAATTAATTATTTTAAAATAACAACTAAGGGCAGGTGAGTAAATAAAAATTAAGAAGACTGCCAAAGCACTTAGCAATAGTTAGTGAAATGATTAGACATATTAGGAATATAAAATATAATCTCACAATGTACCCTCTGATAAATGAAAATTGAAAACAAACTTGGAAACTTAAAACTAAGATTCCAAGACACACTATAAATACTAGAAAAAGTAAATACAGATAATGAATGTTAGATTAACTAATAAATAAAACTTTATATATCACCCTTATTTTAGATTGAGTGGAGATTTAATTAGAAGCAATTTATTTACCCTGGCAAGAATAAGAAACAGTTTATCTTATGGTAAGGCAGAGTTCAAGTAGTTTTCTGAATAGTGCGCACTTTTAATAAGTTCATATTTCAGGCAACTTCTTTTTATGATGGAGGCAAGTGTTGCAGCAAATTGGGAATCTGGCTTATGCTACAGTTTCATGGCATCACAAAAGAACAGCTTAGAGTCTGAGGTTCATCATTATTTAAATCAGCAATGCATATTGTTGTTTACAAGACATATAGCAGTGTATTTTAACATCTTGGCAAAAGCAAAATTGTTTTAAAAACTACAAACTTTGCCTTTAAAGAAATTAAATGTCTGAACTGCAAATATGGAATGAGGTTAATCAAAATGTATAAGAAGCTGAACCAATCCTTTGACAGAGTATTTGCTTGGTCAAGGCTCTCTCTAGAATAATCCATGAAATTTTTGGGGTTATTTATCCCCAACTCAATTTCCCATGAAAACTTGTCCTGTTTTTGGATTCTATGCCTAAGGGCATGGCAAATCTTAATTCCAACCAGGGATTATTTTAACTAAAACAACAACACAATTAAATCTCTGCTTTTAGAATTAAATTAGAACTGATAAAAATAAGAGACAGGAATGTAATCAACACGTTTGCTTGTTTTTAATTAAACTGATTAAAAACAAGTGATGAAAGAAAAAAAAATTTTAAATCAATTTTATATTAAAAAAATATATTTTAAACACAAACGAATATGTATATTAATACACATACTTTTTAAATAATTTTTAAATAACTTTATAGATTTAAATTTGATCAACTAAAAGTTAGTTTTATTTATTTATTTTTTTGGTTTAAATGATGATTGATATGACTGCTCTGTCACAATATATATATTGAAGCAGTTATCTCAAAATGATAATTTAGTAAGGGTGAGAATAATAATAAAAAAGTGAAGAAAAACAAAATAATGTATTATTTAGTTAGTCTTTTTAAAATAATTATTGCATATAAATAGATAATAGTCATATGATGATAGAATGTATACATGTGCATATAGAAAAAATCTAAACACACACACACACATTTCTGTATATTTATTTGTTTTATTATAAAAAAAATAGCAATGTGTTAATAATTAATTTTGGTAATATAGAAAAAAAAAATAAACAATAACTATTCTGATTAAATATTATTAATTTTAAAACATATTAATACATAAAATTTTATTTATTTTATTTACAATAATCAATTTTATTGAATAGAAGGCTACATTGGAAGGCTGAATCACAAACACTATGGAAAAATTTTAAGCTTTAATAGAATGTTATGTGAGGAATTATAAAATAAAATGAATAACAGTCTTTTGTAGTGAAAAGTAACAGAAAAGTTTTGTCTTCAGGATGGATAAAAATTTAAAAAAATTATGGAATATTTATAAAATGGATGGCATGAAAGTAGTGAGTGGAGGAAGTTTGACAATGGTAAATGAAAATGTAACAATAAACAAAATACATATTTAAGCAATAGGAAGGGAAAGAAATTACCTTAAAATTTGTATCTTTCTCTCACCATGTAATTGATATACTATTTATTTTATTGTAGCAATAAATATTAAAATATTAAGAGTCATGATCCAAATAATAACTACATCAATTAAAAAACCCAATATTATTAGAAGCATCACTGTCAAATCCCAAGGGCCAAAGAAATATGATATCATATTTTAGAAAAATAGACTTAACAATTTTTAACAGTACAATTTATAAAAGAATAAATGTATATAAATGGTAATATTATTTTTGTATTATTTTTTAAATCTATTTTAAATTATAAAGTTAACTAGTTAAGTGTCATGCGCCATATTGAATTTTTTAAAAAACTGACCTGAGACACAATTTTCACAATAACTTCAGTTTTAATAATGTTAGAGCAAAAAAAAAATTACATTGATAGAAACTAGAAAAACTAAGAAAAACAATAAGCACAAGATAAACAGTGATAACTATATAAAAAAATAAGGAAAAAAGAAATTTTCACATCCAAAATAATTATTATTTTATTGTTTGCTCATAATTTGGAATTTATCATTAAGTAAAATTCAAATTACATCTTCAGTGATAATTTCTTTGTATTCCTCACAAAATTATCCTTAAAAACATATATAATATGTCTTACCTGAGATAATCCATAGGTTCAGAACTTGTGGTAATAGGAAGATAAGAATTCTTCATTTTTTTCTAGCCTTTATCCAATGAATATTTACAAAGATTATCATTTCTAAATAAGAACTTCAAACCTGCCATTTTATGTGACATTGGTACTCTTGATTTATATAGAATGTAGCATCTTTTTGCTATTTGTTTAATAGTCATATAGTAATCCAGTTTATCTCTGTTTCTAGTTATTTTAAGATCTAGAAATTGAACACACATTAAATTTTCATATGTTTTAATCCATTTTAAGCCTTTTATATTATTTAATTCATCAAACAAATCTTTAATAGTATTTGGCTTTCCACATACAAAAACATCATCAATGTATCGATAGTATTACTGTCGATAGTATTACTTTATACTATCGATACGTTGATGACATTTTTGTATGTGGGAACCAAATACTATTAAAGATTTGTTTGATGAATTAAATAATATAAAAGGCTTAAAATGGATTAAAACATATGAAAATTTAATGTGTGTTCAATTTCTAGATCTTAAAATAACTAGAAACAGAAATAAACTGGATTACTATATGACTATTAAACAAATAGCAAAAAGAGGCTACATTCCATATAAATCAAGAGTATCAATGTCACATAAAATGGCAGGTTAGAAGTCCTTCTTATTTAGAAATAATAATCTTTGTAAATATTCATTGGATAAAGGCAAAAATATTGAAATGTATTCTAATGAATTGTTAAATGTTGGATATAATTATGATCATATTTATTATACTATTAAAATTTTAATTTAAAATATAAATACAAAAATAAAAATAAGATTAATAATGATGGTAATTCTTCTAATAATAAAAATTGGATATCAATACCATATATTTCGAATCAACAAGCAAGTTTCATAAGGAAAATTTATAAAGATATATGTGACATCGCATTTTATGCACCATCTACATTAAAGAAATTAATAAATAACTCTAAAGATAAAACTTTATTTACAAATAAACATTATATCATTTATAAATGATTGTGTAGATGTGTTAGCGGAGATATAAGTGAGTCGAGATGCACATTGGAAAAAAGAACAAAAGAGCACTTGTTATTATTAAAAAGGATTCAAAATATGAAATAAAATTCCAAAGATAATGATAATTTACCAGCTTCCATTTTTTATGACCATAATAAATCATGTATATATGGTTTTGATTTCAATTATAATAATGTAAAAATATTGCAAACTGAAAGAAATAATAATAAAAAAAATAATAAAGGAAGCTATATTAATATATGAACACAAGCAAGACTTAATCAATAGGCATGCAGTAAATGTTAAGATCATGGAATTATGGGTAAGTTGACCTTTCAAAGTATTAGTTGACAAAGACTATGAAGATAGTCGAAAGCACTCCTAAGTGACATTTATATTTTTTCTTTTTAAAAAATTTTAATTACTGTATTTTCTAATATTTATTTATAAGTTTACATATATGTATATATGTAATACATTGAGATTAATGCTTCAACACTGGCTTATTAAGTAAATGAAAATATATATATATGCTTGATATAAGAACTTATTTTGTAAATTATAGAAATGTAATTTATTTGTAAGTTGTTTTTTTTTCAGTAAAAATAAGTAGTTAATCTGAAGCAGAAAAAAGAAATCCACGAAACATTACAAGTCAATTAAGGTAGATTAATTAGAATTAATTAAGAACTGCACCAAGAAAAAATGAAAAGATCTCAAAGTAAGATAACAATGATAAGTAATAAAAGTAGTTTTATGGAACACAAAATAAATATTAGAGAGATGATAAAAGAAAAACAATCCTTGTGAGAGAGTTGGATTATCACTACTGAGAAGTGCAGTAATAGTGCCCCAGGTTGATGGTGACCAATAAAGAAAAGTGTGATTGGACAGGATGGTAAATTACAGTGAATTTTGCCACTGAAGTGTTTGAAAATGGATTTAAGAACCCATAAATACCACACAGATCTGTATTTATTAAGTCTGAACATAGATACTGTAAGTAATTAGTAAGTTCAATTTGAAAGTTAAAAATGACAGTTAGTCTGCCTTCAAAACAGGTTATATTTCCCTGTTTAATGGAATTTTTATTTAAACTTCTATGAATTATAAATCTAGTCAAGTGCCCAAATTTTCTGTTTATGTAAACATCTTAAACCACAGATAAAGATGAATATCCATATTTATAATAAAGGGTTACCTTGACATCGGATTGAGATTCAATTGTTGGTGAATGATCACTATTAAAATAAGTGTATTGGAAAATTTTGTTTAAATTATTTAGTTAATTGTAGAAGCTTTATTATAAATTATATTATATGCATTATGAATGATTTTATTTTCAAAAAAATATTGTAGCAATAAATCTATAAATCTTAAATATTAATATCTTATCTTGTTAAATACAGTTAACATTTAAAAACATTCTAAATATAGATATGTATGAGAAAATGTTCTGTATAGATACAGCCTAAGTTGTTTATTTATATGTATATCATTAATATTTACTAAGGCAATAAACCTCAAGAATGTGCACTTGAAAAATGCAAAGGTAGGGACCTCTACAGGTCTTAACCACAAGCTTACGCTTTGGAAGAATTGTAAAATAACCATTTTTATATCTTGTAAGCTTTTATCAAAAATTAAATAATTTAGAACTCCAATGTCTTGCATTGGTGATTTAATTAAGGTCACAGTGTTAAACACTTCTAATATATAAGAGAAAAAGAAACTGTATATTATGAATAGTTTTGAAGAAAAAAACAAAGTCGAATGGATAGATACAGGAGAGTTATATTATAATTGTTTCATACTTTGACACTACTCAGTGAGGCACTAGGTGACACTATCCTAGCACTTCACTGAGGAGTGTCAAAGCATGAAATTATTGGTCTGAGGTTAGGGTGTGGTTTCTAGATAGAGATTTTAAAATGCTTTCTCTTGTTGGCATTTATCAATAAAATTTGTAAGAGCAATTGGCACAGCTCATTGTTTTTTTATTTACAAACTTAAAAAGATTAGGTCATGTGATATATGACTTTAATTTTTATTGGCTATTTATAGTCTTTTTATATTATATATTTTTTAAAAAATATGTATTTCAAGACTATAATGTTATTAATAGATTCAATGCAGAAAAATGATAATTTTTACGAGATTATTCAGTGATATAAAGTATAAGGTATTAATGCAGAACTGAAAATTCAAACTATTAACAATGCCCACACCAAAAGTTGGTCTATTTAATCTTAGAAATATTCCAATAAAATTAAACAAAAATTTTAATTTTTTTTTAAAAATGAAAGTGGCTCAAACATTTATGAAATTTCTACGAAGATAACTGATAATCTAGTGAGAGTTTTTATAAAAATAGCTAGAACAACAAAGCAACAATTTACAAGTAAAATTTCAATTAAAACAAATTAATATGCAAAAAAAAATAAAGAATATAAAATATTTCTAAAATGTTCTTTTTTGCAGAACTGATTACATGAAAATCCAAAAAGTGATACGAAAAAATAATGACGTCATAAAAAGATACCATTGTAAACTGGTAAAGAAAGATACATTCTTAAAAGTATAAAAATATTTTAATATTGGGAGAAAAAAAGTGTTTGTCAGATAAAAAAAAATCTATTTCTAAAAAAGAGAAAACAGACATAAATAAATAATTTTACAAAAGAAAAATAAAGAGAACAAAGAAAAAAATATAACCCTTAAAATTATTGCATGTTATGAAAATTTAATAACTTAAAAGAAGACTGAAAAAGCTCCTGTAAATGATGAAAAGAAGCAGTGAAAAAATACATTGTTGCTAAAGCTATATGCTTGAATATTTAAATGATAAATATATTAAATTCTTGTAAAAAGGAAGACATTACAAATTGCAGACGTGAATCTTCTGCCAATTCTTGTATAATATCTAAATAATTATATATTAGACTACAGATATCTTTGAATTTCAGCCAAAAGAACAAGTTGGATTTAAAAGTTATATAGAACAATGAAGTACATCCAATTATTAAGAATATGAGTTGCAAATTTATTTTAAATTTGAAAAATATGAAAACTTTTTCCCTTCTATAAGAATTTTACACTGATTAAAGCTTTGAAACAAAAAAATATTTTGTGGAAGGAAATTATTCTTCACATGTACTATTAAATTGACATTAAATTGACACACATATAAATCAACGCTTTTTGACCATGCTTAAATCAGGCCACAAGTAGTGAAAAATGAGAAACTTTGTTTTCCCTGGAATATATAAATTAAATTGGTGCAAATAATTTGTCAATTGAAATATTAGGGTTTCTGATTTGGTTTATTTAAGAATAGGCTCTATGCATAAGTGGACCATTTATGCATTTAAAACACTTATTGAAGGCTAAATGCGTGTCAATTTATAATGTCAATTTAATAGTACATGCATAAAGAAAAATTTTCTTCCACAAAATTATGTATATATGTCACTATATTATTATTTATTACATATAATCTCATGATATTAACAAATTCTGAAAAATAGTTATAAAAATGCAATAATAATATATTAACTTTTAAAAAAATAACATTAATAAGTATGTGTTCTGAATGACTGCATCTTTGACAAACATTTTGCAATAATTTTGTTGATTTTGGATTTAAATAGCAATTAAAATGAAGTAGTCAAGCTTGGTGGTCGAGAGGTCAGTACAGCTGCCTTACAAGCAGTTGTCCCAGGTTAGCAGGTTCGCTTCCTGGCCGATGGTATGACACATGAAAAAAAAAAAAATGTATTTTACATATGTTTTTTAAAGTGATTCTATGTTTTACAAAAAGTTTCAAAAATTATCATGTTACAGCAAAAATGTCTGGACTAAAGGTAAATGATAATACTCTAAAATTATATATAATAGTTTTCAAAATAGGAAAATAAAGTTTGAAAGTAATAAATTAAAAGCTAGCAAGTATAAATATCTTCCTCAGATTTGTAATACAGATAAGTGTGTTATGAATGAAATTAATCACAGAAAGTAAACTTGGATGGAATGTTGTTGTTTTTTTTTTTTTTTTTAGAAATAGCTTAATATGAAATTTTTTTGCACATCTAGTTGGAAATGAAACCTTTTTAACATGTGTTTTTTTAATCAGTGCTTGCCTATAGATTAAAGCACACAATAAAGTATTGAAAGATATATATTGAAATAAAGAGGCATTGAATGTAAATACATGAATGAGAAAACATACAGGCATTAACTAGTATCATTGGAAATAATAAAATGAAGTTGGGGTGGTCATAATGCTAATAAAAATTATAATAATTTAATAATTGACTGAAATTTAAACTTGATTCCAAGAAATTGGAAAAAAAAAAAGACTACCTATGGTATGGATTCATGAAATAAGAATGTTTGTTGGAGTAATCTGAAAAAGTTATTTATCAAAAACATGGATTAAACTTGAAGATCTTTATTTGGAAGTGATTGATAGTGTTTGAAAATGATTATAATGAATTATCTAATATCTGTTTTATTTAAAACTTTGAACATTCCATTTGTTGTTTTCTTGTGAATTTCACAGACACTCATCGTATGTCTTAACAAAAAAGCACTACCATATGATATATTTGTAATGACAAACTATTGCTTATTTTGTTAATTTTACAAGGCCTTTTACAGGATAAATAATTTATTCTGCAAATTATTTTGCAGAAATATATGGAATCAGTATGTAAAACCAAATACCTCTACAATTCGTCTATTTACAGTCAATATAGTTTCTAGATAGTGATAGAGTATATTTAAAATCATTCCTGGTAGAAAGATAATTTAATATGACATATTTACTTATGATTTAGGATTGATAAAAATTTCCATAAATTTGCAATAAAAATAAATATGAGAAAAAAAGTATTAGTTACTAGTACCAAATAATGTTTTAATGAAACTCATCATTAAAATATGTGCAACCCTCAGTCAAACTTTTTAATGCCCCTTTTTCCTGGTATTGTTATCAAAATTTACTGACAAACAAAAAATTTTGATTACTACTTTATAATTTTAAAAAAGGTTAAAAATAAAACCCCAAAGCATTAGACTTTCAATTTTTTTCCTTTCAATTGTTATAAATAATTATATATAAATAGAGGGGCTTGAATTTAGAATTTTTAGTCTATATTCTTCCTCCACTCAATCTCAAACAATTTATACACATGACCACACACATGTGAAAAATATTTCAAATCTGTTTTACATATTACATAAATTCATTTCTTTTCAAGATCTTATGTATGTATCTTTTTCATAATCTTCTGGTTCATTCTTATCTATAAAACCATTTGGTATATCTGTAATTTATTATTTTTTACTAAATTATATAATTTCTTAAAATTTAAATAAAATAATATATATAAATAATGAGCTTGCCAATAGCTCTTAACAAGCTTTTCAGAATAGCCCTATCCTCAGACCAATTTCTAGCTATGGCTTTTGTCTGGGAGATGCTAGGACATGTAGACATTAGGTTTAAAATACCAGGTCAAGTCCAGCATTTTACCTAATATTTAACTATTAAGTAGAAAATCTGAAATTTTTAGACATCCATATAACTTCAAATCCAGCTATCTAACTTAAATAGTCATATGGGACTAAACTTAGTTCAGATGCACTATATATTAATCACTTTAGCAATATAAAATCACCAAATCCTTAAGAGCCATAACAATAATTGCAAAAAAATCAAGTCATATATCACATCACTTAATTTAATAAGCTTATATTACAAATATTATATAACAAACATGTCAATAGCTCTTAACAAGCATATCAGAATATCCTATTTTCAGACCAGTTTCTAGTTCTGGCTTTTATCAGAGAGGCACCAGGATATTCAAGTATTAGATTTAAAATACTAGGTTAATCTCAGCACTTTATCTAATGCTTAACTATTCAGTAGAAAATCTGAAAAATTTTAGACGTCCATATGTCTTCAAATCCAGCTATATAACTGATGAAAACCAGTGCTAGAAAACGGTCAGAGACGGATATTCTGAAAAGCTTATTAAGAGCTATTGGCATGCTCATTATATAACATTTGTAATACAAGCTTATTGAATTAAATCAAGTAATATGTGACTTGATTTCCTTGAAATTATTGTTATTGCTCTTAAGACTTGATGATTTTATATTGCTAAAGCCATTAATATATGATATATCTAAACTTAGCTTAGTTCCATATGGCTATTTAAGTTAAATAGCTTGATTTGAAGACATGGATGTCTAAAAATTTAGATTTTCCACTTAATAGTTAAATATTACATAAAGTGTTGGGTTTGATCTGGTACTTTAAATCTAATGCTTGAATATCCTAGTGCCTCACTGATGAAAACCAGAACTAGAAACCAGTCTGAGGATAAGGGTATACTAAAAAGCTTGTTAAAAGTTATTGGCACAATCATTATATAACATTTGTAATATAAGCTTATTAAATTTTTTAATTCACATGATATATGACTTGATTTCCTTGCAATTATTTTTATTGCTCTTAAGGCTTTGGTGATTTAATATTGCTAAAGCTATTAATATATGGTTCATATGGCTATTTAAATAAGATAGCTGGATTTGAAGACATATGGATGTCTGAAAATTTCAGATTTTCTATTTAATAGATTAATATTAGATAAAGTGTTGGGATTAACCTGGTATTTTAAATCTAATGCTTGAATATCCTAGTGTCTCACTGATGAAAGTCAGAGCTTTTGTAATACAAGCTTATTAAAATAAGTCACATGACATATGACTTGATTTCCTTGCAATTATATATATATATATATAATTATGTAGGTATGCATGTTTACACATTTTGCAGAATATGTATAGAATTATATAGGCAATATATGTTTACATATTGTATAGAATTTGCAATGTTTTTAGGTATATTCCATACAATGTGCACATTTATAATACCCTCATAATTCTATATATTTTTTAATTATTTTATTTAAATTCATCATCATCATCATTATCAACCATTATCAATCCACTGCAGGATGGTCTCTCCAAGTTTAATCCATCTTCTCCGATCTTTAGCTTCTCTTCTCCACATCACCCCTACACATTTTCTTATTTCATCCATCCATCTTACATGTGGTCTCCTTCTGGGTCTTTTACAATCTCTTGGAATCCAGTTTAAAATTTCAATTGTCCATCTATTATCATCTCTTCTAGCAATATGTCCAGCCCAACTCCACTTCAATCTTTTAATTTTTTCAATGAGGTCAGTAACACCTGTTTGTTCTCTTACCCATACATTGCGTTTTCGATCTCTTCTTGTTACTCCCAACATACATCTCTCCATACTTTGAGTGGTCTGAAGTCTCTGTATTGATCTTCTATTAAGTGTCCAAGTCTCAGATCCATAAGTAAGAACTGGTAAAACACATTTGTTAAAAACCTTTCTTTTCAAACACATAGGCATATTTCCTTTTAATATCAAGTTATTTCTACCAAAAGCACTCCAACCAAGTTTAATTTAAATTATAAGAAGTTATATAGGAGTTGATATTTAGTAAAACAATAAAAAAACATTATCATAGAATGTACAATTCTATTGTGTTTTTATAAGTTTCTTTGCCTCTAGGCTTTACCAGATACAGTACTCTAACTAGTGATTATTGTAATTTTTCCACCCCTAGTCAGAATTGCACAGTTCTAGATACCCTTGCTTTCAGTTACAGTAATGAATAACTTTGTTAACAGTTCAGAAAATAAAATATGAATTACAATGAAGATAAAAGATTTTAACAGAATTATTTTAAGCCATTAATTTTAGAATTCAGAAAAGGTCTTGCTAGCAAATGAAGTGACACTATGGGTTATTAAAAATGCAAATAAAAAAATGTTTTGAGATCTTAATCAACAGAAAGTGGCAAAAGTAATGTCCCAACTATTGAGGTAGTAAAAAGAGTAGTTTTTTAAAAATGTAAATAAAATTTGAAATTTGTTTTTCAGACACTATCTCTCATTCTATAATTTTCTTTTCCCGAACTTGTTTTGTTTAATGTGGATCGGTGTATGTTTTTTTATTCTCAAAGCATCTACCATGTTTTTTAAGATCATTATCAGAATTGAACTGTCAGCTGAAGTAGAATATTATATGCTTATAAGGATTAATAAAAATAAAAAAAATCAAGATTTAAACAAAAATACAAATATATATCTTATAATATTAAAGAAATTTATTGGTATCAAATGAGAATAGATTAGTTATAATTGTTTGAAAACCTTTGAATATAAGATTTAGAGAAGATGTGTATTAGATCAGATTTGACATGTTCACAGATGTATACCACATACCGTAGCATGTGTAGACGCAATAGCATCAATATTAAACTTTAGTCAAATGTATAAAAAAAACTTATGAAAATTTGCGGAGCCATTGTGATGATCAAGCACCAAAATGATTAGCTACAAATGACAACTCTATTCAATTACACTAATATATTTTCATTTTATTGCGATGGAATTCAGTCCAAAAAACCAGCTCTTGAATTGATGATTTGCAGTTATCTTAAATCACACAAAACATTAATTTATATAAACATTTCTATACTGACAGACAAGGTAAATATAAATGTAAACTATTAAAATTTTATTTTCTCTGTAAACAAAAAGTCGGCGGTGAATGCAATAATCTAGAATATATTTTGTGTCATTATAGTATTAATACTCTTTCCTGTAACATTTAAAATAGACCTCGAACTTTCTGTCATAGCATTTTATATATATAAAAGTCTGATATCAGAGTTGTATAGCTATAGTATCTTTTTATAATTTCAACGTTTTCATAATTAATATTTACTAAGGTAATAAACCTAAAACATGCGTGGTTGAAAATGCGAAGGTAGAGATCTCTACAGGTCTTAACCACAAGCTTACGCATAATTGTAATTTCATTAATAATAATCGTATTAAAAAGTAATGAATCAGATAAAATATTCAGAATTCTGTGATATATTTAATCAGAAAAAAAAAACATACACACACACACAACATTAGCGTAATGTAATGCTGCGTTATTAAAAAAAGGCGGGGGGGGGGGGAGACAAATTTAAACAAGTAATTTATTTCAGCTTTATAAAAAGTTTAGAAGAAAAATGTTACATTACTTTTCTTTTAAGAAACTTTTTCAATATAAGCCAATTTCAGAATTTCTTTCAGTAACGTAAGCAATGTCAATAACTAGGTAAAGAGAAAATTAATACATCATTCTTTTTTTTATATATCTATAAGAAAACATATACAAATTTAAAATTACACTTTAAAAATATTTGCATTTGCTATTTACATTTTTTTAATGGTATAGATAATCAGGCTAAACATTTTTTCCACTTTTTTTTTAAAAAAAAAAAATATTGCTACAAACTATTTACAATGATTTGATATTTTACTGAAAAAAAAAAAAAAACTAAATATAATAAATTATTGGTTAAATATAAGTATTTTTCTGTTAATTTTACTTCATATTCTAATCCGCAGAAATAATTTTGCAATCTACCTACAGTTATTAAGCAGGATGAACTGAAAAATAATAAGCATTACAATACTGAGTTTCGCGGCCCTCTAGCGGGAAACAGTAATTATTATTCCAGTAACTAAGTACTACTCGTGCAGAATTACTTTTTTCTTCCTCAAATAAAGATGAATGGGAAATTTCCTGCATTTTCGGACAATCTATTCTAGCAGTTGAAAAAAAAGTATGCGAGTTCTCGAGTGGAATTCCTGGCCGATGCTGGAAGCTATAAACCGGTTCACATCTCGTTAACATTTTTTCATCACGTTGCAAAATTGCGTCGATTGTGAAAGTTGTGAGTTGTCTATTATTGTTTGGTTGAGAGTGACAAGAATTTAATGAATGGTGAATATGTTGTTTAGGTTCAGTCTGAAAGGATGATTTTGTTAGTGCGCTAATATTTTCTGGTGGCAAAATTAAGTTCATACCTTGTTTGTAATTAGTTGAATGTAGGTGATTTTCTAAATCATTAGCGAAGTTTCCTGCTCGCGCCACTTTTGTATCCTGCCTTTTAAAAGCTGCTGCGGGAACTTTAGTCATATCGACCGCCCAAAAATTTTTTTTTGCATTCGGCCGCGTAGGATCTCGTTGAACTTTAAGAAAACATTTACTCATGGATAATGTGTGCCGCACAGATTCTTTCCAGCCTGTGTACGATCCTCGAAAAAAGCTAAACATATTCTGCATTTCTTTTTCTATTTCTGAAACTGTGAGTCTTTTCTGTGGAGAACTTTGTATAGCGCAGATAATCATCCCCAAATAAGAATATGGTGGTTTCGGGTAGCGTTTGTAATGTCTCTTGTGTTGACGTTTAACCTCCTCAAGAGGTCGGTTAGAATCCTCTCGGATAATGTCATTTTTTAAAATATCCATTTTTTCCCCTTCATCCAAGCTTGTAATACTAAAATAAAATAAAACATTTACAGTCTGTATAATGTCATTAATACATCTACCTATCTAACACTGTATATAAATGTGTATGTAGTTACATATAAATAGTGATGAACTCACATATGTAGTTACGTATAAATAATGATGAACTCACATATTTAACTCATAATCTTATATTTAGTTAGACAATAATTTTTAATATGTTGACATTTTGTATAAATTAAGTGAAAATTTTAATACAATATGTTATTTTAAAAATCATATATTTTATCCTATTTTTTTAATTTTGACCTGTTTCTTAATTAATAAATCTTTTTATTATTGAAAATGAAGTTATGGATGGCAATGTTAAATTCTTAATGGAAACAAAATCTCACCAACGCATTCAAATTTACTACTAAAATGTTTTTATGCTATTGGTGCATCCGCCTGGCATGTATTTGAACTGGGATTCAAATCTTGATAAAACATTAAATATTAATTAAATGAAAAATTTCTAAGTAAGACAAGATTTACTTAGTGTTTTTTTGAAGGTTTGTGATGATGGTGTTCTAGCTGTATTTTTATATTGGACTATTTCCATCATCTAATATGTGTGTTGAATGTCTTTAGAAAAGTTTAATTTTAGTTAAATATTCCAAATGCATTCAACTGTTAGTAATATCACAGCAAACAGGTTAGTATATGCACCAACTGTTAGTAATATCACAGCAAACAAATGTTAGTAATATCACAGCATCAGGTTAGTATATGCACTAACTGTTAGTAATATCACAGCAAACAGGTTAGTATATGCACAACGTTTCGATAGGTATTTTTCTCCCCTCTTCTTCAGGTGTTGCTGGCCTGACCAGTGACAGTACTAGTATGGGATTCGAACCTGGGTCCTTAGATTCTTGATTATTGAAATTTAAGGTAACCAGCAACATCTGAAGAAGAGGGGGGAAAAATACCTCTCGAAACGTGCATATACTAACCTGTTTGCTGTGATATTACTAACAGTTAGTGCATATACTAACCTGATGCTGTGATATTACTAACATTTGTTTGCTGTGATATTACTAACAGTTGGTGCATATACTAACCTGTTTGCTGTGATATTACTAATAGTTGAATACATTTGGAATATTTAATGAAAATTAAACTTTTCTAAAGACATTCAACACACATATTAGATGATGGAAATAGTCCAATATAAAAATACAGCAAGATTTACTTAAGTTATTGACGAATATCTAACCCAGATGGATATCAAATTATCGATTAGTATATGGATATGTAATTACTTTTAGCTAGAAAGTGAAGACCACATATAAATCTCAATTGATCAAATAAGCATAATTAATATTGATTGTAATATGATATGACCTTATTTTGGTAGAACTAATTTCATTTTACTTAAGAGAATGAGTTCATTTTTTACCTTTATCATATCCTTATGACTAAATATTTTTAAAATTGTAGGTGCTTGAGTTTTAATAGCAACATACTTTCTTTGAAGTTGCTGCATTTTTTAAAAATGTACATACACACTCTATAATTTTTTTGGTCTATCAGCTTCATGGTTTTATTGAAGTTTATATATTTGCTTGATTATTACATATTTCCATAATTATTCTTCTGTAGCTTTTTTCTTGCATTTTATATAGATATATGTGCAAATGAAATGAAAGGATGTGATATATTTATATATGTGGCAAGATGCTGGCTATCTATTTTAAAGAGGTATTTTGGTGAACAAAGTTACTATTTCGGGGATGACTAAGGATAAAAATAGTAATAGAAGGCTGAACATATCTAATGCTCCTAGCATACAATGATAATAATGTTGGGAAATACATATTACTATCCATATAGAAAGATTTTAAATTACTAAACATCACATGATCACCATACTCTATACCTACACAAGCTGTTATAACAGAGACAAAACTCTCCATACAGTTGTGCCCCCCATTGCAAGCCAAAATAGTCAATGGACACAAGGAAGTTTGTCTATAAAATCCCTATCTAGTGCATACTCATCCAATATCCCCAGACTAGTTTCTAGATGGTTGTATTAGATCCTAAGATTTATGTGCACTACTCTCAGATCCATGGCTTCTCACTGACAAAAGCCACAAGCTAGAAACTAGTTTGGGAATATTGGATGAGTAAGAACTACATAGGGATTTTATGCACTAATCTTCTTGCATCCATTGATTACTCCGGCTTGCACTGAGTGACACTACTGTATGGAGAGTTTTGCTTCTGTTATAGAAAGATTTTCCAAGATAAATTCATCTCAAAATTATTTATACGCATTTAAGAAAAACAAACATTCTTTTAATAATGGTAATAATCAGCCAAACTATAGAGTGTGAATGAATATTTTAAAAAGTTTTAGAATAAAAATATAAACATCTTTACTATTTTTTATCAGTATGAGTGCATTAAAAAATTATAGTTATTATACAGGCATAAAAATAGATATCTTTTTACTGATGATGAAATTATTAGAATGATAAACCAGAAGATGAATATGTATAAGGAAGGTACTCTTTTCGTAGCAAATACTCACCAGGCTAGTTAAATGCTATGTAGTTAGAATTAATGACTGTTTTTTTTAATATTATTAACCTTCCCAGAATAGTTAGATAATCACTTAATGAATAATAATTTATTGTTAAAAGAAGATTGCCTTGACAACAGGTTGAGATTGTTAATTGTTAGTGCTACTGTGATTGTCTAAGTGTTGACTGTTTTTAATGATTACTTATTAACCCCTTTAGTCTTGAGCATTGTTACACTTTTATTTAAATAATAATTGCATGGCTAATTATATTGCTATGAGGAAATACTTGTTAAATATTTTAAACTTTGTAAAAGTCGAAAATGTTTCATCTGATTCCAAAATCATTATTTAAGATATCCAGTCATGCAATCTTTTATGAAGACTAGATGAAAAAGTGTCAGACTTTTCATCTGCATAAGCCAGTTTGAAATTCTCCCTATTAGTTATCATAGTTTTATTTATGGTCTATTTAAATCCTTAGATACAGATAAAAATTGGATTCATTTTTTAACTGGATACTTTAAGCACTAATTGGTGAATAATTTGTTTGTGTGTGTGCGTATGTATGACCATGTCCAAAAGTGTTTGAGATTTCTATGTGATAACATTGTTTTATTATATTTTAATTTAGGGATGTAATACCATTATTTTGAAAATTGGGTCATTCTAATCAACAAAAACAAAAATATAATAAGTGTAAAAATTAAAAACTTAAGGTTTTATCATGTTGTTTCTGGACTCATTATATTGTGCTTTGTAACCATCATCTTTATTATTATTATTATTATTAGTCCAATACTGAATGAAAATCTCTAAGTTTAGCACAGTGTCTCTAATCCATAGCTTCTCCACATTATTTAAACAATTTTCTTTTACTCACACATCTATTCTAATGTGATTTCATTTTAAGTTTTTATAATCTTTTGGGATATGATTTATGAATTTAAATGTCTGTTTATTATCATCTTTCATAGAAATATGTTCAATTTTGCTTTATTTTAGCTTCTACATTCTTTCAACTTTTGCAATCTTGTATTCACTATTGATCTATTTTTTTTATTAAAAATTCAGCACCCATGTTAATAAATAAGCATTGATAAAACATTTACCAAATATTCCATTTTAACATGACTCTATCACATGACCAACTTACCTATCGCTGTTTTAGCTGCATACTTTTTCACTACATATTGTAAGCTTTAGGAGGTCTTAATAGATGCCAGATCATAGTACTTAATAAATTCCTATGCTGTTCTGTACTCTTCAATGTCCTAAGACAAGTTTCAACCTTATCACTTTTATCAGTGAGAAGATTTGGATTTTGAAATAGTATACCTGGACTTTTAGATAAATGATGGCAATAAGAAGGAATGTGCATTTTAGATTCTAAAGGTCCAGATATAATGGTCCAAAATCCAATGTTTCTTATTTATAAAAGATATAAGCTTGAAACCAATCTGAGGATATTGGATAGGACAACCCAGAATAAAAATTTATTAAGCACTATCATTGGCAACTATTATTTCTTACTAAAGATTATAGTATGTGACATAGAGATGATGAAAAAGTATATTTCTATTTAATATTAAATTATTTCTACCAAATTAACTTCGACTGTTTCATTCAATGACTGTAATTATCAATTTATCTGCATTTATATTAATAATTTATCCATGATGGTATAGTGGTGATCTTTTTAAAATTTATTACTATTGATTTTCTTTTTAAACAATTATTTTAAAATAATTTAAATCTTTTAGCATTTATATTTAGCCCTTCTTTATTGATTTCAATATATTTTATTAGCATTTCCAAGGATGTGCTGTAAATAAGCAATTATTTTATCTAGCGCCGTGTTTACAATTATATTACATTCAAATATGAGCCTTTCAAGCTAATTGAGCACGCGCCTTTTTGAGAGTGTTAAATAAATGAATACTTTCCTCTTCAATCCAAGATATAGTATTTATGCAGGGATGTAAGGATGTGCTGTATAATTTGGGAGTACAATATTATCAGTTGCAAAATTTAGATGACTCATGTAATGTCCAATGTGCTTTGTAGAAAAGATTTATTCTGTTTATTAAATATTTTAATATCTTATTTTTCTTTTTTCATTTCAATATGACTATTTTATTCCTAAAATATCTTTATCTTTAGCCCTTTGGTTTCATATATTTGTCAATTATTATTTACTTTTATCTGCTTGTTGCATATCTCATTTCGTTTAACAAAATGTGGGATTTAAAATAATGTAATAATAATTGCAGAAATTACTTTGTTTCATTTTTGTACCTTTTATTATAAAATTACAATTAAAAAATTGAAACAAACTATCTTATGATTATGTATTTAACCATTAAGCATCACATGATCACTATCTCATACTAGCACATAAAATCCAAAGCTCATCACTGATGATGGCCACAAGCCAGAAACTAGTCCGGGGATATTGGATGAGTAGGCATTAGATAGGGATTTTATGCACAAGCATTCTGGCATTCATTGATTACTCTGGTTGGCACAGGGTGGCAATACTGTATGGAAAGTTTTGCTTTGTTTATAAACAATTATGTGCTAGTATAAGATAGTGATCATGTGATGCTTAATGGTTTAACACCAATCCTGCCTAATAGGATAGTGGTGTCTATGATTGTTAAAAAGCCAAAGACACCAAAATGTATGAGTGATTGAGTTCAGAACCATACGACTATATAAGCTATTGAGCTTAGATTGAAAATATTTTTTGTGTTTTCAATTTCATTCTCATAGTTTTGTAGTTAAGTAGAGATAAAAGATGGGTGCTGGAGGGTTGCATTAGATCCTAAGATCTAGGTGCAGTGCTCTCAGATCCAAAGCTCCTCACTGATGATGGCCACAAGCCAGAAACTAGTCTGGGGATATTGGATGAGTAGGCATTAGATGGGGATTTTATGCACAAGCCTTCTGGAATTTCATTGATTACTCTGGTTGGCACAGGGTGGCAATACTGTATGGAAAGTTTTGCTTTGATTATGTATTTACTCTGTAGTACTTGAGTGTCAAACTCTGAACTGTGAGTTTCATGGTTTGATTCCACTATTGGCACTTCTGATAACTTCTTAACATTTTATGAAGTCTTGAACAGTACTGCCATTTGTTTATTTTTTTTACTATATAGAATTCTGTATATAATTTCATATTATCTTTCTTTGTAATATATTATTTTTTTCTTTTTATTGCTGAAGTTAATTTTATCTTAATACCTAGATATTGTTTTATATTTTTGAGCCTTTTATTTTGTATTCCAACTTTTCTTATCATTTGTCAGTTATATTGTTTACACAATCAATAATACCTTTTGCAATCATATTACAAAATTATGTAATTCAGTTCTTTTGTACTGGTTTTTCAAAATCCTTTCATATTCTTTTTTTTTATATTGTTTTATGCTTGTTGAAATTTTATCTGTATAACTGTTTTTAATAAAAGATGTGATATCTTTCATTGGCCTCATTCAAGTCTAACATCATTACAATTTGCTATTATTTTAAAATGATTTGAAAAATTTAGTTTAATAAATTTCCAAGTGGTTTTGAAGATTATGAATATCAATTTTTGAAACTATGCTATTTAATAGTTTTGTCTTTCTAGCTTCATTAACATGAATCTTATATTAAGCCGATCTGTGATTATTTCTTAGGATAAATCTATTATGAATATCTGTTAAAATATAATTCAACTGTGATATATCTTCCTTTACATAACTTTAAGTACATTTCATCTTTGGATTTGTTTTTTGTTTAATAAATTCATAATTTGCACTATTTTATTAAAATTTGACATGTTTATTTTCTTCCATTTCTATTTTTATATTAAAATTTGTTTCCAGAACTTTTTTTTCAGTTAGTTTCCAATTTTAACAATAAAATGTAAGATAATTTTTAAACATTTTTGGTTAAATTACATTTGTAGAAATTATTAATGTCTCGATAACTTAAAATTCATTGGCCATGGAACCAGCCCTGACGTTAAATTATTTTTTAATTATTGTTTTGAAAATGCTATATTGAAGCGGCCAATCTGATACTCAGATTGAGCTTCACAGCCCACTCAGAATCTCCCACCACCAAACCATATTCAAACTTCAACTTTATGCATCTATACACATTTATTAATACATTTTATTTGCTTAATTATTAAAATAATCATTGACATAGATATGTATAAATATCTTAATCTAAACACCTTCAATAAATAAATATTTTATATTATTTTCATTCGTATATATGCATAATGGATACATATATATCATAGGTGAGGGGAGATTATTTGTAAAATGTTTATAATATCAAAATATTTTATATTAATTTGTATTTTTAAAATTATGTTAAATTTTATTATTTATTTTAGTAATGGCAGTCAGAAAATCTGATGCAATCCTGCCGAATATTCTCAAATGCAATTAAGTCAATTAACCAGAAATCCATTAGTCCAAATTAAAATGTTATAATTTTATAGAAATAATGTAAGATCCATTCGTGGAAATTTTATCCATTTCAAATTTGTTTTTTAAAAATCTAAGATTATATTTTAAAACAATCATTCAAGAAATTCTTAGCAGGATTACATTGTCTTAAAACTTATGAGAACAAAGGTGTGCATCCAGTCTGCAAATTGCAGATCGATAAAGTAAATAAAATGCCTTAGGTCAAGTAGCTAAAAGTATTTCAGAACAACTTAAAAATCATATAAATAGTGCTGGATTTGAATACCCAGGAAGGACAAGTAATTTAATAAGAACAATGGCTAGCCAAATCCATGCTCGTGATATCTGTGATTCAATGTACCATGAATAGATAAAGCGTCACTTTTCTCGCCATTCAAAATGCAATATTTCCCAACATCATTGCCTAGGATCAGATACTCATGAACTATAACCATGTACCTATATGTTAAATAATTAAAGTGCTATCTGTCTGACCAACCAGAATAAAAACTAGATCTAGTCTCTGGTGTACACTTTAAATCACCCAAGAAACATCGTTAATAATGAACAAGGTAACAAATTCATGTTGCTGCTATAACTCGTAAACTCACATGAATAATCTCAACTTTCAGCTAAATTTCTTGTCTAACCATTCCTTTAAATGTAGTGTAATCCTTTTTTAATCTGATCTTAAGATCAGAAATACCTTATCAACTAATGTAATTTGTAAACTCTTACCTTAATGTTAAAGTGTATTCAACTCTCTATAAACTCTCTTAATATTTTTCCTATCATTAGTAAATAATTATAATTTCTTATTTCACTTTCATGTGGCAAGAATATTTTGTAATTTTGATTATTATATTTTATATTTTTGTATTTTTAAATAATATGCCAATAACCTCCTAAATTCGCAAGTATGTTTGCTCTTTCTTTTATATCCCCCCCCCTTTTATGGGGAGATCAATTAAGTTTTAGTTAAAAATATGTTTTGTTATTTTCATTAGCAGATGCTTGCCAGTTTGGGAGAAAACAATTTAATTATATTATAATGTTATAGTCAAAAAACAGAGTAGAAATCTGTTTTTCCAAGAAATGTTTTTCCTAATTTAATTTAATAGTGTTAGTTTTAAAATCATAAAATGTGTTTATTTAAATTTAAATATCTTACTTGATAATTAACCACCACCTAACTCTTATATATGTAAAATTATATGAAACTGTGATAAAAGCACTTAGAATCAAATCTTCATGTTTGTTGCAACGTTCGTGGGAAGTTATTATGTAAAGTAATATAACAAAGGGGAGGGGGATTCTCAATTTCCAATAGTTTATTATTTTCATTAATGAATTTAAGTTTTCCATTATTGTTTAGTATTCTAATCATACCATTACACTGGATATTCCACAATATATAGGTATTACTTAATTAAGAATTCTTTTAAAAGTTTTATACATGTGTTGTTCCAAGCGTTGAGTGCATACAGGCGCCCTCATTCATGTTTTTATATATATTGTGCTTCATTCCACCAGGCATATCGAAAAACCGAACTCCGTCTTGTATTTACAAGTCCAAGAATATGGCTCTTAAACCTCCTTGGAACTTATCTTTGTCGTTTGAGGTAACTGCATGGAATGATTCAGGACAAACCCGTCCCAGTACTTCACAGCAGACTGTTTGTCATTCAATAAACCGACTCTACCAAAGTAGCAGAAAGAAGTCGGTCACCAATCTTCCATGAAAATTCTAAAGCACCCCTTAGTCTTCATTCCAAATAAAACCTCTGAATATCCCTAAGCCATAATGTTCTGATTCTACTAAGCAGATTTCTTTATGATATTTATTAATATTTTCATGTGTGCGTCATTTTGCAATCAATTATATATATATATATATTCTAAATTAACTCTCCCACACGTTTCTTACTCAGCATAAGCTGAGATTACTTCATTTATTAATGATAATCATATTTTGATAATAAAATAATTTTTATTAAGTAAATTCGGTCAAGTGTTATATTTTGTTCTTCTTTCTAGGGGTGGACTAAAGATTCATTTATATACTCGTATATAACGCTATTAAATTTGTATTTACAGATTATAGATTATTGACATATGAATTAGCCGCACTAAAATAAAGCAATGGATACATATGTTACTTCTTAAATAATAAAAGATAAATCTCATATTATATAAATGTAAAGAGGCCAATGACGACTAATGGAGAAATATAGTCAAATAACTCGCACGTATTTTATTTAAATTAATAAATCATACATATATAATAACTTTCAGAATCATTGTTTCATTTATTTAAAATATTATATTTTTATTAATAAATTATACTTGCTCTGACTAGATAATCTCCGCTAATCCTATATATGTATATAATCAACGTGAAAGTTCACGATCTTTAAATGTGTTAATTCATGATATTGCTATACTAAAAGGGTTTCATTATATTATTTCCAATTAGAGTCTGTGTCTCCACCTTGCATGCTGGCAGAGAGAGGTAAATTAGAACGGTATCATCGGGATTGTTGCTCATAAGTTGGCAGATCTGGGAAATAGGCCAATAGGGCAGATGTCATGAGTATTCCCGACATGTATTTTGAGCATGATTGGACTCGATGTACTTTTGCCTAGATGCTAGATCTTGTTATATGAACAGACAAAACCAAATTTACTCCTGTGTTTAATATACTATGTTATTTTGTATTTGATTAATAAATATTATCCCCACTTAGCCTTGTAATATTTATTTTTTATATTAAAGTACCATGTTGTTTAAATTTTTATTCCAAATTCACAGAATTTAATGGTATTCTATTAAAAATTTTCTTTTTTTAAAAGAGATCTACAGCTATACAGAATCAAATATAAGGGCATCATTAAATGTTATCACATGACTACAACTCAGCAATTCGTAGAATCTTCTGTTAACCAACATTGACTTTGGTTTATGACTACAGCTTTCAAAATGAAATAAAAAGCATAATTTATTTTTATCTGGTTTAAAAGAATGAGTTTTCACATATACACCTGGGTCTCTTTTTACGCGGACTTATTTAACACGATTTTGAAGTTACGTGATTCATGTTTCACCAGAAGTCGAACTCCGATAATGCACTATTACTTTAAATAATAAATTTTGCGCACTTACGTTATATTGAAAGTAATAGCACATTATTGGAATTTGACTTTCATCTTAGTAATTTCAATATTTTCAGTGCCTTATAATCGTAAGATTTTATGCAATAATGAAATTAAAATCATGATTTCCACATTTTATGTATACACACATTAAATTTTACAAGATTATAATGTAAATTTGTTCAAAAATTGTGTGTGTTAACCTTGCATTTTAAATCACATTCTGTTTTTGCTTTTTAAAAAAGAACATAATCAATTATTAATCATTTAGTGTCCGCAAGTTTATTTTTAAAAGGTGAGTAATAGCAGTGGACACAATTAAATTTGACAATTAAAAATTAAAATCTGATTTTTAATTGTAATTAACAATTTAAAAATTACTTACAGCGATTTGAAATTAATATGATGTAAAACGAAATTTGATTTTTAAACGGAATTGAAAATTAAAAAATTAAAAACAAAAATAAGAATTTAATTTTTAGTTGTTAGTTTTAATTAAATTTTTCCCAGCAGTGGTGAATAAATGTCTTTTTATTATCATAAGTCTAAGTTCATAAACAATTAATAAAATCATTGTCTCAAAGATTAATTACTAATTACGTTGTCAACAGAAACCCATTAGCACAACATGAGAGCGCAAACGAACTTGTTTTTCGGCAAATACCGATAGTAATTAAAATGTGTATAAAAAATGTAAATAACTGTACTGTAAATTATGCATAAAAATATATTATTTTGAATAAAATTAAATATTATAGTTAAAAAAAGTTTGTCTTGTATCAATTTTTTTCAAATTTGAAATTTTTTATTAGTCATATTTTATTTCCTTATTTTTTTTTTGCACGAATTTTAAAGTAATTTTACATTGGTGCCTTGCTTCTACGCAAATTTTGAAATATCACAGACCGCATCCCCCTTTTTCAATGTAAGTTACATCTATTTTTGTGCGATTTCATTTGCACGTGTTTTCTGAGGAACCTATCTATCGCGTAAAATGAGACCCAGGTGTACATGCACAATTATTCTGTTTTCAAGAAAACCCACTAAAATCTCAATTAAGAACTATCAGGTAAAAGAAAAGAAAACCCATAGCATTTTGTTTTTTCTTGAGATATAAAATCCAACAAATTTATTATGTTGCATGATGCATGGCAATTAGCTGCCCATAAATGTCTGATTACTATATAAAGTATCATATGTTAATAACATCTGCAAAGACAAAAATCCATAAAGCGGAAATTTAAAATGCTACTGATTGATTCTTTTAAGATGATCAAAAAGTTTTCATTCAAACAGGCAAAACTCTCTTTACATATTGTCACTCAGTGCAAGCTGGAGTAATCAATGGATGCCAGAAGGCTTTTGCATAAAATCCCCATCTAGTGCCTACTCATCCAACAGCCTCGGACTAGTTAAGAGCAAGCACAAGAAATAGTGATCATGTGATATTTATTGGCTTAAGTTTTCATTCAATTAATAAAAATTATTTTTGTACTTCTATAGCACATAAATCCATTCATACTCATGTCCTAATAATGCATATTATTCTCTGGCCTTTATAAATTAATGCAATCTGGCATGATGTGTTATATAGTCATAATCGAACACATTTTTGTTATTTTACTTTTAACATACAAATATAATCTGATAAATAAAATGTATCCAATATAATATACCAATTATTATTAGTAAATATTTCTAAAGAAATATATGAAGTAGATCTAATATTAAGACTCCGTCATAGTATTTTATATCCTATTTACTTTACCTACATTCTTTCAGAAAACTTAAACTGCGTTGTGATTATAAGATCTTAAATCTGTTAATTTAAGCACCATTTTTATGATCTACTGTCTTAAACAGGAATGAAGTATGGTTTTCATATTAAACAATTTTTTTTTTACGAACAAATGCATGTTATTTTCTGGGTGCATAATGGGAAGGCAGCCATCCTATAACAGAAATCTGATAATACCTTCAGATGTTAGTGAAATCAAACTTGACCTTAATTGTTTTAAATCAGGAAAAGCCCAAGGAGCAGATAACATACTTCCAGTGTTTTTAAAAAATTTATACCTAAATCTAAAGCATGGTTGGCAAAATTATTCAATATCATTAGTCCTGATGTAAAAAAGAATATTGTCCAATATCATTACTATGCATTTTTTATAAGTTTCATATTGAGCAGGCTGATTTTATGCCAAGTAGATGTTGCTGAGAACAATTTTTTTTAATCTTTAACAAGTCTAATTGGAAATGGCTTCCAAAATAAATTAAAAAACTTGTGTTACCATTGTTGATCTAACCTCTCATTATGATTACATTTGGTAAAATGGACAACCACAATGTTCAGTTATTTTATTTACTTTATTCAATTTATTTTTCAGAGATTTTTTAGATATACAAAGAAGAAAATTCATTTATACTGATAATAATGTTTTATTTTCTTAAAACAGATCATTTCTTGAATAAAAAGGATATGAAAAAATTGAAGATGTTGTTCAAAGACTGGAGTCTTATTTCTAATCCAGTGAAGACATTTTATATTTCATCTAAACAGCAGAGAATTATCATGTAATTTTAATATAATCTTTTGCAATAGTAGTCTGAAATAAGATCCTATGCTATTTAAGAGTCACCTTGAATTAAAATTAATTTCCAGGAATAATCTCAATATTTGTTAATGATAAAATTTGTTAAACCACTAAACATCACATGATCACCATCTCATGCTAGCACATAACTGTTATTAAACAGGCATAAACTTTCCATATAGTAGTGCCACCTTGTGAAAACCAGATTAATCAATGGATGCCAGAAGGCTTGTGCATAAAATCCCTATCTAGTGCCTACTCATCCACTCCTCACTGATGAAGGCCACAAGCCGGAAACTAATCTGGGGATATTAGATGAGTAGGCACTAGATAGGGATTTTATGCACAAGCCTTCTGGAATCCATTGATTCCTCTGGTTAGCACAAGGTGGCACTAATATATGGAGAGTTTTTGCCTGATAAAATTTGTTCATAGCAATTTTTCTAAAGCAGTCTGCTCTCTAGATAGATGTCTATTAATTATTGACAATAATAATTATTAAAATATTTTTCTAACATATTTAATATTTTCTAGTAAATTTCTTTTTATACTATGTAATTGTATCAGAGTAATTACATAAATATTTGTTTTGTTATGTATATTTATTTTTTATATTATAATATAATCTCCAATAGTTTCTCTTCCTCTTTCCTTCTTTATTTTTGCTTTTCTAATATATAACATATAATAACCAAATTCCACTCTTTTAAAACTTTAAAGCAAAATTATTTATTAATATTACAGGTTTGACTGTTCCTATCTGCCGAAGACTGCTAGGAACAGTCGAAACTGTAATATTAATAATTTTGCTTTAAAGTGTCAAAAGAGTGGAATGTGGTTATTATATGTTATATATTTATTTTTATAAACATATATTCACATGCATACATATATGAAGTATATAAAAATAATATAATAACTAACTTTTTTCTTTTAAATATTATTGGAGTTAAATTATATTTACCCAATTCTTTGATGTACAGCTAAAAATATTAAAAGTATTTAGTGAATAGACATGAAGTTCAATCATTTATTATATGTTGATATATATTATGAGTTATTATGTGAGTAAATAAATTAAGAATTCAGTTGCTTATTTAGTAAGACAAACAGAGGAAGTCATAATAATTTAATTAGAAAAACAAAACATTTTACTCATTTGTTTTCCAAAACATTTTGATATCATGGAATGGCATATACAAAAGAAAAGTTTCACCAATTTAGTACCAGTAACCATTCAGCAGTTCATAGTAGTTTTGGGACTTGAATTTGTATTGAGTTTGCAGAATCCTACATACCTCGAGAAAGAATCAAATTTTAGACTACTATTGTAAAAGATTATATCAAAGCTAAGAAGATGTAATTGATTCAGAAATCCTGTTTGAAGAATAGTAATGGGAAATACAATAGACTCAACTCCAAGAGAAATTTAAATATCATTACAACTTTTCTATGCCTGACCGACATGGTACACAATATTTTTGTCAATGTTTTGATATATACGCATAGGTAGAATATTATCATAGACATTGCACAAATCATCAATCATCTTGCAAACACGAACTCTTTGAGAATATTTTAAAAAAACCTATTAAAACTGCCTGTCTTTAAAGAAAAAAATTATTATTGAAGAAAAAATATTGTCATAAAGAAAAGTAGGACTATCACAGCAATCAGTTGCTTATATGGAATACTAACTCTCTTGGAAGAAATAAAAATGATTAAAAACTTGAGACAATTTATTTCAGGATAAAAACAACTAGATCTCTTTAATCATTTAATTGCAAGCAAGCCATTTAAAGGAAAATATGTATTTATATTAAATATAGCAAGTAGTCTCATATATATATATAAACAAAAAAAAAGACTTATAAATCCAATAAATAATATTATATTTCAACCAGAGGACTGGTTTTATCGCCATTTTACTGTGTATTTTTTTTTCTTTCTGATGAAAACCAGTTCTCTGGTTGAAATATAATATTATTTATTGGATTTATAAGTCTTTTTTTTTTGTTTTTATATGTATTTCCTTTGGTTAGTTTGTTATATATTAATATTTTGATATATATATATATATATATATCTCCACTGCAAAATGAAGGTCTCTCCAAGTTCAATCCATCTTCTTTAATCTCTAGCCTTTCTTCTCCATATCTCCCCTGCACACTTTCTTATTTCATTCATCCATCTCACATGCGGTCACTTTCTGGGTCTTTTACAATCTTGTGGAATCCAGTTTAAGATTTCAATTGTCTATCTATTATCATCTCTTTTAGCAATATGACCAGCCCAGCTCCACTTCAGTCTTTTAATTCTTTCAGTGGTGTCAGTGACATCTGTTTGTTCTTTTACTCGTGTATTATGCTTTCAATATCTTCTAGTTACTTCAACATGCATTTCTCCATACTTCTTTGAGTGGTGTGAAGTTTCTATATTATTCTTCTATAAAGTATTCAAGTCTTGTATTTATAAGTAAGAACTGTTAAAACACATTTATTAAAAACCTTTCTTTTCAAACATATAGACATATTTCCTTTTACTATTAAGTTATTTCTATCAATCAAGTTTAATTAATTCCAATAAAGTTTAATTCTATGATTAATTACATCCATTATGTTTTTATCTGTAGTAATAATCTGACCAAGGTATTTGTAGTTGCTAACTTCTCCTAACTCATCATAATCATTCTTTATTTTTATGTTTTTAGAAAATCCTTTGAACATTATTTATTTATACTTTCTTATTTTCATCTGATAATTCTTGCAACATTTCCTGAAGCTCTAAAGCATTATTTTCAAAAACAATTACATTATCTGAAAAATCTAAATGACTTAAATAATCTCCACTGACTTTTACTTTTTTAGCCTTTCATTTTAATCCACAAAATACTTCTTGCAGCACTACTGTAAAACATTTTGGAGATATGGAGTCACCATGTCTTGCATGTAATCTAATTGTTGCTGTTGCATTTTTATAAATATTTTTTAGAATATGACAATAACGTAGGTCTATATCTTGATGATCCAATGCTTTAATAACTGAAAAAATGCTTATGAAATCAAATGCCTTTTCATAATTTACAAATCCAAAGCATAATGGAAAGTCATATTCATTGGATCTTTCTAAAGCTTGTCTTAATAAGTGGATATAATCTACTGTACTAAAGCTACTTTTAAATCCAGCTTGTTCTTTTTGTTGGTTAAAATTCAATGTTGTCTGTAGACTAGTTGTAATTATCTTGGTAAAAAGTTTGTATAAAACTGATAAAAGGCTGATCTTCTTTATCACCTTTTTTAAATATTAATATTAATATTGCATTCTTCCAATCATCTGGTACATCCTTATCATTTAGACATTTGGTATATAACTTTGTCAAATGTTTTCTATTTCTTCACCTGCTTCTTTTAATATATCAATTAAAATTCCATCATTATCTGGAGCATTTCCCTTCTTCATAAATTTAATTGCATGTCTCACTTCTTCAATTAAAATCCTGGGAAATTCAGAAAATATAATAGATGTAGGAGGGACTTGTTCTTTATTACTGTCTAATTCTTGATAGAACTCTTCTACCCATTTCATGATGTCATCTTTGTTTTTGATAATAGTTCAATTTTTGTTCTAACTGTAAATATAAGTTTCCTACCAATACAAAAATGTTGTTTTATACACTTGAGACTTTTATTCTCTCCTACATCTTTCCTTGCTAGTTCACAATTATACTTTCTTATATCATTGTCAACTCTTTTTTGCACTATTTGACAAAATTCAAGATATTCAATCCTTCTTAATACATTATTATTATATATCTTCATATTCCTTCTTTTCTTCATAAATTCTCTAGTCTCAATAGAAATTGCTGCATTTTTCTATCAGCTCTCTTTGTTGCAGTTTTTAAAAGTGTATAATTTATTTTTTTATTAATTTCATTCAAATATGAATCATGTTTAAAATCTACTAATAACATATCGCTCTCTTTCTCTCTATATGTATATATTGTACTGTGTGTGTTCATAAGATGATCCAGTATAGTCTATTTGCTATGTTTAACTTGGTTTAAACCTTATTTATCCTAATTTTATATTATAAATATTACATGAACGGACCAGCCCTTTGAGCGGGGAGAATACCATCGATAGCAGAGCTATCAATAATACCCACAATCAGACTGAGCTATGCAGCACATAACGTGATCACATTTCCAGACTGTGACCCATTTTGACTGCTAGATTCAAACCCCTACTATCCAAGCACTTTATTTGTTTTGAGGTAAATCTCAGGTGCCAGCTAGTTATGAGAACTAATGTGTTTGGACAGTAGCCATAATCCAGTGCTCGAAATATCCCATGACTAGCTCAATCAAAAGAATAATCTAACACATTATTGCTTTAATTAGTGGTAAAGAATTGACTGACAAATATTAAATTTTAAAGATAATTTATTTTTAAATAAGTACTTATCCTAATTTTAACTACTTTTATAGAAACATAATTAAATTAGACAATGATAATTACATATAATGACCACACACATTCTTAATTCATACACTAGAATATCATATAACAAAACATCAAATAATATTTGACATTTAAAACATGCACATCAATAGTTCTTTTTGCATGCTATAAAATTCATTATAATTGACTCTGGGAGGCTTCAAATTATTGCAATGGCTACTTTAATTAGAAATGAAAATAAAATGTTATTTATTACTTAGGATTTGAATGTGGACTTCTTGCTGGTTGTTACATCACATGAAAATATTTCCAACCAATTGGATTTGAGGGTTACGGTTTAATGCTTAGTATTCTGTGGCATTATTATTTAAGGAAGTTAGATATTGAAAGCAGATTTTCAAGTTGTTAGGCAGGCATTACTTTTCCTGGGCAGGATGGCTGTTTCATCAAACTCAGGCTGGAGCAAAAGTTGTATGACTCATGTGGCTGCACAACACTGCATGGCCTTTATTAACAAATGCATGAGAAGACTGACTGATAACTGATTGAGTAACTGATTGAATGAACTCAACTGATTGTGAACTCAACTCTGAACTGAACTCACTGATAGAGTGTGATCTCAACTGCTGATTGATGAAAATCTGGACTATTTATATGATGACCTGTTGTCACTTTGGTAATTGGTTTTTATGTCTTTGTTGTTAAGATTCTTCCAATATTTTTGAATACATTTGTTAGATAAGCTTTTGATTACATGTTTCCATTTGGTAGCCATTGCAAATTTGTTGTTTGTGGATTTTTAATTTGTAACCATTGCAAATTCTGTGTTTATATCTTTTATGATTATACAATATTTTTTTAACTTTCATTTATTCCTTAACATTGAACATGCACATATTTTGCTATGTTTATAATTGCTATTAACACACATATATTTACATTTCTTTAAATTACAGGGGAAAACCTTTTTTTTCTTTAATTTGAATGACAAGAGATATTTTTAATTTGTATAAAAGATTTATATCTTAAGCTTTTAGTTTTAAGTTATATTTTCTACCCTCTTCCAATTAATTAATTGTAACTTTTATTTCAAAATACTAATAATAGAAAAAAACTCTTTAGACTTTTATTGTGAGTATTTTTTATGAACTGTATTTTATTTAGACTACTAAAAACTCTTTAGATTTTTATAAACAACAATCTTTCAAACTGAAACCTTCACATTATTTATGATAAAATTATTTTAGTAATTTTTAAACAAAAATTTCATGTGGATCACTTTTTTTATAAGCTGTACAATATATATTAACTAAACCATTAAAAGTTTTTTATATTATTACTTAATGTTATTAAAATATTTTTAAATCATTTATTTATACATTTTAATTAGTATAAATATTTAATTTTTATTCAGTCTATATTATGTGCTGATCTGTATTTGCCTTACAGATTCATTAATAATAAACTTTATTGTAAAGAAATGTGGAATATTGTACTTGCAAAATTAGATTAATTAAATTATATATGTCATACTTTCTGTAATTTATAACATGCATAATTAATTAACCCATTAAAGAATATTATTGCTAAAACTATTTCTGAGTCAACCAAATTCATGTTCCATTTTAAAATATATAGGCTGAATTAAGATTATTTTCCTATTGTAAAAAGTTATTGAATGTGACAGCTAGAGGGCAGTTCAGTTATTAATACTTGATTTTACATATATCCAGTACAAAAAAATACTTATCAGTATATATATATGTAAATTAAAAAGGTATTGTATGATTGTTAGCAGAATGACATAAGAAATGTTTATTTAAAATAGCTAGAATAAACAAAAGTGAAAATTATCCTATAGAAAAAAGGAATCGTTAGATTTTCAGCTATGATGAACCAACCATCTAATATCATTATAATTTAAAAATTGCTGGAGGAGGGGGATCATGTAACATTAATTCAAGGATATTGTGATTGCAGAGAGAAAAGAAAAAGATTAGATATTATAAAATTTTCAGACAGAAATTAAGAAAAAAAAGAGTGTGGTGAATAGGTATAACTATTTGGGAATCATCTTAAGTAATCAGAGAAATTGCTTGGATGAATGGGAGAAAAAAATTGATAAATGAAGCAAAGAAAAGAAAGGGACTGATAATGAAATTAACAGTGTTTTCATATAATAAATATGATATAACTAGAATTGTATAGAAGGAACTGACAGTAACAGGGTTAGCATATGGTAATGATGTGTTAGGCATTATTAAAGGGGTGTTAGATTGTTTAGAAAAAGTACAAAGAGAAATAGGAAGACATGAATTAGATGCAGGTGTGTGGATGGAAAAGGAGGCAATTCAAGGGGAAATTAGATGGTCAAGTTTTTATATAAGAGATGCAAAAAGCAAAATGAAAATGTTTGGTAGACTGCAATTTATGGATAATAAGTGAGGAACTAAAATAGTATTTAATTAGGTTATGAGTAAAAGACAGGCAACAAGATGGGTGAGAAAAGTAATACAGCATGCAGAATATTTGGCTAAAGAATTTATATTAGTATGCTTATAGAAAAGGTAGGATGATTAAGTTAGAAGAATTGTTAAGTGTTATAATGGCAAGGAATGGGATAGAATATCAGATGTATTAATAAAAAATGGGAAGTTGGAGAGATGGAGAACTAGTATGGAGAGTAAAAAGAGTTTAAATATATATAGAAGTAAACAGAATATTGGGTGCGAGTTAGTATATGATAATAGCAATGAAAGTTACTTTACTATTTAAAGCTTGAAGAGGATCTTTAGCAACAAGGGAATATACAAATAGATGGAAAAATATAGATGATTTAGTCTGTAAGTTATATAAGGAAGGCATAGAAAATATTAGTCATCTGTTAATTGAATGTAAATGCCTTAAAGAAGAAAGAAGTTGTGGGAGAATAAATATAAACATAGTGATTATACTGAAAGTGGGTTCTTGGGTTTTTTATGCTGGGTTTGGGAAAAGATAAGGGGGATTTAGATATAAAGGGCATGGAGTTGACAAAGATTATGTTGTGGAAACGAGAAGGAGCAGAATAGAGAAGAATATGGGAAAACCTTAGGATGGAAAATGAACAGGGAAGGTGAAGAGGCTAACATGCTTGCTGGGCATATTCTCTGAGAGATTCCCAACTCCAAAAAAAGAGAAGCCACAATGCATCACAACTGGGCATAGTGGCTGAGAGATTTCTGACTCTGAGAAAGAAGAAGCCATAGTGCAATGCATTGCAATGGTAATTCCAAGATAACTGACTATTATTCACATTTGTATGCTAACTAATAATTGAAATAATGAAAAAGCAGAAAATGCATATTAAAAAAAAATTAATTAAAGAATTTAAATATTGTAAAGATTTTTAATTAATGATAAAAAATAACAGAATTGACAAATATTTTAATAGTATTGAAGAAACAATTTGAAAATCATAAAAGAAGGATTTACATAGGAAAGCTCTAAAGTATAAAAATAAATTTGAATTAGATTTTTCTTTGTTCAAAACAAAGTTAGAAAACTGCTAAGAGTTTGCATGTTTAAATGAAAGTGCCCATATGTACTGATTTTCCTAATACAGTAATGGTTTTCTGACTATTGGTCTTTGTTAGTTGTCAAATGTACTACAGTTTATGAAATTCTAAGTACTCTTACATCTTTTTTTATTAAAACCATTATGTTCTAATGTTCCACTTGATTCTTTTGTTTTATTTCTTCACTTAAAGACAAAATAAGACAAGCATACTCCATAATATTTTTTCCAATTTATATTCTAAGGTAGTGACTACACTCATGCTGTCTGAGCTAGTCCAAACGTCTTGGTTTTAAATTTGAAAAAAAAAGATAACCTTAGTTTAAATCCTAAAGCAGATCTATATTTAGATTAGAATTTAGTTGAGATGAAGGTAAGAGATAAATATTAATAAATAAACAAATAATGCTAATAATACTTCAGAGTTATAGGATAAAATTGCTATAAGTAATTGTAATACAATTAATAAAGTAAATTCAAATAATACATGAATATAAAAAAAACTCTCTGACTAATAATAACATGATAAATAAAACAGACACGTACAAGATAGATTACTAAACCATCTCTCCAAGGATCAGCTGAAAGAATAATGTAATGATGATAGCCACATTAAACATAGGTTTTAATTACCATGCAGTGAACATATAAATTTGCATTTAATTATCACACTTTCTAAAGTGTATAATAACACATATGTAGAATGAAATAAATAATTAAAATTTTTAAATTTAATAAAATAGATTATAGTATAAATAAGTATCACAAATTAAAAAACCCAAATAAAATAATAATAAGTAAAACAGTATTGACGCTTGAAAATATTCATATAAAAAATAAAAATACTAATGATGGAGGAAATTTACAATCATAATATTAAAATTTCTAATTAACTCCCATATTTCTATTACATACATCTCATTTAAAATATGTAAAATATCTATACGATATCATATTGGACAACAGGCAGGAACAATTTTAAAAGAGCAAAAATCTCATTTCCTTTTTCTTATTCTGCTGAAATGTATACTAATATCTGATAAAAGTAAGTGTTAATATATATGCATAAATTATTACAGTGGAGTTTTAAACTATGCTATATTTTGACCCAAGACCTCTCCCCTCAATATACAAATGAATATATCATATAATAGTTTGTTTTATTGGGAAACATAGATTAGAAAAGAATACATGTTGTTTCTTGAAGTACAAGGTCATAATACATTTCAATATATATATATATATATATATATATATATATATATATATATATATATATATATATAGTATGCATGTATAAATTAAGATTATAGTATAAATAAAATTGTTAGAAAATATTGTTATTAATAATATATTGAAATGATACATTTAAGTATATTTTATTGATGTTATTATAGTGAGACACTTCTTTCTGTAGTTGTTCAGGGACAATCTTCTTAATATATAAAGAGAAAGTGGCTGCCATTTTTTTATTACTACATTTTTAGATGACTAGAGGGAGGGTGTATCATTTACTATAATAGCTTTTACTTTTTAAATAATCTATTTAATATTATATATTTTCACATATTTTACAAGGGTGTGTTCACTCATGTATTTACTGAAAAAATAATATTAGGAAAGAAATTAATTGTACTGTTTTTATTGATTGTTAGTTTACATATAACTCACTAGAGATTTTCAATACCTTCTGCATTAATTACATCTACATTTGAACTATTGTGATAAATATTTACATAATTTTCTTAATGAAATTTTATAAAAATAAATAAGTACACTTTTTAAACTTTGATTTTATTGGTTAATATTTATTATTTATTACAAATAGAACTAATTATTTTACATTTGTTAAAATTTGCTTAAATATAAACATTTAGTATGTTACCTTTATATATAAAATATTTATTTTTTTTAAAAATGCTTTAAAATATATTTCTTATTTTTTATTTTAATTTTGATAGATATAATTCATATAATTATAATAAAAATGCATGCTTTTAATAAATAAACTAAAAAATGGTATCTGACTGTGTAGTTTTAAATCCAATCCAAAAATGCATTTTTTCAAAAGAGCATAGTTTTAATGAAAACATAGACATAAAGAATTAAGGTTTAAATACATATGCAATCAATTATATATAAATATGTTAGTAAAACTTTCAATATTACATTATAAATGTCAAACATTAATATATTTGAAAGGACTTGAACTCAGACTTTCAAGCTCCCTACAGCTATGCACTCCACCTTATACCACCAATGCACATGACAACATATGAAAAACGTAAATGTTCTCCAATATGCATATTTCATGCTGAAACAGCACTCATCATTTGGTCCAGTTCATCATCTCCTACACATATATACAATCAGTGCTGAGTTTATATTAAGATAGAAAATCTTCAAAATTTAATAGATAGATGAAAAGTTGTAGGGTGGAGAATATTGAAGCTTGTCCATTAAAGTTTGAAGATGTGCTGCATTAATATAAACTGAGCTGTGATTATATTTATGTGTGGGAGATGATAATCTGGATCAACTGATGAATACCAAACTTTTAAAAGTTTTGGTAATAGAAATATGTTTACCCCACTTTCAATGCCATATATATATAATTTAATTTGAAATTAAAATTAATATTTAATAATCCTTTAATATAATTAACGTATACCTAATTCTAATTAAAATTTAATACATTTATAAAAAATACATTTGTATTATTCTTTTAATGTTATTATTTTGAAGTCAACTGTCTGATTTATTTATAAATTATTTAAAACAAAAGTGTTTCACAAATAAATAAAATAGTTAAAACATTTTTTATCCATATTAAGTTCTTTTATTATGCAAATTTTGTTTTATCTGATGATGTTAGTCAATCTTCAGATACAATTTTTTCTTAATGAATAACAATTAATAAATGGAATTTATATCCAAATTTCCAATTGTTCTTTGGTTATGCTGAAGGTTAGATATTTATAAAAAAGTTAAATAGGAGAGATCCATGAAAAGTTATGGTTATCCTTTAGTTCTTTCTAAATGCAGCCAAAGAAGAGGAGAGATCCATTCTCACATTTCTATTGTAATTTATTCACCATAAAGTTGATTATTACCAAATAAATAAAATATTTTGAAGCTCTTACAAGGAAAAAAATATAAGAATCCAAATTGTCTGCTAAATTTTATTTTCTTCAACCTTCTATCTTGCCCATGAATTTTTTTTCTTGGTTGATATTATTTAATACATTATTTTTTTATATTATTATTATTCTTTGTTGTTGTTGTTGTTATTATTATTATTATTATTATTATTATTATTATTATTATTATTATTATGATGATGATGTTTTAAAGGTAACTTTATTAAAAAAACAATTGGTTACATTGGTTCTAGATTGTACATTGTATTACATTGTTATTCTATTACAGTCCGAATGCTTCAAAAAATCTCTTTGCACTTCATCTCTGCTTGTATGCCCTGTTCCTCGCATTTGACTCTCAATGTTCCATCTTGTTGCCACCTGCTTGTATTGTTTTTGTAACATTGAATTTTTTTGCTTGCTTTTGCCTTTTTCTGCTATGTTCTTTATTACAATGTTGCTTATATTTTAAAAAGAGATCACATTGCTGCAAAGATGTCAGGCAGTGCAAGAAGTCTGTCTCTTTCCTCTATTTTTTGTAATTTGTTTTTATAGAGTGAGAGTGTCTTCTTGTATTGTTCCTTAGGGTAAAAGTGCATCTAAGTGTACCAAAATGCATATAAGCTGAAAGTGGCTGCCCTTATATTTGGTATTGCATTTCTCTTGAAAGTTTGCAGTTTCTCATCTATTGCAGTTCCATTTTTTCTATATCTGCCAATCATCATCTGTCTTACTTTTTCAAGCCCTGAACAGCCATATATGAAATGGTCCTGTGTTTTCTCAACCCTGTGGCACAGCATACACAGAGGATCTATATTTAGGTAGAGTCTTCTGTATCTTATAAAGTGAGTTGTTGGTAGTGCTTTTAAATTGACTTTAATGATAAAATCATAAAATTTTGTTTCCAGGTACCATTTTCTAAATGTTTTAAGTAATTGGCTAGTATTTATTCCTAGTACAAATATTTGATTATTCTCAGGTTGTTTTTTGGGTTAAAAAATCATGTATCTGCTAATATGTATATTTAATAGGGCTTTTAAGGATTATTTTGTTTTTAATGTTTTCAATGCTTTCAAGCAATGTAATGATATAATTATCTGTGGGTGGTGGATGGTCTGTGGATGTAATTTCCAATATTGATTCAATATCTGGAAACCTTTTAATTATGGCTATTAGTAGATTTATTGTTTTTTATGTCTGAAATACTGATATTGAGTGAAGACCAAGACCATTCCTTTTTGTTGGTTGGTTAATTTGTTTTATTGAGATTGCAACTACTTTCCTGTTTCATAATAGCTTGCAACAAAATGGGTTAATTGAGGCTATAAATGATTTTGTGAAACTAATTATGGTAAGTAGTAGTTGATTTTTGCTATTATGAGTTGATTGAACAGAGATACTTTTGCATATATAGATAGATATGCTGTTGATAATGATTCTGTGATTCTTCCTGCTCTACTTTGAGTTTGTTTTGAATTTTTGTTCTCATTTGATTCATTCCCAGATGAAATGGGAAACCTGGAAAACTGGTGGGCTTTCCTTGATAAATTTGTGTGCTTATTTTTTCTGTAAAAATTGACCAAGCAGCTGACTTATTGGGATTGATTTTAAGTTTGAATTTTTCTGTGTTATTTTCTATGATGTTTTGTAGTGCTTGTAGTTGCTTTTTTGATTTTAAGAATATTGTAATGTCATCCATATAAGCTATGCATGGAATGTATTTTTAGTGTTTGGTATTAGCACTCCCTGTATCTTTTTTTTTTCAATTTCTTCTAATAATGGGTTTATGTAGAATGTGAACAGTAGTGTACTCAGTGGTGAACCTTGTGGTATTGATTGAGTGGAATAGAAGGATGATAAGGTTCTTCCATTAAGTGTGATAAGTATTTCTCTGTTTGAGAGTAGATTGAATATTGTGTATAATATTGATTGTGGTATTTCTGTTTCTTTTAGTTGGTTTAGCAATATTTTTATTGGTACAGAATTGAAAGCACTTTCAAAATCTAGTTGTACAGCAATTGGAGCATATTTCTTTTTCTTAATAACTGAGTTAATTATAGTTTTAAAGATTAGTGCTGCCTGACCTGTTGATGAGTCTTTCTTTGCGTATTGATGTTGTGATATTTTTGGCAGTATGTACGGTTCAATTTTCATCTTTATTACTTTTTCTAGAATATTAATTTCTAATGCCTCCATTGAGCATGGTTTTAAATTGGTGACCTTGGTAATGGGTTTCTGTTTTTTCATAAATGATACCATTGATATTTTATATAATCCCTGCATGCTATATATTTTTTGCGATATTTAATTCGCTAGTTGACACAGGTATGTATTTGTAAATTGGCTAAGATGTGCAAGTATGAATTGGGGTATGCCTGGAGACCCTGGATGACAATTAACAGGGATTGATGCTAAACTTACCTTAAAATCCTCAATTTTGAATGGTGCTTGATCTTCAGTTTTTCCAAAAAAATCTTCTGTGGGTGTGAATTGTTTATGATTAGTTAGTTTTGTTTTGAAGTGTTTATATATAGGTTCAATCATGTTAAATCCTGCTGTAACTTTATTTTCTGATTTTAGCACCATGGGAACCTTATTTGTGGATGGATATCCCAAAGCCCACCTAATATATCCATGTGTCCAAGTGTGCGGTTACGCTAAGCAAATTTTTTCTTTTTTATGCTTAGATATTGTTTTAATTTATCACAAGTCTGTTTATAGAGTTGAGTGAGTTTTATTATATTTGTTTGATTATGTTGAACCAATTTATACTGAATGATTTTTTTATGTATTTCATCTGCTAATGTGATTAGTCTTGAGGGGTGGGGGGTATTTCTTGTGTAATATGATTTATATTAAAAGAGAGTGTGTTGTTATAAGCTATGTATCTGGATATTGGGTCAAGTTCTAATTGATTTATTTTGTTTATCATTATGTAAATTTCCAAGAAGAGCAACTCGGTAGTGTTATCTGGTAGTAGAATCTGGATCGTTTTTTGTAAATTATTTATTGCATTGTAATATTTGGTTATATTTAGTTTTATTATTTGTGCTGTGTGTCTGAAAAAGGTGATGGTGAGAGGCTGAGTTTTATTGAGTGATGTAGTATTGGGGAATAAAACATTAGATCTATTAGCATTCTATGTCTATTGTTGTAAAATGATATAGAGTTGGGTGGTAGAAAACCCTCTGCACTTATGAGTAGAATTGTTAACTGGTGTATCCATTTCTTAATAAATTTTTTATAACTCATGTTGAAATCTCCCGTAAAAATAGTTGGTTATAGACTGTTTGAGAAAGTTGAGTTAAGTCTTGCTATTATTCTGTTAATTGCAGTTGGCCCTGGTGGTATGTATACAAATATAATATTTATTGAAAAGTTTTTGTTATTGAATGTAGTTATTAATAGATTTGCATCTATGTATACTATTTTAAATGTTGTGAAGAGACTTCATTGGCTAATAAATATTCCTGTGCCACTTGAGGGTGTTAGCATGTCTCTTGAACATGCGCATAATCCCATTTTACTCAATAGTTATGCTGGATTTATCTGCGATCTGTTATAAATTTTTGTTTCTACGAGTCCTAATATAGTAGGTTGGAGTTGTTGTATTCAGTGATTGATTTCTTGTATTTTTTTTTTGAGTTTAATCCTCAAAGGTTTATTGCCCCTATTTGAACTTTCATTGAATTTAACTTATATTGTGAGGGGAATTCTTTATTGATCTTTCATTTTTTCTGCTCTTTTTGTTTTTTTTTAAATCTGCTGATTCTGCTTGTGTTTGGCTGCATATATTATACAGTGGGTTTTTTTTAAATTTTTTGTTTCTGGTATAGTTAGTTCTATTTCCATTTCTTCGTCTGGGGCTTCTTCTATTAAATTGATTTTATTATCTTCTTCCTCATTCATTTTAATTTTTTTACTTTCTCTTTTTTTTTTTTTTTGAATTTTTTTCTGCTTTCTAGTGGGGTGCTTTTCAGCATTGGATAATACTGAATTATTTTATCCATTATTTCTGTGGCCATTTTGTTTATTATTGTGCTTTCTGACTGCTTATCGTTTTCATTTGTATTTTTATTCGGCTCTTCATTCTTTTTCGATTTATCATGCTCTAGGATTTTTTGTAGCATAGGGTAATTTGAATTTTCTGGTTGGTTAGTTCTGTTTTTGCTTTCTGTAACATGTTCTGAATTTTTGAAGAATTGTTGTCTTTATTTTTCTGAGTTTGTTCATTGCATTCAGTTGCAATATGTCCTCTTTTCCCATATCAGAAGCAGTGTGGCTTAAGCCCTCTAATGTAAAGACATAGTGTTGCTTCCTCATCGGTTATGTGTGTGGGAATATTTTTCGGGTCTATTTGTTTATGCAATTTAATTTTGTGTTCAAAGCTGTTGGTTAGTACAGGAATTGTTGTATCTTTAAGGTATCTTTGCTGAAAAAAAAACTTTTCCAAATGGATTTATCATTTTTTGGAAATCATCTATGTTGTAGCCAAAATACGTGTTTTTCAAAATTCCAAAGATATTATTATATTTATTTTCATCTACAATTATTAGCGTGAAGTTTCCTAGCATCTTGATCTGATTTTTAAATTGTTCCTTTTGTGCATTTTCATAAAACTGAATTGCAACATACCTGCTATTTGGGTGGTCACCTATGCATTGTATTGATTCCAAACATATTATTTTCTTGCAGTATTTTGATTAGAAGCGATTTGGGAAAACTGTATAGTGTGCAAAGACTATCTGTTACAGCTAGTACCATTGATTTGTCAGTGAAGAAAACATTTAAAAGTTTTAAACAGAGATCAAGGAATGGTGCTGTTAAATTTGACTCCAATTTGTTCCAGCATTTCATCAGTCAATATAAATTGTGGAGGGGGGGGGATTTTCAATTTGATCTATTACATTCAAGTTTTCCAGATCATCTGATGTTGTTTTCCTGAATCTTGGACTTTTTCCGGGGCTTATGTTATCTTGAGCTTTTTTTGCTATTGACGCATATGTTTTTCTCATGCCCAATGTTGGATCACCCACCTGGTTGAATGGCTGAGCAGTTGCCATTTTGAGCTTTGCAATTAATTATATTTCCAAAGGTATGTTTTAAGTTTGTTTTTTTTTTAAATATTTTTTTATTTTTATAAAAACAATACAAATAAATGATTTGCAATTTTATCGAGTTTTGTAAGTTTGATTATTTTTCGCCTTTTTTAACTAAATTAATTTCCCTGAGATTTAATCATTAGATATAGATCTGCTAACTCTTAACCAAGCATTTATTAGGTATGGTATATAAAAAAAAACACTTTGAATTTCTCTGTCCTTTTTTTTTCTTTTTCAACAAAAAAAGTATTTTGAATGTTTTAATTTGTCCTATTGCATATTTTTTATTATCTATTAGCTAATAAATTTGCCTTTTAATAAAAAAGCTAAGAGGTTCTTTGCTTACCTGCTATTTGGTTTGTACACAGGTGGCGTTATTATTATTATTATTATTATTATTATTATTATTATTATTTTATAATACCTTTATTAATTAATCACATATTTTATTTTTATTACTATAAATAAATATATAAAACTAATAACATAATGTATATGAAATTGTTCGTGTGTGTGCATGCTTGCACTGATGTACTATCACATACATTTACATCTGTTCCACAATCATTCTGATGTTGTACCCCTCTGTTTTATTATTGTATAACCATGTTTACATTG